>SJYT01040665.1:335771-471332 GCA_006410635.1 Cephalophus harveyi | reverse complement strand
TCAGGTATCATGATTCTTTAAAAGCATTTCTACCCATATGTATCATTTTGACTATAAATGTATAAAATTGCAATCTGAGATAGCCTTAACTAATTTCAACACATAGCAACTTTACAATAATTCATTGTGGTAGATACCCTCATTTTATTTAATAGATGTGGAAACTAAGGTTTAGGGGACTAATCTCCTTGCTTAAAGTAATGGAGCTGCAAATAACTGAACAGATTCCAATCCAACATATGCATGACCTTTGAAACTCAACCTGCTACATTAACAGTCTTCATAAGTAATCATGAAATCCTGTAGCTGGAAAATAATTTATAATCATATAATTCACTCCAACCCCAAAGTTCTATTAGGTGTGCAAGCTTCTTTATAAGCAAGGATTCAAACTTTTTGTATCTTGCCCTCCTTTGTAGAGCAAATTTACCCTAAATTAGGCAGTCAGTGACCAGCCTACAGCCCAGTCTCTCCTAAGCATCCATCAGTTTGAGCTCCAACCTCCAAAGTGTTTGAAAATCTCATAAATTCCCTTCAGCGTTTTCACTACAGTTTTGCCTGCTACACAGATATGTGCGTAAAAGTAGTTCAAACTGGCTGTCTGGAGCAGAAGCCAAGAACTGGATGCTATTTTTAGAAGGAAATAGACTTTATTCACAGCTGAACCTCTGTGACCTTGATCCTCTGGCCTGGGTTAATGAGTACGGGGGCAAGTCTTAGCAGGCACACTTGCTCAACTGTTGACCATTTCCTCGGAGCATCTTCTCCATGGTGCCTGGTACCCAGGACTGTACATTCCACTTGTCCAACCTCCCTTACCACCCACAACATGCAGATCAATTACTCCATTTGATCTTAGGTGAAATCGTGGATTCGAAAACAGTTAGCTGTGTGACATCACAACTACAAATGGGAGAGAGGAAAGGTTGATGTCCATCTACTAAATGTCAAGCAACCAGCTTGACTGTTTTCAGTGACTTGACCAGATCGGGAGGCTGTCCGGTTATCTTGTTGGATTAATTGAAACAGTGCAGTTTGATTTGGAGGGAAGAAGGCATTAAACATTAAAGCAGCGAGCATCCCAGGGTCTGTTGTGTGTCCTGTGGTTCTTGAGCACCATCAGAATCCCTTCTATCCTTATTCTGTGAGGTAGGTGCTCTCCTTATACGCATCTTACACGTGAGGAAACTGACATTGCCCAAGATCACCCAGGTGGTGACAGGGCCAGAATAGGAGGCTAGTGTGCAGTCATTATACCTACTGCTATTGTAAATGGCTAAAATGATGCTGCAGGACTCAGCTCTCAGTGGAGACACATGGCTGCGTAGCCCCACCTGCCCTCCAGGTGTAGGGCAGAGAAGGAGTCAGAAATCTTCCCAGCCACCCATCAACAGCACCGTTCCTTAGACTGAGTTTCCTATGCCATCATAGTGCTTTCTTTTGTTCCCAGTGACAAAAGAGTTCTGGGAGTCAGACACAAAGCGAGAGAGAGTTTATTTACTTGGATTTTCATGGTTCAAGGACTGGAGGTTGGAGGTGAGGAACAGAAAAGCTTAAGCCCCGGAAAACTCACCCTGCTGGGCACCTCATGTGCCCGGCTCTGCCGGATGTGTGTGTATTTGTAGATATTTATTTCCCTGCCTGTGTCAGAATCATATGAGCCCCTGTGCTTTGTACTTGAAAGGATCTTCAAAGGGCAACATCCCCTCAGATGTCTAGACTTCAAGCTTCTTTTCGCCTGCTCTTTCTGTGGTTAAGATCACGGAGGGTTTAGATGGATTATCTCTTCTCTCCCTGATTAGGGCCTCACTTTCTTGCAGCCCCAGACAGACTTTGTGTTCAGCGCCTGCCCCAGGCCAAGTGTCCCCGTGTCCGCTGGGCTACAGCAGGAGGAAAGAAAATGGTGGATTCTTGGCCAGCTGAGCTATCAGGGAAGTCCTCAGTGGCAGAGGGCCACACGTTTTACAAAAGAACAGTCATCTAAAGTCTGAGGAGACTGCCTGGAGGAAGCCAGCTTGGATTATTGTGATGGACGAAGGAAAGGCAAGCAAGCCACCTTTGTGGAAAACATCACAAAGGGTCACAAAAAACAGTGACAAGAAATAATCAAGGGTATGCCAGTTGTGGACGGCAGAAGGGGGTGGATTGCAGTAGGTATGGTATGGACCAAGAGACAAAAGAACTGGGTCCAGGTTGGTGTCAGCAGTCCCTGTGTTGGCTAAATGCGTCTGCAAAGCAAAAATCATTCAAAGACGGTTAAGAGCCTGACTGTTGAAATCTCAAAAAATAAAATAAAGTTAACACCAGCAGAAAAAATTAAAATTGCATTGCACTTCTTCATATTTATTTTATGGTTATGCATTGCATTGATGTTTACTTGTGGTCTGGGGAGTGGAGTGCTAATAGGTCGCACTTAAACGTTTTGATGTCTGAGACATTTAAAGGTCAGACTTTCTCCTGGAATCTGCCACCTTCTGTGACTCTGGGCAAGTCCACCCATCTCTTTGAGGCTCTGTTTTCTTTTATGATGGGCAAGTTATGCTGGAGTTTGGGGGATGAGGTAGGGATAGATGAGCTATAAACTTAGGAAGTATGGGATCCCAAATAATGCTGACTCTCATCTGCTTCCTCCAAGACAGAAAGATTTTTAAATTTAGTTTCTTTATTTTATACTGAAACGTACTTAATTTACAATGTTATGTTAGTTTTAGGTGTACAGCAAAGTGACTCAGTTATACATACATCTATTCTTTTTCAAATTCTTTTCCCATTTAGCTTATTACAGAATACTGAGCAGAGTTTCATGTGTTGTATAATAGGTTCTTCTTATTTATCCATTTTATATATAGTACTGTGTATATGTTAATCCCAAATTTCTAATTTATGTCACCCGTTCCTCTTTAGTAACCATAAATTTATTTTTGAAGTCTGGGAGTCTGTTCCTGTTTCGATCATTTGTATCATTTGTTAAGAAGATTGTTGATAAAACTATAGGCTGGTTGAAAGAAGAGCCATATTCCAGGGGATCAGCTGATTGCAAAGTTTTCTTGTGAAAACAGTGAACCATCACAGCATTGGATAAGGGGCTCTGTGGAATTTGGACTCAACCAAAGCATCAGAAGGGAGTGGACTGTATCTAACTCCAGGAACTGCACCCAGGAATCTCTTGCTATCTATTAGAGATATAGAATGGTATTTAAATATTGCCAGTGGTAACTTCGCTGCATTTTCAAGTCTAAAAAACAAAAGAATGCTTGAAAAGAAAACAGAGACTCACAATCAATTTTCTAAGCAACACTGTCCTTGACCAGCAATGACCCAGGGCAGCTGGCCTATCCCTTGCTTCAGCCACCAGATTGGAGGGACTCCCAGTTACACAATGTATGGCTGCCAAGAGCCACGTCCCAGGAGAATGTGCTCCTCCTCATATAACTTATGTTAAAGATTTAAATGTTTATTCCTCTAGTATATACTTTTCAGTATTTTGCACACAAGAGAAAACAGTGTATGGCAACCCATTTCTTCCTGGATACTTAGCCCTGGAGAAAACCCACCCCTCCTACTCACATCTGTCAAACTACCTAAGAGTCCAATAGCCGTCAAGAATCCACCAAAGAGGCCATGGGAAATGTATGCTCTCCTTTTATTAATATTTAAAAAGCTAGCTGACATAAAGTAAAGCAATAACAGTTGCCACCACTTGACATAATATGACCTTCACTGTTGAAGCAGCGATAAAACCATGGCCTTTCTAGACCTGCTGTCTTTACTCACTGTCTCCCTCCAAATTGAACACTCCATCTTGAACCATTTGTTTACTTGTTTCATAAGAGTAAATGTCAAAGTCCCAAAGGCATGATTACATTCTTGATTCCAGGAACTGCATCTTGTTCTTCTTTTGATTGCCTCAAAAAGACATGTCAGATCCTTGGTACATAACAAATATCAGCTGAGATGAAGACATCTTTTATAGCTGGTAATGAGACAGACTTTTTACATTTTTTAATTTTATATTGGATTATAATTGATTTACAATGTTGTGTTAATTTTATGTGTACAGCAAAGTGACTTTTTTTTCCTGGGGTAGACCACTTTTTAAAGTCTTTATTTAATATGCTACAATACTTCTGTTGTTTATGTTCTGATTTTATGTCTGGAAGGTATACGGGATCTTAACTCTGGGCATGCATGCTCTGTCATCTCCAACTCTTTGTGACTCCATGGATTGCAACACGTCAGGCCTCCCTGTCCTTCACTATCTCCCAGAGTTTGCTCAAAGTTATGCCGTTGAATCAGTGATGTCATCCAACCATCTCATCCCCTGTCACCCCCTTCTTCTCCTGTCTTCTATCTTTTCCAGCATCAGGGCCTTTTCCAATGAGCTGGCTTTTCGCATCGGGTGGACAAAGTATTGGAGTTTCAGCATCAGTCCTTCCAATGAATCTGCATGAGGGTAGACATTCTCCCTGTTCTTCTAGGTCCACCTTTCTAGGTCTAGTCTACATACACATAAGTACCTAATAAATACTTAAGAAGAAAGTCCTTCATCCCAATATCCTAGACTTCTCATGGAAATGCTCCTGTTGTATTCTGGTAACTTAGACAAGACCCCTGTGAATTTACCGGCTCAAAGAAAATGCAATTGGCCTCTGCTTCAAATACAGCTCTAAACTCTGCCACTAACCCATCTCCACTCAGCGACTCTGTACCCCACAACTGCATTCCCTTTGGGCCTTCTACTAAAGTCACAGCCCAATTTGAAATAACTGTGAGCATGCCATGGCAAATAGCATGTGAGGGAATTGATAAATGAGAGAAACTAGAATTCAAGGATGTAAACACAGATGTGACTATCCTCTTTACAATGTGTTTGGCATTATAACTACAATCTAAACAGAAGAGCAGGATACAAATTCTCTTCTACAATGAAACCTTCATTCCTACATCCCAGGCAAGAGGTTGAAGCCCACTCTGGAACTCTCCTCTGAAAACTACCAAGGAGCAGAGTTGATGTCTTTCCATTTCAGGAATATTTACTACCATGCTAGTCCATTCTTAGGCAGTGTGCTTTGATCCTCTCATGTTTCACAAAGTGGGCATGATTTATCCATTGTCTGGCCCACAGGCACAGCCCAGTTTATAGTCTGACCCGACACAGTAGGGAACCCAGAAACTGACCTAAACACACAATGAAACATAACTGAGCATAGAGGCAGCATTGTAATTTATAGGTGAGGAGTAACATTTTCCATGAAGGTGCTGTGGCAATTGATTATCCACGTGGACTAAAATAGATTTAGGTTTCCTATCTCACACCATGCAATTCTAGATATGTTAAAGATCAGATATGAAACATGGAACTTGAATCTTTTGAAGAAAAGTTACATTAGGGCTCAATCTTGGTGCCGTATTATCTATGAGTTTGAACAGACGTGTAATGACATCTACCCACCAGTTTAGTCTCCTACAGAGTAGTTTCATGGCCCCAAAAACCTCTGATCTCTGTTTACCATTCGTACTTCCACTCCTAACCCCTGGCAGCCACTGATCCTTTTACTATCTCCATTGTCTTGCGTTTTCCATAACATCACAAAGTTGTAATCACGCAGTATGTAGCCTTTTCCAATCGGCTTTTTTCACTTAGTAATATGCATCTCGGCTTCCTCCATGTCTTTTCATGGCTTGATATGCACGCGTGCATGCTAAGGCGGTTCAGTCATGTCTGACTCTTTGCGACCCCATGAACTGTAGCCCACCAGACTCCTCTATCCATGGGATTCTCCAGACAAGGACACTGGAGTGAGTAGCCGTTCCCTTCTCCAGGGGCTCTTCCCACCCCAGGAATCGAACCCAGATATTGCAGGCAGATTCTTTACTGTCTGAACCAGCAAACAATAACAACAAAAACCTGACTTGGACTTCCCTAGAGGCTCAGATGGTAATGAATCTTCTCGCAATGTGGGAGACCCGAGTTCAATTCCTGGGTCAGGAAGATTCCCTGGGGAAGGAAATGGCTACCCACTCCAATATTCTCGTCTGAGGAATTCCATGGGCAGAGGAGCCTGGCAGGCTACAGTCCATGGGGTGGCAAAGAGTTGGACACGACCGAGTGACTCACATTTTTACTTCATTTTCACTTGGGAGATAGGCTAATTTCTGTAGAGAACAGACAATAACTTCAAAATAAATGTAATTCCTGGAGATTCAATTAAGTTACGGCATCCACAAACTGAGTAGGTCTCTTCCACTTTTAGTCTGCAAAGAAATTTATGATAAATGAGCTTTGAATTTCATCTCATATTCTAGAGATAATGATAATTGTCTCCTTTAATCCACTAGAGTAGGGATTTTGACTTGTTCACCAACCAGCACTTATTAATAGCGTTGGCACATGGTAGATATTCAATAAATGTTTGTTGGCTAAATGAGTGAAACCCATGAAAATCTATATTCTCATGACTGACAATGGAGAGAGAATGTCCCTGGGGGGAGGGGTGGGTGAATTGTGCTTCTCTTTCTAACTGAGATACACTTTGCCTCCTGACCTCTCGCTCATTATCCTCTTCACCATCCTGATGGCCTCAGAGAGGACCAGCTTTAACATTGTTCCCTAGTAGCTGAACCCAGAGGAGAGGAGAGCAGCCCTTTGTGTTAGCTCTCAGCACCAGCATGAGATACATAGCACCCTTAACTCCCTCCAGGATGACTACCAGTAGAGCTGAACCCCCACCAGGTGCCCGCGGAAGGGAATGGTGGTGTCAGGAGACACTTGCAGTCACAGCCCCGACTCTGTCTCCTCCTTGAGTCCTGTCGTGACAGGCGACTGTCCCCGGAACCTCAGTCTGGGCTTCTCAATGGCACTTGCTTGGTGAAATAGCTTGCACAGTTTTATTTTACACACACATCTCCTCCTTTCCAATGTCAACTTCTAATGTTGACAGTATTCAAAAGAAGCTTCTTTCCCTACAGTCATGAAAATTACACCATGTCTAGGCCCTATATTTCATATACAGTTGGTCATTATTTCTTTCCTGTAGTTTTTTCATGCCAATCTTGATTCTGGGCAGTCTCTTATAGCAAATGTCAGCTTGATTCTCATTTCTCTTCAATCCATCTATAAGAATATATCTTTTTATTAAGTTACGGCATCCACAAACTGAGTAGGTCTCTTCCACTTTTAGTCTGCAAAGAAATTTATGATAAATGAGCTTTGAATTTCATCTCATATTCTAGAGATAATGATAATTGTCTCCTTTAATCCACTAGAGTAGGGATTTTGACTTGTTCACCAACCAGCACTTATTAATAGCGTTGGCACATGGTAGATATTCAATAAATGTTTGTTGGCTAAATGAGTGAAACCCATGAAAATCTATATTCTCATGACTGACAATGGAGAGAGAATGTCCCTGGGGGGAGGGGTGGGTGAATTGTGCTTCTCTTTCTAACTGAGATACACTTTGCCTCCTGACCTCTCGCTCATTATCCTCTTCACCATCCTGATGGCCTCAGAGAGGACCAGCTTTAACATTGTTCCCTAGTAGCTGAACCCAGAGGAGAGGAGAGCAGCCCTTTGTGTTAGCTCTCAGCACCAGCATGAGATACATAGCACCCTTAACTCCCTCCAGGATGACTACCAGTAGAGCTGAACCCCCACCAGGTGCCCGCGGAAGGGAATGGTGGTGTCAGGAGACACTTGCAGTCACAGCCCCGACTCTGTCTCCTCCTTGAGCCCTGTCGTGACAGGCGACTGTCCCCGGAACCTCAGTCTGGGCTTCTCAATGGCACTTGCTTGGTGAAATAGCTTGCACAGTTTTATTTTACACACACATCTCCTCCTTTCCAATGTCAACTTCTAATGTTGACAGTATTCAAAAGAAGCTTCTTTCCCTACAGTCATGAAAATTACACCATGTCTAGGCCCTATATTTCATATACAGTTGGTCATTATTTCTTTCCTGTAGTTTTTTCATGCCAATCTTGATTCTGGGCAGTCTCTTATAGCAAATGTCAGCTTGATTCTCATTTCTCTTCAATCCATCTATAAGAATATATCTTTTTTTTTTTTTTTTTGTCTTCTCTCTTTTTCAAGGCTTTTATGATCTTATCTTTATTCTTTGTGTCCTGGGAATTTGAAGTAATGTTTCTAGATGTGAGTCTTTTTCACTTATATGACTTTCCATTGGGAAATATGGCCTCTCTTATGCTTAGGGGTTTTCTTGTGTTATTTCCCTGATAATGTATCTGTTTTCTTTGTTATCTCTTTCTGGAAATGTTAGTAGTGGAATGTTGAGCCATTTCCAAATCTCTTAATCTTTTATTTGTCTCATCTCTTGATATTTGTGTCTACATTCTGGGAGATTTCTTTGACTTTATCTCCCAAACTTTGTACTGAATTTCTCTTATTTTAGCAATCAATTTTTGTTAAGCCCTCTGTCTAATTTTTTGAAATCCTTCTCTCCCTCATTTTGTGGGTGCAGTAACTTATTGAATCTCTAGGAACAACATTTATTTTGAAGCTATTTTATATTCTCTACAGAAATTAACCCATTTCTTTCAAGGTCAAGTTTTTGTTGTTATTATTGTTTGATTCTTTTGATCTTCTTATTATCATATGTACAGATGATGAAATATTATCCAGCAATGAAAATGAATAAGTAGGAGTTAAAGATGTAAACATGGGTAACTCCAAAAAGATAATGCTGAGTGTAAAGAGAGTTACAAAATGCCAAACATTTTATGATGCCATTTATGTAAAGTTTAAATTTAAGTAAAATTTTCCAAATTATTTTTGACACCTTTGTATGTAATAATAACACAAAAACTAAATGGAAATAACAAATGAAAAATTCTATTTCCTCCAAGGAAAAAGATAGGACATGAAATCTGCAACAATGTTTATAATATTTTATTACTTAAAAAAAGTAATACCCTGAAGTAAAAATGACAGATCATGTTGGAAGGCTGTTATAAGGTTTCCATTGAATTATTTTCTATAGATTTATATGCAATAAAACCAATTCCTTACACTCTTACACAATAATGTCAGTGTCCCCATTACTATTGCTGTCCCCCAAATAATTTTATGATGATCACAGATTCTGTGGGCCAAAAATACAGGCAAGGCACAGCTAAGATATCTTGTCTCTGCACCATAATGTCTAGGATCTCAATGTGGAAGACTAGAAGGCTGGGGCTGTTCAAAGTCTGGAGCTGAAATCCATAGAAGCTGTCCTCACTCACGTGTCTGTGGCTTGGGTTTCTGTGTTGCACAGTATTCCTCAGGTTTTAAAAGTGTGTGTCCCAAGAGAAGTACACAGAAGTTTCAGGGCTTCTTCAAACCTAGTCTGTTTCATAGCATCACTTAACATGGTGTCCACTTGGTACCAACTAGTTCTGCCTAGATTTAAGGAAAAGAGACATAGATCCCTCTTCTGCTGCAGTGGGGAGTGCCAAAAAAATTTGGAAATATGCAAACCAGCAAAATCCACTCCTGGACAGTAATTATATAATTCCTCCTAAGTGCAAAAGATACTTCTTCTTTCTAAAATCAGAAGGTCTCATCAATTTGACACCAGGTTCAGGTGTGAGGTCCTATTCCTTTTGCAAATGAGGTTTCTCAAGTTATATTTCCTTCAGTTGAGCTGCTTGAATTTAGTTCCCCTCAATCTGAAGACATGTGAACTAGAGAAAAGCTGGACAGGGAGAGGATACCCATTAGATACCTTTGTTCAGAAACATGGGAAAAGGGAAAGACATGGAGTCAACTGCCCATCACAGTTCTGAAACCTGCTGGATTCAGTTGTCAGTCCCTTTGACCTGTGTGCATGCATGCTTAGCTATGTCCGACTCGTTGCAATCCCATCAACAGCAGCCCGCCAGGCTCCTCTTTCCATGGAATTTTCCAGGCAAGAATACTGAAGTGGACTGCCATTTCCTACTCCAGGGGATCTTCCAACCCAGGGGTCAAATTCACATCTGCATCTCCTGCATTGAAGGCAGATTCTTTACCACTAGCACCACCTGGGAAGCCCAGCTTTGACCTGGGGACTTTTCTTAATTTGCAAATTCTTCTGGCTGAAAGGATAGATCTGGACTTCTAATATTTTCTCTAAATTTTATTAAAAACTGATTGATTCATTCTTTAATTAATCTCTCTCATCTCTCATTTTACTATAGAAAGTGAAAGTGAAGTCGCTCAGTCGTGTCCGATTCTTTGCCACCCGTGGACTGTAGCCCACCAAGCTCCTCCGTCCATGGGATTCTCCAGGCAAGAATACTGGAGTGGGTTGCCATTTCCAGTTTGAAAAAAACCAAGTCATTAACAGAGGTGTTTGTAAGACTTTTGAGAACTCTGCTTTAATGGAAATAAGAATAAAAAGTAATTAGCCTGTCTCTGGTTTGTATAGGGATTTCTAAAACTTTGATCTCCTAATGGATAGATATATTTCTTAAACTTATTAATATTTTATGTTTAACACTGTTCTTCAAGTTGCAACTAGGATTTTGCTAGAATTATTTCATTTCTAGACATAATAACTGGTGTAGAACCACTGCAATGCAATGACCTAATATAGAAATAAAGATGATTATTAAAGTGTGAGACTATTCCATTACTTTAGATCTACTTTTTCTGAGATCAAGCAATGCTAGATCCTTATTGGAAGTCTAGGGTTTATAGAAAGGATTGAAACAAAAAGAGGGGATGGAAATTAGGAAGGAAGTTGGAAATAAGATTAAGTGAAAATGGAGAGAAAGAGAATTAGAGAGGAAAAATAGAATAAAATGAAAGAATAGAGCAAATGGTGAGAGAAGAAAGAGAGATGGAAGGAGAAGCAGATAATTGAAAACTGATGATAAAGGTGTCAAATTGTCTCTGGCATTAGGGTCTTGATCTGTCTCCATGTGACAGAATGCACTTTTCAGAATGCCCTTTGTATTAAAACTAAAATATGACATATGTCACTATGATACCCCATCAAAAATATTCCTTGGAGATAACAGTTTATTGGACTAAACTCCGCTAATCCCTTCACATCCACAAATCGTCTGGTGAAAAATAGCCTCAAAAGACAGTCAACAATCTGATATTTCTATATTAGGTCCATGAAAAGAGAGTCTCTCAATTAGGAATTACACGTGTGTTACTGCAGGTCATATTCACAGGATGGAAGTGATTATACTGCAGCCTACGTCCCTTCAAGCCAAATGATCTGCTCTTTTTAGTTGCTGGTATCAGAAAAAATAGCAAGACTGTCCAACAGATAATCCCCAAATCATGACAAGTAATAAATCTGCCTGCTGAAAGATCTTTAAGAAAACTTCCTCTGAGGAAAAGGAAGACGTGGGAGGTAAAACCACATGTGCAGAGTTGCTGATATCAAAATTGTAATATTGCTCCCAGCTCAAATTTCATATTTTATCCTTGTTAAAATACGAGACAGGACAATGCTGTGAAGCCCTCTTTATAGAACTTGAATTTTTAATGCAGTGTGGCCTGTGAACCAGGCTGAAAGAAAACAGCTGGAAACCAGTACATTCCTGGCAATTGTTATTTTTGAAAAATGGTGGAAGTAATAAGACATCAAAATGGTCTTTTAAATCTTGTCTTCAGCATGAAGCTTCTACCCTGGGGTGGAGAAATGTAAAACTCCAACTGACTTTGTTGATTAATGGAAATTTACAAGCATACAATGTCATCCCTTAGGGAGAACGGGTGTCATTCTGCAGACAGCAAAAATGGGAGCTCAGGGACCAGATGGAGCTTCCTGGTCCTTACTTTTATTTTATCCTTGGAGGAGGCCACAGCAATCCACTCCATTCTTGCCTGGAGGATCCCATGGACAGAGGAGCCTGGGACTATAGTCCATAGGGTTGCAAAGAGTCAACATGACTAAAGGGATTTAGCACGCACATGCCTTCTTAAATAGTGCTAACTTTCCTAAATGTATGTAGAGTAAGTCTACAGTTCTGTTCACACTAATCTGCAAGTCTCAGACTTCAGAGGAAAAAACCTCAAACTCTCATGTCTGTCATTTAAATCCGAACCCCAACCCTCATGACCAGTCCTGCCCTCCAACCTCTCTTAAATACCCCAAACCCAGGGGTTCTCTTTAAACCCTCCCCTCAACTTTTATACTATAAACCTCCTCATGTGGGGTAGCCTAAAGAGGCAGCAGCCACATCTTTGATATGCTTTATGTTTGCACAAAATTTAAACCTTCCCCTCATGCTTTGAGCAAACTGGAACCCCAGAAGGCTGTATCTGTATCCAACCTGCTTATCTGATTTTCCCAGATACACCTTCAAGTCTCCATACTTCAGCTGGAAAACTGCAAATTTGGTCATCCTTTGTTCTCAGTTCAGTTCAGTTTAGTCCCTCAGTTGTGTTCAACTCTTTGCAACCCCATGGACTGCAGGATGCCAGGCATCCCTGTCCTTCACCAATTCCCAGAGCTTACTCAGACTCATGTCCATTGAGTCGGTGATGCCACCCAACCTCTTACCCTCTGTTGTCCCCTTCTCCTCTCTCCTTCAGTCTTTCCCAGCATCAAGGTCTTTTCCAGTGAGTCAGTTCTTCGCATCAGGTGGCCAAAGGATTGGAATTTCAGCTTCAGCATTAGTCCTTCCAATGAATATTCAGAACTGATTTCCTCTAGGATGGACTGGTTGAATCCCCTTGCAGTCCAAGGGACTCTCAGGGGTCTTCTCCAACACCACAATTTAAAAGCATCAATTCTTTGGCACTCAGCTTTTTTGGTAGTCCAACTCTCACATCTGTATATGACTACTGGGAAAACTATAGCTTTCACTAGACAGACCTTTGTTGTAAAAGTAATGTCTCTGCTTTTTAATATTCTGTCTAGGTTGGTCATAGCTTTTCTTCCATGGAGCAAGCATCTTTTAATTCCATGGCTGCAGTCACCATCTGCAGTGATTTTGAAGCACAAAAGAATAAAGTCTGTCACTGTTTCCATTGTTTCCCCATCTATTTGCCATGAAGTGATGGGACAAGATGCCATGATCTTAGTTTTCTGAATGTTGAGTTTTAAGCCATCCTTTTTGCTAAACACTGTTAAAAGAGAATTAGACTAAAATCCCTAACAATCAGAATTTCCTGAATTCTCTGTAAAACTCAGGTAAATAGACATTCCTTAAGAGAGTGAAATTAGATTGTCCAGTATATACGTGCTCAGTCGTGTCCAACTCTTTGCAACCCTATGGACTGTAGCCTGATAGGTTCCCCTGTCCATGGGATTTCCCAAGCAAGAATTCTGGAGTAGCTTGCTATTTCCTCCTCTAGTGGATCTTCCTGACCCAGGGATTGAACCCATGTCTCCTGGATCTCCTGCATTGGCAGGCGGATTCTTTACCATGAAGCCACCCAGGAGCTTGGGATTATCCAGAGTTTACAAATATTCTGAGAACAGTAGTATGTCCAGACTCATCCTAGTAAACACTCACTCTTAACTCCAGTCATATGGGTCTCAAGAGTGAGGCACACTCCTCACTGCAGGAAACAGGAGGAAGGTATTGTGTTTTTTTTTTATTTTATAATGTTCATTCATTCAGTAATATCTATTGAGCTTATGTTATTTGCCAGGTACAAAAAGTTCTTATTTTTCCAAAAAAGTATTGCAAGCATTTTCTCATTTATTGAGAAAAGTCTTGCAAATGTAAATGAATTTGCCAATTATTTTTATTCACAACATGAAAGGCAGTATGAAAATTAAAACCATGCCAATGTATTACGGACCTCACCTCCCCTGCACACATATACACATGCACAAACATCCATTTTCTTCTGTTATTCGTTTTTACGGGAAAAGACAAGGAAGATGAGATCCTTAACAACTGCATGTCAAAGACAGAGATCAAGAGCTTACGCTCTAGGTGATCTCTCCTGGGAAGTAGCCATGGAGCCACCTGGGCTGGGGAGAGAGGGAAAACAAGTGTCTGCACCAGGTAGGTAGCAGGAATCCTTGTACCTTTCATCCTTTTCCTCTCAGAAGGTGTTCTGTGTGGTCTGGGGTGCTAATCTGGAGTCAGCATGGATCCTGTAGGGCTTGCTTGGATGGGAGAGTTGGTGGGTGCCCAGTTGAGCAATGCAGGGATGGACCCCCTCAGAAGTCACAGCTTGCAGACAGTATCATGTCTAGCATCCAGGTTCAGGAGGAAAGGAAGATCCTCTGGAAGCCTAGCTCTACTGTGGCCCTTCTGCTCTGGCCCAGCACCTACCTTCCTGCAGGTTTCCCTGTGGGGCTGGGCATGCCCACCAGAGCCCACCTAAAATGGGCCAGCTGAAGCTGAACTAAAGCTGAAGGATGCACGTTAGGAATTAAAAAGAACTTCCTGGTTCAAAAGGTGAAAAGACATTAAAAATAGTTCTGGAGTAAAGGAATCCTCCTACAGTGTTGGTGGAAATGCAAATTGGTAGAGCCACTATGGAGAATAGAATAGAGATTCCTTAAAAAGTTAAATATAGAGTTACCGTATGATCCAGAAATCCATACATCTGGAGAAAACTAATTTGAAAAGATACAAGCACCTGAGGGTTCATAGCAACACTATTTACAATAATCAAGGCATGGAAGCAATCTAAATGTCCATTGACAGAGGAATGGGTAAAAAAGATGCGGTACGTGTATACAAAAGAATACTGCTCAGCCACAAAAAGGAAGGAAATGATGCCATTTACAGCAACATGGATGGACCTGGAGATCAGCATACTGAGTGAAGCAAGTCAGACACAGACAGACATATGATATTGCTTACATGTGGAGCTAAAAACTGACACAAAGGAACCTATTTAGAACAAACTCACAAACACAGAAAACAAACTTATGGTTACCAAAGGGGAAAGGTGGTGGTGGGGGACAGATAAATTCAAAATGTGGGAGTAGCATATACACACTGCTGCTGCTGCTGCTGCTAAGTCACTTCAGTCATGTCCGACTCTGTGTGACCCCATAGACGGCAGCCCACCAGGCTCCCCCGTCCCTGGGATTCTCCAGGCAAGAACACTGGAGTGGGTTGCCATTTCCTTCTCCAACGCATGAAAGTGAAAAGTGAAAGTGAAGTCGCTCAGTTGTGTCCAACTCTTAGAGACCCCATGGACTGCAGCCTACCAGGCTCCTCTGTCCATGGGATTTTCCAGGCAAGAGTACTGGAGTGGGGTGCCATTGCCTTCTCCGATATATACACTACTATATATAAAATAGACAACAAGGACCTACTGTATAGCACAAGGAACTACACTCAGTATTTTGTTATATCCTATACGGGAAAAGAATCTGAAAAAGATATATGTATATCACTTTGCTGTACAACTGAAACTAACACAATACTGTATATCAACTAAAAAAATAAATTAGTTCAATTAAAAAAATAAACTAGTTCAATTAAAAAAATAAATTAGTTTTTTAAAAGTGGTTTTGAAGTGCTCTTGTAAGAAAAAAAGGTGTAGCAAGTCTAAGCTGAGGAATAGTACAAGTTGTAATACAGCCCTAAATATTGGAAATATATTTAAAATTTCTTCCACTATTTTGTCTCTACTCTCACTATCTCACCCAGAGGTCCATAAAAACAAATCTGAGGCTGTCTAGGGCTCTGTTGCCCATTCTGAGGACTATTTTATTTTTTAGGAAGCACTGAATTTCTACTGTTTAAAAATTAAATGGATTCTCTTTTATCATAAATTATGGTACTATAAAGTGTTAATCACAGAAATTCTACAGGTTTGGAGTGCTCTGAAAAAGAAGAAATGTAGGATATGAGTTGAAGAGGATTTGGGCTAGAGTAAGAGAGCCATGGTCAGGGCTTTGAACTTGAAACAAAGAGAGTCCAGGGGGTCATTATTGCTTCAGACCAGTGTGGCCACCAGGAGATAAAGAGAAGAGGCTGGATTTGAGAGGAGTTGAGCAGCTGATGGACTGTGTATGAGAAGTGAGGGGAAGAAGGAACTGGGGGTGACCCTGGGGTCTTTATAAAGCAGCAGTGTGGTTGTCATGGCATTTATTGAGACAAGGAAGGCAAAGGGGAAAACAGGCTTGCTCTTTGCATGGTGTATCAGAGATGAATAGACAAATCCAAGGAGATGTCAAATCTGAAAGGTATTTTCTTACATGACACTTAGGGAGAAATTTGGGCTAGAGCCAAGGATGAGAGTACCTTCAGCTTACTTAGCATGATTGAAACACAAGGAATTTTGTGAAGTCACCCAAGTAGGGACTGAGGAATGAGAATGTGGGGAGGGGTTGATCTGAATCATAACTGAAATACTGAATATATGAAGGATGGTAGAAGAATAGAAGAGTTTGTATGATCTTAAGACGTGCCCGAAGTAGGAGAAAGAAAGTCAAGAAAATATGATAACATATGGGCAAAAGTAGGAGAGTGTTGAGAAGGAGCGATGATCGCATATTAGGACATTGGGAAGAGTTAAGCAAGAAGAGCCCAGAGGAGTGATCATGAACTTGGAAACAGCCTCAGAGAAACACGGTGGGGAAGCTGTGCTGCATGGGGAGGGGAGGTGTGCAGACACACAGAGACGGTGTTGGCTGTGAAAGGGCAGAGGGCAGCCCTCTGAGGGGTGGTTAGAAGAGTCAGCTGCACACAGTCAAGGCGAGGAGAGCCTGAGCTAAGAGATCGGAGAAATTTCCCTCTAAGAAGGCTGGGCCTTGAGCAATGGCTGGGATTAAACCAGCTGGAGGAGGTGGAGAGATTTTTCCTGTGGGGAATGACCCTGAACCAAGGTCAAGATCTACACTGCACAATATGGTAGCTACAAGTCCTAAGGGAGTCAAATACAGGAGGGACAGAAGGTTATTAGGTTCTTTATATATGTACCTAGTTAAAACTGAGATGCACCCTGAGCACAAAACACACACTGAGTTTCAAAGCAGAGAAGATTGTGAAGAAGAGTATGAAAGAATGTGAAAATTCTCATTAACAATTTGAGATGATTACATCTTGAAAAGATAATATATTGGACGTTGCTGCTGTTGTGTCCGACTCTTTTGCAACCCCGTGGATTGGGATTACCCAGGCAAGAATACTGGAGTGGGTTGCCATTTCCTTTCTCCAGGGCATCTTCCTGACTCAAGGATGGAACCCAGGTCTCCTGCATTGCAGGCAGATTCTTTGCCACTGAGCCACATGGGAAGCCCAATACAGTGGATCTTTCTGGTCATTGTCGCTAAGTCGTGTCTGACTCTTTGTGACCCTGTGAACTGCAGCATACCAGGCTTCCCTGGCCTTCACTCTCTCCTGGAATTTGCTCAAACTCACATCCATTGAATCGTTGATACCATCCAACCATCTCATCCTCTGTGCCCCCTTCTCCTCCCACCCTCAATCTTTCTCAGCCTCAGGGTCTTTTTCAATGAATTGGCTCATCCCATCAGGTGCCCAAAATATTGGAGCTTCACCTTCAGCATCAGTCTTACCAATGAATATTCAGGATTGATATCCTTTAGGATTGACTGGTTTGATCTCCTTGCTGTCCAAGGGACTCTCAAGAGTCTTCTCCAGTACCACAGTTTGAAAGCTTCAATTCTTCAGTGCTCAATCTTTTTCTATGGTCCAATTCTCATATCTGTACATGACTACTGGAAAAACCATATCTATTGGATATACTGGGCTAAATAAAATAGATTCTTACAATTACTTTCATCCATTTCTTTTTTCCTCGAGTTTTATTGGGATTTAACTGACATGCTGGTGTACATGCATGCTAAGATGCTTCAGTCATGTCCAACTCTGTGCAACCCTATAGACTGTAGCCTACCAGACTCCTCTGTCCACGGGATTCTCCAGGCAAGAACATTGCAGTGGGTTTCCCTGCCCTCCTCCAGGAGATCTTCCCAACCCTGATATCAAACCTGAGTCTCTAATGTCTCCTGAATTAGGCAGGCAGATTATTTACCACTAGTCCCACCTGGGAAGCCCCTGAAGTGACATACAATACTGTGTACCTTCAAGGTGTACAGCATGATTAAACTTAATATACACCATCCACTTCTCTTTATTTTCTTTAAATGTGGCTATTGGAAAATTTTAAATTACAGCTTGCTGCTTGTTCCATTCGCAGTGCTGGTCTAGAGCTGAAAGAAGAATGAAGGATTTAGGGACCACTGGGGGACTGGTGTGTGCTCCAGTGGGAAAGGGGGTGAGTTTGGATCATTTCAGAAGAGTCTAAGTGAAAGGAACTTCCAAATCAAGCAGAGAAGTATGAGCACAGAGCTATGAGATTTTCCAAGCAGGAGAAAGACTAATCTATAAGGACATTTAGGCATGAGGAAATCTGTGTTTTCAAATGGTTAGAAAACTATCCTCTTAATAATGAACCAAAGAAGGCTAGATCATTTGTGGAAGGGTGACAGGATGGGAAAGGAGAAGCCAGTGGTCCCATGAGACTTCCTTCCGGTATCCTGTCCCTCCAGCATCTCAGTCAGCAGATAACCCATCCAAAGTCGGGTCCCGTTGTCAGAGATATGGTTTTTCCCGTAGTCATATACAGATGTGAGAGTCAGATCATAAAGAAGGCTGAGCGTCCAAGAATTGATGCTTTTGAATTGTGGTGCTGGAGAAGATTCTCGAGAGTCCCCCGAACAGCAAGGAGGTCAAACCAGTCAATCAGAAAGGAGATCAACCCTGAATATTCATTGAAAGAACTGATGCTGAAGGTTGGCCCCAGCGAAGAGTCAGTTAGTTGAAAAAGATCGTGATGCTGGGAAAGATTGAAGGCAGGGTAAGAAGGGAGTGACAGAGGATGAGATAATTGAATGGCATCAAGGATTCAATGGACATGAGTTTGAGCAAACTCTGGGAGATAACATAAGACAAAGGACCTAGGTGTGCTTCAGTCCACGGGGTCACAAGCAGTTGGACATGACTTAGCAACTGAACAATAGAAGCAGCTAACGGATACTTAAAAGAGAACGGGATACTGGGTGGGCATAGTCTGAGGAAAATAAAAATCTGAAATATGGGGATTCAAGATTGTTGAGAGGAGTATAACAGAGCCAACAGAGGTGCAAGAAGCCTCAGCCTTTTACCTCCACCACTTCTGCAGAAAAGTTTTGGCCCATGATTCTGAGTTGAGCTAATCTTAACAGTTAAATAATGACTCATGTTTGCTCATAGAATAGTTATGACAAGCTATTTCATGTAAGCACAGGGTACTTGTATCCAGAACTAATACAAATTTACAAATTTTCCTTCATGGTCTATCTATATCACTCTGTAAATGGCCAAGTTGTTTATCTTATGCTGTAGAAACTTTGATTTTGTGCATTAATGCTAATGCCGCTCATTGATTATTTGGCCTATTTTGTCCAGGATCCTTTTTCTTCCTGGAACTTTGTAATATTGCTCATAATTGTACAAACTGTTAAAAGGCACTGCTCTCTAGAGCCCTTATTAGAAGCAATTGAAGGGAATGATTAAATAATTCCAGTGGACTACTGTAAAGCCATAGAAAATGATAATGCAGATCTGTATGTATTTACATGGAAAGTAAATCACAGCACGCCAAAGAATTGATGCTTTCAAACTGCAGTGCTGGAGAAGACTCTTGAGAGTCCCTTAAATTGCAAGAAGATCCAACCAGTTAATCCTAAAGGAAATTAACCCTGAAGAAGGTGATGGCAACCCACTCCAGTGTTCTTGCTTGGAGAATCCCAGGGACGGTGGAGCCTGGTGGGCTGCCGTCTATGGGGTCGCACAGAGTTGGACACGACTGAAGCGACTTAGCAAATTCATTGGAAGGACTGATGTTGAAGGTGAAGCTCCAATACTTTGGCCACTTTATGTCAAGAGCTGACTCATTGGAAAAGACTGTAATGCTGGGAAATATTGAGGGCAGGAGGAGAAGGGGATGACAGAGGATGAGATGGTTGGATGGCATCACCGACTCAATGGACATGAGTTTGATCGAACTCTGGGAGATAGCAAAAGCCAGGGAAGCCTGGAACACTGCAGTCCTTGGGGTCACAAAGAGTCCACAGGGGACACGAGTCTGTGACTAAACAATAATAAATTATAGAGCAATATGTACCTGTGGGGTTTCCCTGGTAGCTCCATTGGTAAAGAATCTGCCTGCAGTAGAGGAGACCCTGGTTTGATTCCTGGGTTGAGAAGATCCCTGGAGAAGGGATAGGCTACCCATTCCAGTATTCTTGGGCTTCCCCGGTGGCTCAGATAGTAAAGACTCTGCCTGCAATGCGGGAGATCTGGGTTTGATCCCTGGGTTGAAAAGATCCTCTGGAGGAGGGCATGGCAACCCTCTCCAGTTTTCTTGCCTGGAGAGTCCCCATGGACAGAGGAGCCTGGCAGGCTGCAGTCCCTGGGGTCACAAAGAGCTGGACATGACTGAGTGACTAAGCACATGTGCATGTGGACATGGGGGTTTTTTATTTAAATCATATATCACTGAACAAATCTTGCTAATGCTGTTCCCCTGATTTCTCCCAGCTTTGCTTTCCTCTGAGGTTATCTCAGCCACATTCTCTCCTTGGTCCCTCGCTGCTTTCAACTCTTAACCTATTAAGCGTTTATAACTACTTTCTGATGTGTTTCCCTTCTACTTACATCCCATTTTGAATTATGAATTTTAAAAATAAATAAACAAACACAACACCAACAAAATAGCTCCATACATAAGTTTGACTAGTCCTGAATGAATTCAGATTTGGTACTACCCCTGCTCTCTACCTGGTGTTTGTCCTTCTCAAGTCTCCTAAGCTTTAATGACCCATCCTCAAATCTTCACATGATTTATTCTTATGAATGAAATTTTGTAGTTCCTCCTTTTTTATTTACTTACCTGAAAATGTTCCTGAAAATTCCGAACCCTGATTCCCTTTGGTGTTAAACCCAGCTGTTCACTAAACCCCATATCACCTTCTACAGTTGAAAGTGATATAGAAAAAAAATCTGTTCATGTTAATAAAATATTTGAGCTTAGATGAGAGAAAATCTAAGCCCCACCACTTTATGATAGTGACTTAAATTTATATAATTTTTCATATGTAGATATCTTTAGATTAATAATTATAGTTATAGGAACAAATAGTATTCCTCTTTTTGTCTATTATTACATTAAAATTTTTGTTTTATTTCAAATTTGCAAAATCATAATTTGTAATGACCATATAATATTCCATTAAGCTAGTTAATCATAATTTATATAACTACTCCTATATTTTAGTTATTTGGGTTTCTCATAATTTTTTATTTGCTATTAGTTATACTATAAAATGGAGAAGGTAATGGCACCCCACTCCAGTGCTCTTGCCTGGAAAATCCCATGGATGGAGGAGCCTGGTAGGCTGCAGTCCATGGGGTTGCTAAAAATCGGACACGACTGAGCGACTTCACTTTCACTTTTCACTTTCATGCATTAGCAAAGGAAATGGCAACCCACTCCAGTGTTCTTGCCTGGAGAATCCCAGGAACGGGGGAGCCTGGTGGGCTTCCGTCTATAGGGTCGCACAGAGTCGGACATGACTGAAGCAACTTAGCAGCAGCATGCTATAAAAATATCTTGATACATGTATAGTTTTATGTGTTTGGATGATTTATTTAAGTTACATTCTTAGAATTAATATTTTATTGGTTTGAAAGAGAAGAATATATTGTAGTTTTTGATAGACATTGCAAAACTTTTCTAAAAAGATTTTACCATAAATCATGCTGAGAAACTAATATAAGACTATCTTCCTCTGTCATTTATAAATCTGCAACTGAAAAAATATATTAAATTCCTGTTTTTGGAGACTGGACCACGGGCAGCCCAGGTCTGTGATTTCTGTAGAAAGGAAAAACTGAGGAAAACCTCAGAATTACTCAAACTTTCTTATGGGAAGCACTTTCCAGATGGTGATAAAGCAGACCACAGTGATTTCACTGAGCGGAGAAGACAGACATTGGAGTTTGGGGCACCAAGTCAGCTGAAATTTTCAGAACAGGTTTCAAGAGAGAATATAAAAAGAACGCTGCACTAGAGCACTCGTGAGGCTTTGGTCAAATACTAAGCTTTCATATAAAGAGCAAGAAGCCACTAATTCTAGCAAATAACAACAACTGGATATAAAGCAAGTACTAGGGAAAAGAACATTTCCTGGAAGCTATTAAAATTTGCACAAGTAGGGAGACACTTAAGACATCATTGAATATGCTGAGCTTTCAGCAAAGACTCCAGCAAGACAAGGTCGTAAGAGTAGGATATTCCAGCCACAGAGAAAAAATTATTTTACATGCAACCAAACAAAACTTTAAAAAATACTTCTTTCTTTTAATTTATTTATTTATTTTAATTGGAGGCTAATTACTTCATAATATTGTAGTGGTTTTTGCCATACATTGACATGAATCAGCCATGGGTGTACATGTGTTCCCCATTCAGAACCCCCACCCACCTCCCTCTCCATCCCATCCCTCAGGGTCATCCCAGTGCACCAGCCCTGAATGCCCTGTCTCGTACATCGAACTTGAACTGGCGATCTATTTCACATATGGTAATATACATGTTTCAAAGCTATTCTCTCAAATCATATGACCCTCACCTTCTCCCACAGAGTCTAAAAGTCTGTTCTTTATATGTCTCTTTTGCTGTCTTGCATATAGGGTCATCGTTACCATATTTCTAAATTCCATATATATGCATTAATATACTGTATTGGTGTTTTTCTTTCTGACTTATTTCACCCTGTATAATAGGCTCCAGCTTTATCCACCTCATTAGAACTGATTCAAATACATTCTTTTTAATGGCTGAGTAATATTCCATTGTGTATATGTACCACAACTTTCTTATCTATTCATCTGCCAATGAACATCTAGGTTGCTTCCATGTCCTGGCTATTGTAAACAGTGCTGCAATGAACATTGGGATACATGTGTCTCTTTCAATTCTGGTTTCCTTGGTGTGTATGTCCAGCACTGGGATTGCTGGGTCGTATGGCAGTTCTATTTCCAGTTTTTTAAAGAATCTCCACACTGTTCTCCATAGTGGCTGTACTAGTTTGCATTCCCACTGATAGTGTAAGAGGATTCCCCTTTCTCCACCCCCTCTCCAACATTTATTGTTTGTAGACTTTTTGATAGCACCTATTCTGATGGCTTGAGGTGGTACCTCATTGTGGTTTTGATTTGCATTTCTCTGACAATGAGTGATGTTGAGCATCTTTTCATGTGTTTGTTAGCCATCTGTATGTCTTCTTTGGAGAAATGTCTGTTTAGTTCTTTGGCCCATTTTTTGATTGGGTCGTTTGTTTTTCTGGTATTGAGCTGCATGAGCTGCTTGTATATTTTTGAGATTAATTCTTTGTCAGTTGCCTCATTTGCTAATATTTTCTCCCATTTTGAAGCCTGTCTTTTCACCTTGCTTATAGTTTCCTTCATTGTGCAAAAGCTTTTAAGTTTAATTAGGTCCTATTTGTTTATTTTTGCTATTATTTCCAATATTCTGAGAGGTGGGTCATAGAGGACCCTGCTGTGTTTTAGAGTGTTCAGAGTGTTTTCCCTATGTTCTCCTCTAGGAGTTTTATAGTTTCTAGTCTTACATTTAGATCTTTAATCCATTTTGAGTTTATTGTTGTGTATGGTGTTAGAAAGTGTTCTAGTTTCATTCTTTTACAAGTGGTTGACCAGTTTTCCCAGCACCACTTGTTAAAGAGATTGTCTTTCCTCCATTGTATATTCTTGCCTCCTTTGTCAAAGATAAAGTGTTCATAAGAGTGTGGATTTATCTCTGGGCTTTCTATTTTGTTTCATTTATCTGTATTTCTGTCTTTGTGCCAGTACCACACTGTCTTGATAACTGTAGCTTTGTAGTAGAGGCTGAAGTCAGGCAAGTTGATTCCTCCAGTTCCATTCTTCTTTCTCAAGACTGCTTTGGCTATTCGAGTTTTTTTGTATTTCCATACAAATTGTGAAATTATTTATTCTAGTTCTGTGAAAAATACTGTTGGTAGCTTGATAGGGATTGCATTGAATCTATAGATTGCTTTGGGTAATATATTCATTTTCATTATATTGATTCTTCTGATCCATTAACATGGTATATATCTCCATCCATTTGTGTCATTTTTTATTTCTTTCATCAGTGATTTATAGTTTGCTATATATAGGTCTTTTATGTGGCTCAGCTGGTAAAGAATCCACCTGCAATGTGGGAGACCTGGGTTCAATCCCTGGGTTGGGAAGATCCCCTGGAGAAGGGAAAGGCTACCCACTCAAGTATTCTGGCCTGGAGAATTCCCTGGACTGTATGGGGATTGCAAAGAGTTGGACACATCTGAGTGACTTTCACTTTTACTTTTGTTTCTTTAGGTAGATTTCTTTCTAAGTATTTTATTCTTTTCATTATAACGGTGAATGGAATATTTTCCTTAATTTCTCTTTCTGTTTTCTCATTGTATAGGAATGCAAGGGATTTCTGTGTGCTAATTTTATATCCTGCAACTTTACTGTATTCATTGATTAGCTCTAGCAATTTTCTGGTGGTGTCTTTAGGGTTTTCCATGTAGAAGATCATGTCATCTGCAAACAGTGAGAGTTTTACTTCTTCTTTTCCAATCTGGGTTACTTTTGTTTCCTTTTCTTCTCTGATTGCTGTGGCTAGAACTTCCAAAACTACGTTAAATAGTAGTGATGAGAGTGGGCACCCTTGTCTCATTCCTGACTTTAGGAAAAATGCTTTCATTTTTTCACCATTGAGGATAATGTTTGCTATGGGTTATCATATATAGCTTTTTATTATTTTGAGGTATGTTCCTTCTATGCCTGCTTTCTGGAGGGTTTTTAATCATAAATGAATGCTGAATTTTGTCAAAGGATTTCTCTGCATCTATTGAGATAATCATATGGTTTTTATCTTTCAATTTGTTAATGTGGTGTATCACATTGATTGATTTGAAAATATTGAAAAATCCTTGCATCCCTGGGATAAAGCCCACTTGGTCATGATGTATGATGCTTTTAATATGTTTTTGGATTCTGTTTGCTAGATCACATCCTGGGCCATAAATCTGCCTTGGTAAATTTTAAAAAATTAAAATCATTTCAAGAATCTTTTCTGAACACAATGCAGTAAGATTAGATGTCAGCTACAGGAAAAAAAACTATTAAAAGTACAAACATATGGAAGCTAAACAACACGCTTCTGAATAACCAACAAATCACAGAAGAAATCAAAAAAGAAATCAAAATATGCATAGAAATGAATGAAAATGAAAGCACAACAACCCAAAACCTATGGGATTCAGTAAAAGCAGTGCTACGGGGAAGATTCATAGCAATACAAGCTTACCTCAAGAAACAAGAAAGAAGTCAAATAAATAACCTAAGTTCACACCTAAAACAACTAGAAAAAGAAGAAATGAAGAACCCCAAAAGAAGGAAAGAAACAGTAAAAAAATTACTGCAGAAATAAATGAAAAAGAAACAAAGGAGACTATAGCAAAAATCAACAAAACTAAAAACCGGTTCTTTGAGAAGATAAATAAAATAGACAAACCATTAGCCAGACTCATCAAGGAAAAAAGGGAGAAGAATCAAATCAACAAAATCCAAAATGAAAATGGAGAAATCCGAGCAAATAACAGAGAAATACAAGGATCATAAGAGATTACTATCAGCAACTATATGCCAATAAAATGGACAACTTGGAAGAAATGGACGAATTCTTAGAAAAGAATAACCTTCCAAAACTGAATTAGGAAGAAATAGAAAATCTTAACAGGCCCATCACAACCACATAAATCAAAACCGTAATCAAAAATCTTACAACAAACAAAAGCCCAGGACCAGATGGCTTCACGGGTGAATTCTACCAAAAATTTAGAGAAGAGCTAACACCTATCCTACTCAAACTCTTCCAGAAAATCGCAGAGGAAGATAAACTCCCAAACTCATTCTATGAGGCCATCATCACTCTAATACCAAAGCCAGACAAAGATGCCACAAAAAAGAAAACTACAGGCCAATATCACTGATGAACATAGATGCAAAAATCCTTAACAAAATTCTAGCAAACAGAATCCAACAACATACTAAAAAAAATCACACATCATGATCAAGTGGGCTTTATCCTAGGGATGCAAGGATTCTTCAATATTTGCAAATCAATCAATGTGATATGCTACATTAACAAATTGAAAGATAAAAACCATATGATTATCTCTAATCCAACAACATGTTAAAAACACTTCTTAATGGCTTGAAGCTTGTGACTAAATTAACAACCTTTCAGAATAAAGACTGACACACAATTGGGGAAAAAACTAAACAACACAGCATTTATGAAACTTAGGATACAACAACAATGACCAAGCAAACACAGACAAATATTAAAAATAATCAGAGTTCTGTATCTCAACAGGCTGTGTAATACAGGGGAGTGTATGGTTTGTCGGAAATCATTAACCATTACATATATGTCATCATATGAATTAAACCCCAATAAAATAATAAAACCACAAAAAGGAAATTCAACACTCTCTACACAGAAAGCAAACAAATAATGATGTATCAAAGTTAATAAAAGTAAACTCTTTCAAAGAAAAAGTGATTAAAAGATATGAAAAATCAATTCACAAAGGGAGAAATACAATATCCCTATGGTGAATTGACTGTCTCAAAGCCACACAAGGATTTAGTTGTAAAACAAGGACTAAAATTTAGACCTCCTGAGTTCTCTTCTATTATATCAAGGGAGTGGTGCCTGATGTGAACAAATGTGGAAAACATTTAAGGGCAGAAGACAACTAAGTGTCACAATAATAACAATTATTGGCTCAGAGGTTAAAGCTTCTGCCTGTAATGCGGGAGACCTGGGTTCAATCCCTGGGGTGGGAAGATCCCCTGGAGAAGGAAATGGCAACCCACTCCAGTATTCTTGCCTGGGGAATCCCATGGACGGAGGAGCCTGGTGGGCTACACTCCACGGGGTCACAAAAAGTTGGACACGACTGAGCAACTTCACTTCACTTCAAGTGGCACTAGTGGTGAAGAACCCACCTGCCAAAAAAGAAGACATAAGAGACACGGGTTCGATCCCTGGGTCAGAAAGATCCCTTGGAGGAGGGCACGGCAACCCATTCCAGTATGCTTGCCTGAAGAATGCCATGGACAGAAGACTCTGGCAGGCTACAGTCCATAGGGTTGCAAAGAATTGGACACAACCAAAGCAACTTAGCATGCGTGCATGCTATCAATTTTCTTCTTGCATCATAAACAAGTAATTCTGAATTTTATCAGCACAATCAGTATGAAAGAATATAGACACAAACATAAAAATGGACTTGTGGGACAGAGAGGGTGGGACATGTTGAGGCAGTAGTGTTGACTTATATGCATTATTGTGTCAAACAGGTAACTAGTTGGAAGTTGCTATATAACACAGGGAGCCCACCTTGGGGTTCTGTGACCACCTAGAGGGGTGGAATGGGAGCGGGGTGGGAAGCTCAAGAGAGAGGGGATATATATGTGCATATATATATATATTCATAACTAATTCATGTTGTAAGGCATAAACCAACACAACATTGTAAAGCAATTATCCTCTATTAAAATTTTTTTTTAAAGAATATAGAAACAATTCTGGGAGAAAAATTTTTAAACTGGCAAATGGCAGTGAGTTACAGATACATTACAATCTAACTATAATTAAAATGTATTGGTGTAAGAATATAGAATTAAGTCATTGCAACAGAATATACACTTCCTTTGTATTCAGAACCATCAAAAGGAAGGAGACTATTAATTAGTAAATTGCATTTAGATAATAAGTAAGTAATTTTGGGGAAAATGTATTCAGTTTAGTTTAGTCACTCAGTCATTTCCGACTCTTTGTGATCCTCATGGAATCCAGAACACCAGGCTTCCCTGTCCATCACCAACTCCTGGTGCTTACTTAAACTCATGTCCATCGAGTCAGTGATGCCATCCAATTATCTCATCTTCTGTTGTCCCATTCTCTTCCTACCTTCAATCTTTCCCACCATCAGGGTCTTTTCAAATGAGTCAATTCTTCACATCAGGTGGCCAAAGTGGAGTTTCAGCTTCAGCATCAGTCCTTTCAATGAATATTCAGGACTGATTTCCTTTAGGATGTATTAGAGTCTCAGTATACCATGTGAGAAAATGTATTAAATTCTCACTATACCATGCCATACCAGGGGGTGGCTCAGACGGTAAAGAATACACTTGCAATGCAGGAGAGCTGGATTTGATCCCTGGGTGGGGAAGACCCACTGAAGAGAGCATGCAACCTACTCCAGTATTCTCGCCTGGAAAATCCCATGGACAGAAGAGTCTGGAGGGCTGTGGTCCATTGGGTTGCAAAGAGTTAGGTATGGCTGTAGCAATTGAGCATGAGCATATCATAATATACCATAATTCATGGGGTCACGAAGAGTCGGACACGACTGAGCGACTGAACTGACTGACTGACTGACACCATATAAATGTTTGATATGAATATGTAAAAGTAAAGAATGGTAAAAGGACATAGTATCAAATATAAATAAAATACCTGGACTTAACATTCTAGGCACAGAAGTAATTGAAAAAGCCTTCAAGGAAATGTATGATGGGGTTCTGCCAATTGCTCATAAATTCAAAGATGAGAACAAAAGGAAGGTTTTACTAAGAATGATTATTTTTATACAAGATTTTAATTTTAATGAAGTATTATATTTAAACAGAAAAGTGTGTTAATGTGGAGTCATTAATCTCTACTTAAAGGCAACCTATATTTCAACTTCTAATACCATTGGTTTGACTATTTTTTAACTTTATATACATGGAATTATATAGCATATATTATTTTGTGAATGACTTGTTTCAGTTAACATTATATTTGTGAAATTCCTCCATGTTACTGGATGTAGCAGTAATTTATTCATTTCCATGGCTGCATAATATTCATGTTACTATTTGCATCCCTGATGTAATAAAAACAATGTTGCTATAAACATTGCAGTACACATCTTTTAGTACACTTATGTGTTCAGTTTTACTGGTAGACATCTAAGGTAGAAAGGCTGGTTTGTAGGAATATATATGATCTGCTCAGGTATATGCAGCAAAGAGGAGATCCAAGTCTCCACTGTTACATACTGTATACTTGGTATTTCTGACACCATTTTTATTGGTATTTCTGGTATTTCTGCCCAAGGATGAAGGGGTGGGAGGGTTTGGGGGTGTTGCAATATCTTGTGTTTTACCTTTTTTATTTCCTCAATTAATAATGATTTTGAGCTGTTTGGTATCATCTGCTATGAAATACCCATTAAAGTTTTTGGCCCATTTTTAATTGGTTGCCTATTTTTTTCTTAATGGCTTTTAGGAGTTTTAAAAATATTCTGCATTGAGTCCTATGTCAGTTAAATATATTGTTAATATCTTTCACTTCGTAGATTTCTTTTTCACTCCTTTATTCATATCTTTTGATCAACAAATGCTCTAAATACTAATGAGGTCCAATTTGTCAGTCTTCTATACTGTTTTTGTATGTGTGTCCTTTAAAAAAATCTTTGATTTCTCAGGGTTTAAACTGTTTTCTAGAAATTTACTATTTATCTTGCCCATTTAGATGCACTATTTACCTAGAATTAGTAATAGTTTTGTGTGTTGTGTGAGGTAGGATTTAAATTTCTTAATGCAGATATTCATTTAACATTCCCCTCTTCCACATATGAATATTTATTGAAAAGACCACCCTCTCCCCTCACATAGCAGGAACATCTTTGTCAAATATCAAGGGCCCACATAAGTACAGTTTTGCTGAGACTGACTCAATCTGTCTAACTTTGAGTTGAAGTAATGAACTGGTTAGAAATCACCAATGAACTGGCTAGAAATCACCACAAATGAGTTTAATGAGGTATTATTAGATGTCATTTGCTCGTGTCCTATTTTTATTTACACTGGAATGCAAATTCTGTCAAAATTTGAACATTCCAAACTTCTAGCATTGTCTATTGTTTCTGTTTCCCTGAAACATAAATTAATCACCTGTTTTTTTTTTTAATTTTTACTTTATTTTACTTTGCAATACTGTATTGGTTTTGCCATACATTGACATGAATCCACCACGGGTGTATATGAACTCCCAATCCTGAATCCCCCTCCCACATCCCACCCCATTTCCTCTCTCTGGATCATCCCCCCGTGCACCAGCCCCAAGCATCCTGTATCCTGTATCGAACATAGGCTGGTGCTTCATTCTTACATGATAGTATACATGTTTCAATGCCATTCTCCCAAATCATCCCACCCTCTCCCTCTCCCACAGAGTCCAAAAGTCCGTTCTATACATCTGTGTCTCTTTTGCTGTCTCGCATACAGGGTCATCATTGCCATCTTTCTAAATTCCATATATATGTGTCAGTATACTGTATTGGTGTTTTTCTTTCTGGCTTACTTCACTCTGTATAATAGGTTCCAGTTTCATCCATCTCATTAGAGCAGATTCAAATGAATTCTTTTTGATGCTGAGTAATACTCCATTGTGTATATGTACCACAGCTTTCTTATCCATTCATCTGCTGATGGACATCTAGGTTGTTTCCATGTCCTGGCTATTATAAACAGTGCTGCAATGAACATTGGGGTACATGTGTCTCTTTCAATTCTGGTTTCCTCGGTGTGTATGCCCAGCAGTGGGATTGCTGGGTCATAAGGCAGTTCTATTTGCAGTTTTTTAAGGAATCTCCACACTGTTCTCCATAGTGGCTGTACTAGTTTGCATTCCCACCAACAGTGTAAGAGGGTTCCCTTTTCTCCACACCTTCTCCAGCATTTATTGCTTGCAGACTTTTGGATCACAGCCATTCTGACTGGTGGGAAATGGTACCTCATTGTGGTAGAATTGCCTAAGAAAAAACACTTTTTTTGTGTGATGGAGATAATGAAATGAGGAGTGGAGAAGAGGAGAATAATTTGGAATTTGAGAATTGTAAATCTCTAGATACAGTTAGATTAATAATTTTATAACTGAATTCTCAAGTTACTTAGAATTGCAAGTGACTCTTCTTACCTCTTATTTGTAGCCAATAAATGTTTCATTGGCTATAGTCCAATGTAGTCACTGGCTTAAGTCCAATTGTTATTTTGCTGAGGCTGAATGTCATACTTTGAGCCCACCTAAATGCTCTAACTTTGTATCAGTTCATTTAATCTTCTCATCAATGGAATGCAACTCTTTTATCTGTCCATTACCTATTCATTTTATAAACAAAGAATGGTAAAACGCAAAATAAATAAATAACTGCACGAGCCATGACCAAGAAGCAAAGATGGCAAAGTTCCTCAGATGGAGCCATTGGCGGGCAGAAGCCTGCTCACAACACCACACCTGGAGAAGGCGACTGGACAATATTTGAAGTCCCTTTGTAATTAAATGCATGCTATGCATGCTAAGTCGCTTCAACCATATCTAACCTTTTGTGACCCTCTGGACTGTAGCCTGCCAAGCTCCTCTGTCCACGGGCTTTTCCAGACAAGATTACTAGAGTGGGTTGCCATTTCCTCCTGCAGGGGATCTTCTCCACCCAGGGATCGAACCTGAATCTCCTGAATTACAGGCAGATTCTTTACCACGAAGCCACCTGGGAGGGAGAAGGCAATGGCACCCCACTCCAGTACTCTTGCCTGGAAAATCCCATGGACAGAGGAGCCTGGTGGGCTGCAGTCCATGGGGTCGCACAGAGTCAGACACGACTGAAATGACTTAGCAGCAAGCCACCTGGGAAGTCCCTGTTACTTGGAAGCAAGTAATTACATGCTTACTTTCAAACATGTCCATCTTCATTGGAAGTATTTACAAATAGGAGAGGCGTGGGAAGCCAAAATATCATGCCAGGTTGAAAAAGAAATAATCAGTAGGGAGGAATATCTTGAGGTGAAGACAGAGGACAAAGGGGTGCTGGAAACTGATTTTAAGGTTCCCTGGAGGAAGGAGGCCTTCAACTCTGATTTAAAAGTGAGAAAGATTTTGACTTTGGCAAACTGTATCTATATAGTTGTACATAGATATATGTACATATGAATAAAATTATGGAAAAATGGTTACATGTATACACACACACACACACTCATACACACACAGGGGTTCCCTGGTGGCTCAGCTGGTAAAGAACTCGCCTGCCAATGCAGGAGACTCAAGAGACTCAAGTTCAATATCTGGATTTGGGAAGATCTCCTGGAGAAGGAAATGGCAACCAGCTCCAGTATTCTTGCCTGGAAAATTCCATGGATGGAGGAGCGTGGTAGGCTACAATCCATGGGATCCCAAAGAATCAGACACAACAGAGTGACTTCACTTTCACTTTATTTGGAGTATATTTGCTAGTATGTAAGTAATAGTAAGATTGTACCTGTAGGGTATCATTTTAAGTGAAGTGTAGTTAATTTACAATATTTTATTAGTTTCATGTCTACAGCAAAGTGATTTAATTTCACTTTAGGATTCTTTCCCACTGTAGGTTACTACAAGATATGAGTATAGTTACCTGTGCTATAAGCAGGTCCTCGTTGTTTATCTATTTTATATATAGTGATGTGTAGCTGTTAATCTCTAACTTATAATTTATCCCTCTGGTGCCCTTTCCCCTTTGGTAATCATTAAGGTTGTTTTCAATGTCTGTGAACCTATTTCTACTTTGTAAATAAGGTCTCTTGTATCACATTTTTTAGATTCCACATAGAAGTAATATATGATATTTTTCTTTCTCTGTCTGATTTACTTAATATGATCATCTCTAGGTCCATTCATGTTGCAGCAAATGGTATTATTTCATTCTTTTTTCTCTATGGCTTCTTTCTACATCTATGTACCAAAACATTAACAGTATACCTGAATAGTAGGAATTCAAGCGTGGGGTTTTTTTCTCTGAATTCTCTAAAATATCTACAAAGAACAAGTATTACTTTAAAAGGAAGAACATCTAAATCAAATTTAAAATTACTGATTAGAAAAATAAATCTTCAGAGAATGCTATATTTTTCAAGTAGAAAGACTGTTTAGGAGTAAAGAGATTTCCTCTCTGTAGGGAGAGACCCTAGATCTCTACAGGAAAAAGCCTTTACATAGAAAAGCTTGGTTATCACAAAGTCCCCAAAGCTCCAGTCAGCACGTCATGTTCTGTTTTTTCATTTTTGAAATAAATTATATCTGCCTCTAAGGCTTCAAAAAGATTCAGTCTCAGTCATTTTCAGGGAGTCCTCCTTTCTTTTGGCCTTCTTGGGTTTTTTAAAAGCCTCGTGGCTAATGTGGCCTGGGACAATGGAGAAGGCCTTCCAGGTTTCAGCCTTTGGAGATTGCATTCCAGAACTCTGGCTGCTGGGTGACATGGGGCTGGGAGGGAGACCCCCACGTGTGCCCTTCCCCCTTCTCCCCATCAGACCCTGCCATGGGACCTTATTACTTCCTGCTCCCTAGAGCAACTATCCACTCACCTTGAAGATGTCCAGCATGAGACTTCCAACATTTCCAAGAGAAGTCAGATATCTATAATTTATGGGACAGTCTCCCCAATATTCTAAGGTTGGCAACAAAATAAACTTTTTCTGGTGGCTCAGATGGTAAAGAGTCTGCCTGCAAAGCAGGAGACCTTCAATCTCTGCGTTGGAAAGATGCCCCGGAGAAGGGAATGGCCACCCGCTGCAGTATTCTTGCCTGGAGAATCCCATGGACAGAGGAGCCTGGCGGGCTACAGTCTATGGGGAAGCAAAAGAGTTGGACATGACTGAGCAATTAACCCTCACACTTTTCAGAGAAGTCAGCCTGCTTTGGAGAAGGAAATGGCAATCCACTCCAGTGTTCTTGCCTGGAGAATCCCAGGGACAGCTTGGTGGGCTGCCGTCTATGGGGTCGCACAGAGTAGGACACGACTGAAGTGACTTAGCAGCAGCAGCCCAGCAGCAGCCTGCCTAGAGGGTGAATTAGCCAGAATCCAGATCCTGGTGGCCCAGTGATCCCTCTCATGAGGGTGCAGTAGGCAATTCTGTGTTCTCTCTTCTTTGCTGGTAAGTCCAAAGATCAAAACTGATAGTATTGTTAATTTTTCAGTAATTCACCCTGTCATAAAAGGGAGTATAGGAGCTAGTCTTCTATGTTTAAGGTTCCAGAGACGCCTATATCATTATGTCTCAAATGGGGCTCATAAAGCCCTTGCCTTCCAGACTTTACAAGGCTGCTGTGAAGATCAAATGAGTTAAGAGCTGCTCTCAATCCATAAACACACTGCATAAAATTGGGGTAATGCCCGGTGGGAGAAGAGAACAGACAGGGGCTGGAGCAGTTGGTGAGTGCTTTCTGGCCTGGCTGCAGGCGCTGTCTTGCTTGGAACCACTCTTATTTTCTTCATACTTCAAATAACAGTTTGCAACAGGACACACAGCTAGCCCATGGAGCTGGACAGGAAAAGGACAGTCCCTCTGGAAGAGCTGGAAGAATTTAGAAGGGTTCCATGTACACAGACACAGATCGCAGGAAGCATTACCCAGAAAGAATAAAATAACAGTCTTAGCAGCATCGTTTTTTACGCATGAGGACATAGTCATAGCTAATATCCTCATCTCACTATGGGACGGTCAGCCAGGCAGGGTGTGTCCATTCTAGGGTGTGAAGAAGTGTAGCATCATATCCATCACTTAGCCCTCTGGTCCTCAGACAGGTAAATGGAATGGAAGTGCAGCAACTAGGAACAGAAATTCCGAGTATCATATGCACAGATGCTTTCTGTTTGCTCCTTCTTTGTTGCTCTATTAGCATTGCTTATTCATGATAACAGCCCACTAGACTGTGTCCTTCAGGGCCGGCTCAACAGATGTGAAGTGAGGAAAACATGACTGTTGTGTGTGTGTGTGTACGTGTGTGTGTAAGTAAATGTACATGAACTATAGATAGGGGTCTATAAAGTCTTCACAAATCACACACCACAAATATTTTACATAGCTTTAAATGTTCAAAGCACTTTATTCTGAGTTCTTTCATAAATGAGGTATTTTGATGAACATCAAAGTCTATGGGGTGGAACAAGGGGTCACCCAGGTATCAGAGGTCTAGGTCACGAATGCTGGCAAAAGGAGTCAAGTCTCTCTTGAAATGGCCATTGGACCCAAGCACTTTGTCTTTTTCATGCCGCCCCTTGTACTTATTCATTGCAACCTATACCTTCCCACTCTTTGGGAAGGGCTGCTTGGGATGAGTGTATGTGTGTGTGTAGGTAAATGTACATGAACTATAGATAGGGGTCTATAAAGTCTTCACAAATCACACACCACAAATATTTCACATAGCTTTAAATGTTCAAAGCACTTTATTCTGAGTTCTTTCATAAATGTATTTTGATGAACATCGAAGTCTATGGGGTGGAACAAGGGGTCACCCAGGTATCAGAGGTCTAGGTCATGAATGCTGGCAAAAGGAGTCAAGTCTCTCTTGAAATGGCCATTGGACCCAAGCACTTTGTCTTTTTCATGCCGCCCATTGTACTTATTCATTGCAACCTAAACCTTCCCACTCTTTGGGAAGGGCTGCTTGGGATGGAACAGCATTTCAGAGGATGTGGAGAGAGCAGAGCAGCCTGGAGGAAGCCAAAGCCATCAGCAGGGGCACAAAGAAGGCTGCGTGGAACAAGTGCCCAGGCGATGCTGGCAGGAGGCTACTCCCCCATCTCCTGTAGGACTCACACTTTTCAGAGAAGTCAGCCTGCTTTGGAGAAGGAAATGGCAACCCACTCCAGTGTTCTTGCCTGGAGAATCCCAGGGACAGCTTGGTGGGCTGCCGTCTATGGGGTCGCACAGAGTAGGACACTACTGAAGTGACTTTGCAGCAGCAGCAGCAGCAGCAGCCTGCCTAGAGGGTGAATTAGCCAGAATCCAGATCCTGGTGGCCCAGTGATCCCTCCTATGAGGGTGCAGTAGGCAATTCTGTGTTCTCTCTTCTTTGCTGGTAAGTCCAAAGATCAAAACTGATAGCATTATTGTTAATTTTTCAGTAATTCACCCTGTCATAAAAGGGAGTATAGGAGCTAGTCTTCTATGTTTAAGGTTCCAGAGACGCCTATATCATTATGTCTCAAATGGGGCTCATAAAGCCCTTGCCTTCCAGACTTTACAAGGCTGCTGTGAAGATCAAATGAGTTAAGAGCTGCTCTCAATCCATAAACACACTGCATAAAACTGGGGTAATGCCCGGTGGGAGAAGAGAACAGACAGGGGCTGGAGCAGTTGGTGAGTGCTTTCTGGCCTGGCTGCAGGCGCTGTCTTGCTTGGAACCACTCTTACTTTCTTCATACTTCAAATAACAGTTTGCAACAGGACACACAGCTAGCCCATGGAGCTGGACAGGAAAAGGACAGTCCCTCTGGAAGAGCTGGAAGAATTTAGAAGGGTTCCATGTACACAGACACAGATCGCAGGAAGCATTATCCAGAAAGAATGAAATAACAGTCTTAGCAGCATCGTTTTTTATGCATGAGGACATAGTCATAGCTAATATCCTCATCTCACTATGGGACGGTCAGCCAGGCAGGGTGTGTCCATTCTAGGGTGTGCAGAAGTGTAGCATCATATCCATCACTTAGCCCTCTGGTCCTCAGACAGGTAAATGGAATGGAAGTGCAGCAACTAGGAACAGAAATTCCGAGTATCATATGCACAGATGCTTTCTGCTTGCTCCTTCTTTGTTGCTCTATTAGCATTGCTTATTCATGATAACAGCCCACTAGACTGTGTCCTTCAGGGCCGGCTCAACAGATGTGAAGTGAGGAAAACATGACTGTTGTGTGTGTGTGTGTACGTGTGTGTGTAAGTAAATGTACATGAACTATAGATAGGGGTCTATAAAGTCTTCACAAATCACACACCACAAATATTTTACATAGCTTTAAATGTTCAAAGCACTTTATTCTGAGTTCTTTCATAAATGAGGTATTTTGATGAACATCAAAGTCTATGGGGTGGAACAAGGGGTCACCCAGGTATCAGAGGTCTAGGTCACGAATGCTGGCAAAAGGAGTCAAGTCTCTCTTGAAATGGCCATTGGACCCAAGCACTTTGTCTTTTTCATGCCGCCCCTTGTACTTATTCATTGCAACCTATACCTTCCCACTCTTTGGGAAGGGCTGCTTGGGATGCAACAGCATTTCAGAGGATGTGGAGAGAGCAGAGCAGCCTGGAGGAAGCCAAAGCCATCAGCAGGGGCACAAAGAAGGCTGCGTGGAACAAGTGCCCAGGCGATGCTGGCAGGAGGCTACTCCCCCATCTCCTGTAGGAAGTGGTGTGAATGGCACTGGTTGGAAATGCGCAAAACATCTTTCATGTGAACAGTTGGGCTGGAGCCCCTTTACACCTTCCTTTTCACCCCATCCTCCTCCACAAAGGCTCCCAGACACACAGAGGTACATTCATAGATACACACTTGCAAATACTTTCAAGTCCGGTGTCCGCCCAAAGATTCACCTGGTGTGGACAGCTGGCTGGCTCTCAGGAGGGAGAGTTAGAATAGAACTGAGCAGATGCTAGCCACAGGGAAATGCTGAAGGAGAAACACAGGACACACCGAGCTGGAGAGGGAGGAAGAAGATGCTTTAGAAACTGCAGTAGCAATCATGAAGTGTTACCTAAATATGGGTTATACATACCAGCTCCCAGCCAGAGATCTGAGGGCTTTACAAGCATCCCTAGAAGAGAGCTGTTACTTTCATTTTGACTGAGGAAATCCATTAAGGGAAATGATCTACTTGATCAAGGGCCATGAGTCATCCTGATGGGACAAATGCCCAGGGTCCTTGCCCTGCACTATCTCCATTAGGCTGGTTCAAATGGCTGGGAGTCCAGCATGCATAGTGACCTCAAGCATCCCTACCCTGGAACCTTCCAGTGACTCCATTTATAGTGAACCACATGTCACAGGATGGGAGGTCTCTAATCAAGGGCTTTATCTTCAGCCCCACCCTGCTAAACATTTCTAACAATTTTTGTAAAACCAACCTGATTATCAAATTTGCAGTTGCCCAGAGTTTGAGGAGATGGCTCATTTCTTAGATGACAGAACTGCACTGTGATGAAAAAAAAAAAGAAAACAAAAACTGGAATGATAGATCCCAAAACTAACATGATACAATTTTAAAGGAATCAATGTGAAGTCCTTAACTCAGGTTCAGAGTGTCAGCCTCATCTGTACAGAAGACACCAATGATAGCAATGTCTATGAAAAGGACCTTGAGCAGAAATTAAAACAGCATTGTAAATCAACTACACTTCAATTTTAAAAAAACAGAACTTGATTGTTTAGTTGGTTCCAAGGCTTATAGAAAAACTTCCAAGAAAACTAATTCGACCAAAGTCAAGTCCATTGATACGTATGGTGACATAATCATAGAAAAGCATGACTGTAGGTGACATTAGAGGTCATCTGCCCCAGCTTTACCATTACACGAAACCTAAAGTGGTTGCATAGCCTAGTAGGTAGAAAGGATATGAATTGGGTTCCACCTTGGATATCAACTCTAATTGATGAGAAGTACCAGCCTGGAGAATTGATTTTGAGAAGGAAGTTATCTTTAGCTCCTGCATCCCTTTGAAGGGACTATTCAGAGGTCTCCCAGAATTGGCTCAGTCCCAGGGCACTGAACTGCCCAGAGGGTCTTCCTGACTGGATTCCTTTCTTATCTGTCTCGCCTCCACACTCCCTACAGGGGCTTCCTGGAATAGACTCAACAATAAGCCACTTGCATTCAAATCCTCTCTCAGAAGCTGCTTCTGAGAGAGCTGACCAAAGCTACATAGTTGTCATCTCGACAGAACAAAGGAAACAGTCATCAACCCAGTGCTGGTCAGGTGACCCAACAGAGTGTTGTTCACCAGATCATTGTCGGCTATGAAAGGGTCCGTGTTCCTCAGGCAAGAAGGCAGGGCTCATATCCAAAAGGACACTAGGTCTGGAAAATAGAGAGGGTGGATCTTCAATGAGATGGAGGTAGTTCAGCCCTGACTTTTGTCCCACCATCCTTGGTATACAGGTCAGATCTGCCACTTGCTGGATGTGTGGTCTGAATCAGTCTATCCCCTCCTGTGACTTTGTAAATTACCCATGGACTAGTAGCCTACCAGGCTCCTCCCTCCATGGGATTCTCCAGGCAAGAGATCAGTCGTGTCCGACTCTTTGTGACCCCGTGGAGTGTAACCTACTAGGCTTCTCCATCCATGGGATTCTCCAGGCAAGAATACTGGAGTGGATTGCCATTTCCTTCTCCAGGGGATCTTCCCGACCCAGGGATCGAACCCAGGTCTCCCACGTTGGAGGCAGACGCTTTAACCTCTGAGCCACCAGGGAATGACCTCTATTGACCAGGATTCTAACTGCCCCTCTGTCTGCCTCCAGCCCCTTCTGCCCGCTTTCTTCCTACAGCCCTCATTTCCCACCCGAGGCCCCAGACTGTTTAAACCCCCCAGGGACTCCTTTGTTTTCTCTCCTTAGAAGCATGTGCCCTGCAATGCTGATCTCAAGAGGCTAATTGGGCGGCATCCGAAAGAGCACATCCTGCATTTCAGAGATGCATTCGCAGGGAACCTCGAAGCAAGACGTTGGCAGCACAGTTTCAGGGCAACATATGGAAGAGGAAAGCCACCCATGGAAATCCTGGAGACGAGGTGGGAGAGGACTTTCTGCCCGAGCCGGGCTGCGAACAAGTTTCAAGCAGCAGCTCAAACAAAACCAGTGTCAGGCCTCATCTGGAAGTGGGACGCCGCCCGTAAGGACTGGGCAACTCAGACTGGCTGGACTCGAACAGCAAGTTGCCACACTCCCTTCCCCTCCATGAAGGCTACGTTCACTGCCTCTCCACATCCCACACTATATCCTTAGGCTCTTTTGAGGGAACACAACGCACCATGGTGGCTCAGTGGTAAAGAATTCCAATGCAGGAGACCTGCGTTCGATCCCTAGGTCAGGAAGATGCCCTGGAAGAGGAAATGGCAACCCACTCCAGTGTTCTTGCCTGGGAAATCCCGGGACAGAGGTGCTTGGCGGGTTACTATCCATAGGGTCTCAAAAAGACCTGGACACAGCTTAGCAACTAAACAACAACACACAACTGTTACTTTATCAACATACCTAAAACATGAAAAAAAAATGCACTTAAAATACTTCCAACCATATCAAAATTAACATAGGATTGTTCATATAACATTACATCTATCCATTACACATTAAATTATTACTCATAAATACACTGCATTTGAAACTAATTTGTGGGTTAGAATTTCTAATTCACAAATTTCTGAGTAAGCTCATGTTTGGACGAGACACAGCCAAGAATAAATTGAAGGTACTATTTATTTACTGCTGCTGCTGCTGCTAAGTCGCTTCAGTCGTGTCCGGCTCTGTGCGACCCCATAGATGGCAGCCCACCGGGCACCCCCGTCCCTGGGATTCTCCAGGCAAGAACACTGGAGTGGGTTGCCATTTCCTTCTCCAGTGCATGAAAGTGAAGTCGCTCAGTCGTGTCCGACTCTTCACGACCCCAGGGACTACAGCCTACCAGGCTCCTCCGTCCATGGGATTTTCCAAGCAAGAGTACCGGAATGGGGTGCCATTGCCTTCTCTGGGTATTAACTGCAATCATTCTTTATTCTATAAGGACTGATTGATTGTCTTCATATCAGGCACAGTTTTAGGTTCTGGAGATTCAACCTTGAATAGACCCCAGCAGCCCTGGCTGCTGTCTTGATCATCTTGTATGTTGTTAATTCATAACTACAGAATTTGATGAAGTATGAAGGGTATGTCTCATTGTGTGGAGATGTTGTTTTCATATGAGGCCACCTAAAGAAAAGAGCAGAGACCAGTAAGCCATAATTCAAGGTTATATTTTAATTATTTTTATATCTGTAGCACTTAGCATATCACAGAACTCAATAAATGACTATGAAACTGAAAAACCTAAAATATAAGGCTGGTATTACAGCTGTTTTGTTTTTTTATTCTTAGGACTTTATTGTTGAATGTTGCTTAATGTACTGGCCTATGTAAATTTCTTGATTGTGATTACCCAGAAACTATTCTTACACACAGTGAGGCATTTTTTATTTCTGTAGCTTAATTATTCCTCATTTTACCCTTTTAAGACTTACGTTTTTATGCAAGAGAAGCAGACTCCATAGTGAAAACTATCAACAACAACAACAACAATTTTCCCCTGCCACCCAGTAATAAGTAGTATAAACGTTTTGGTGAATCTGCCTATTTATCTTTTGTGATCTGTAACTGGAGGATCAAGAAGTCCTTGACTCAGGGTAAAGGGGGTGTTGTTGTTTAGTTGCTAAGTTGTGTCTGACTCTTTTGTGACCCCATGTACTGTAGCCCACCAGGCTCCTCTGTCCATGGGATTTCCCTGGCAAGAATACTGGAGTGGGTTGCCATTTCCTTCTCCAGGGGATCTTCCCAACCGAGGGATGGACCCTGGATCTCTTGTTTGGCAGGTGGATTCTTTACCACTGAGCCCAGATGGAAGTCCATAGATAATGTATATAGATGATATGGATATTGATATAATAAGTATTCCCTTACCAGGAATAAGAGATTATATNCGAGGGATGGACCCTGGGTCTCTTGTTTGGCAGGTGGATTCTTTACCACTGAGCCCAGATGGAAGTCCATAGATAATGTATATAGATGATATGGATATTGATATAATAAGTATTCCCTTACCAGGAATAAGAGATTATATATCTTTATGATGGTTATTGTCAATTTACTGAAGCAAGTGAGGGGCTCTCTCCTGTCAAACATTAATCCAGCCCAGGGTCATTGCAAAGTTTAGCCCTATTTGTGTGTGGCCCAAGATGGGCCACTGAAGGTAGATGGCTCTGTTGTTAGAAAAGGCATCGCTCTGGATCCTGTTTCTTGCGCATCAGAAGAGATTTGTCAGAGTCTGAAAGTAGGAGGCTGAACAAGGTGGAACTATATTCCTCTGTTGGAACATTACCTCTGGTGCAGACAAGGCAACTTTTGGAGATTATGTGGCATTGAAGAAAACCTATTTCTTCCTTTCTGTTGATTTAAATTGTGAATTCTGAGATGCAAGCCTGTACGTTTCACCTAGCAGATGGCCAATGGAGGGTCCCAGGAAGAACAAGGTGTATGTCCACCTCACAGCAAATAAGAGACCTCATCGGGACACAATGCTGGATTTGAGGTGACAAAACCCAAGCGTTTTTCTCTTTCTGACTTATTTTAGTCGTGTGATAGTCTCTAGGTTCATCCACAGCTCTGCAAATAGCACAATCCCGTTCCTTTTTATGGCTGAGCAATATTCCATTCTATGTATGTACCACATCTTGAATCCAGAAAAAATGATATGGATGAACTTCTTTGCAAAGCAGAAATAGAGGACAAGTGTATGGATACCAAGTGGGGAAGGAGGGATGGAATAGATGGGAAGATTGGGATTGACATGTATACAGTATTGATATTATGAATAAAATAGACAACTAATGAGACTCTACTGTATAGCACAAGAGGGCCCTGCTCATCGATCTGTGGTGACCTAAATGGGAAGGAAATCCAAAAGAGACAGGATATATGTATATGTATAATTGATTCAAGGAGATCCAAGCAGTCCATTCTGAAGGAGATCAGCCCTGGGATTTCTTTGGAGGGAATGATGCTAAAGCTGAAACTCCAGTACTTTGGCCACCTCATGGGAAGAGTTGACTCATTGGAAAAGACTCTGATGCTGGGAGGGATTGGAGGCAGGAGGAGAAGGGGACGACAGAGGATGAGATGGCTGGATGGCATCATGGACTCGATGGACGTGAGTCTGAGTGAACTCCAAGAGATGGTGATGGACAGGGAGGCCTGGCATGCTGCAATTCATGGGATTGCAAAGATTCAGACATGACTGAGCGACTGAACTGAACTGAGCTGATAACTGATTCACTTTGCTGTACAGCAGAAACTAACACAACATTGTAAAGCAACTATACCCCAATAATTTTTTTAAAGTGCTTCCCAACCCAGGGATTGAGAGTTTGCCATCTCTACTCACTTCCCAGTGCAGCAGCTTCACCGACTAGCTCAGAATTTGGGAGTACAGTGCATTATTGCCCTGATGGTAGAAGGCAGTAGGATTCTAATCCTGTGAGAAGGCAGTGGGATTTTTCCAAAAGAAGAAGGTAGTTTGTACTACATAAAATAGAAGTGAGTAGCTGTCCTTCCAAGGAAAGAGAGAGGACAGATTTCAATACAGGGAGTGCCTCTATAAAATGTTAATTTCTTCTTTAGACTTCAGGAAGAGTCATATTTAGCATCCAGGATAACTTGTAGCTATGGATCCCATTTATTATTCCTGTCCCTACACTTACACATGTGCAGACTTGCACAGGTGAAGTCACAGGACTTGGTGAAGGGCCATAATGGACATGTGTTCACCAACAGCACCACCCCCAGGGCACCAGTGACGCTGAGTCTTTCTATCCAAAGTACATATGCTTTTCCATGTGTCTGATTCTATCTTCATGGCTTTCAGGAGTGTTTCCAAGCTTTCTTACATGTTAAGATATGCCTAAGTATTTTTTTATGCCTCATCAATATTGTAGATGAAATCTTTGCTTTCATCTTCTAATTGGTGTTCTACTCTTTTATGTTCTATTTCTCTGGGTAGAGACTATTAGGCATGTGCATGTTAAACTGTTGACTAATATTTCAAAAGGGACTTCCCTGGTGGCCCTGTGGTTATGAATCTGCCTTGCAGTGCAAAGGACATGGGTTCCATCCCTGTTCGGAGAACCAAGATCCCACATGCTGCAGGGCAATGATGCTTGCCTTGATGCTGGGAAAGATTGAGGACAGGAGGAGAAGGGGGTGACAGAGAATGAAATGGTTGGATGGCATCACTGATTCAATGCACATGAGTCTGAGCAAGCTCTGGGAAACAGTGAAGGACAGGGAAGCCTGACATGCTGCAGTCTATGGGGTTGCAAAGAGTCGGACATGACTGAGCAACTGAACAACAACAATATTTCAAAGACAATGAGAAATAGTGACTTTACTGTTCCTGATTTTAGCAAGGATGCCAGAGTATCCTCGTCAAATAAGATGCTAGTTTGGGAGCTGAGATACATATAGAGATCTATAGAGATAAATATACCAGATATGGTGAAGGTGAAGTCACTCAGTCATGTCCGACTCTTTGCGACCCCATGGACTGTAACCTACTAGGCTTCTCTGTCCATGGGATTCTCCAGGCAAGAATACTGGAGTGGATTGCCATTTCCTTCTCCAGGGGATCTTCCCAACCCAGGGATCGAACCTGGGTCTCCCGCATTAGAGGCAGAAGCTTTAACCTCTAAGCCACCAGGGAAGCCCTATACCAGATATAGTATACTTGTATACTTTTTATGTTTACGAAGTATCTTGACTTCTATTTTTTTCCAGGGTTTTTCAGCATTGATAGAGAAGATCATATGACTTGCCCTGTGATTCAGTAGTTATTTTGAATTACATTAAAGGATTTAAAGATATTTAATTATCCTTGTATTCCTGGAATAGATCCCACTTGGTCATAATATATTATTATATATTCTTGGAACTATTTTATTGTTATATGTTTTTCTGGGAACAAACATTAAATAAAGTTTTACTATGTTAATATCCATAACACTAAAACAGAAAAGGAAAAAGTAATTAAATGATAACGCACAATATTTTTCAGTGTTTATATGCTGTGCTGTGCGCTCAGTCACTAAGTTATGTCTGATTCTTTGCAACCCAATGGACTCCTCCGTCCATGGGGTTTTCCAAGCAAGAATAGTGGAGTACACTGCCATTTCCATCTCCAGGGGATCATCCCGACCCAGGGATCAAACCCACATCTCTTGCATCCCCTGCATTGGCAGGCGGACTCTTAGCCACTGAGCCACTCGGGAAGCCCCTTTATGTGCCAGTCCTTTGTAATTTTCTAAAGATTACTTTGTGACTCTCGGATAATTCAGGATTTAATTATTAGGCTTTTCAGATTTTAACATATTCCTTTAACCTGAGCGATTTTAAACTATATTCTTCCCTGATCCAGTGTGTGTGGTGGCAACACAGTTGTTTGACATGATTGTGTCCAAATTATTTGATCTCCAAGGGGGCAGTCTCTGGAAATTTCTGTATTTTCAGTTGCAAAATTCTTTCTTTCCTTTTTAGTTAAGAGAAGTCTTTCCATTCAACCTTGCCACGAATCTAATAAACAGACCAATATGTTTCTATTTCCTTTTGTGACTCTTGGAAAAAGCATTTTACTTTCCAACTTTGCTGTTATTAAGCTGGCTCTTTGTCTAGTTTATTTCCCTGTCCTCTTTTTTCCTTTTTCATAAGCTATGGTAGATTATTTTGTTTTTTCCAAATATTTACTTTCCCCTAGGCTGTACTGCCCACAGTTATAGGACGTTCGTGCCTGCAATGAGTGGGGAATCGCTTGCACTCTCCTGATGTTGGACTTGTTCTCTGTGATGTGCTTCCATCAATGGAAAACAAGCAGAGGTGGTAGATGCCATGTTTTAGCAGGAATTTTGAGTCGTTGAAAATTTCATAATTTATACAACCGCCAAAATGGTCTTGATTCTTTGGGAAACTTTTAAACTTTTTTCTAGTGTTACTGTCATAATGCAAAACATTTTTGAAACTTCAGTTTCGAAACTGTCTTCAGAGTCAGTTTTGGAAAATTTTAAGTGTGCCAGATCTTCTTTTTTGAAGGCATATATTGTTCTTTGAAAGCAACCTGAAGTTAATCACGGTCAAACACAGCCAAGTATGTTGTACCACTTAAGAGTATGAGCTTAGATTAAGGTAAGTTGAAAGCGAAAGTGGCTCAGTCATGTCCGACTCTTTGTGACCCCATGGATTGTAGTCCATGGAATTCTTCAGGCCAAAATACTAGAGTGGGTAGCCTTTCCCTTCTCCAAGGGATCTTCCAACCCAGGGATCAAACCCGGATCTCCCACATTGCAGGCAGATTCTTTAGCAGCTGAGTCATGGGAAGTCCAAGAATACTGGAGTGGGTAGCCTATCCCTTCTCCAGGGGATCTTCCCCACCCAGGAATCGAACTGGGGTCTCCTGCACTGCAGGCAGATTCTTTACCAACTGAGCTATCGGAAGTACTGATTATGGTAAACCTGTATTCAGATCACAGCTTTTCCCTTCAGTTTCCATGACAGTTTTCTCAGAGTAACAAATGTGAGCAGTAATCGTGCTAGACCTTTTCAGGAACCAGCATCCATTCTCACTCCCTTCTCATCTCTTCACTGTATCCCAGGAAAGAACTAGATTACTCAGACAACCTTGCTTCCAATCATTTGAATGGAAGGAAATAACCCCTTGCAAAATTGGGACACGGTGGCCAAATTCACGTCACTTCTCTGGACGAGGGCAAGTGTGCATAGGCTTGTGTGCTCAGGGTGGTGAGGTGTAGAAATTGGATCTGAAGACAATTCAAAAAGAGGAATTAGACTCATTAAAGTAAGACTATCATCTCCTGGAAAGCCTACCTTTTAAACATTAGTCTCTTGAGTGGATAAGCTTTGGTCTATTGGTTGTTATATACTTCATTAATTTTTAATCATTCTTTAGTGTATTCTGCTCAGATCTTCCTTCTGTGCTAGGGAACATAAGGATTATTAATCAGGGAAAGAAAGAAATATCTCCTACCAGTACCATTTCTATTTTTTCTCCTTCTCAAACCCCAGGAACACGGAAGAATTTACTTGACTAGCTGCTTCTTATATTTTTCATGACTATTGTCTTGTGATTCAATAACACCAGGCAAAGTCCAACTATCACTTGCACATTGGGAAGTTGTTGTTTAGTCAATCAGCCATGTCTAACTCTTTGTGACCCCATGGAGTGCAGCATGGCTGGCTTCCCTGTCCTTCACTATCCCCATGATTTGCTCAAACTCATGTCCATAAGTCGAAAATGCCATGCAACTATCTCATCCTCTGTTGCCCTCTTCTCCTCCTGCCTTCAATCTTTCCCAACATCAGGGTCTTTCCAGGGAGTCAACTCTTCGCAACATGTGAACAAAGAAATGGAGTTTCAGCTTCAGCATCAGTTCTTCCAATGAATATTCAGGGTTGATTCCCTTTAGGATTGACTGATTTGATCTCCTTGCAGTCTAAGGGACTCTCAAGAGTCTTCTCCGGCACCACATATTGAAAGCATCATTCTTTCAGTGCTCAGCATTCTTTATGGTCCAACTCTCACATCCCTACATGACTACTGGAAAAACCATAGCTTTGACTAGTCAGACCTTTGCTGGCAAAGTGATGTCTCTGCTTTTAATATGATGTGTAGGTTTGTCATAGCTTTTCTTCCAAGGAACAAGCATCTTTTAATTTCATGGCTGTAGTCACCATCTGCAGTGATTTTGGAGCCCAAGAAAATAAAGTCTGTCACTGTTTCCATCCCTGCCCCTCCACTATTTGCCATGAAGTAATGAGATTGGATGCCATGATCTTCATTTTTTGAATGTTGAGTTTTAAGCCAGCCTTTTCACTCTCCCCTTTCACCTTCATCAAAAGGCTCTTTATTTCCTCTTTGCTTTCTGTCATTAAGGTGGTATCATTTGCATATCTGAGGTTACTGATATTTCTCCCGGCAATCTTGATTCCAGCTTGTGCTTCATCCAGCCCAGCATTTTGAATGATATCCTCCTCTGCATATAAGTTAGATAAGCAGGGTGACAGTATACAGCCTTAATATACTCTTTTCCCAATTTTAAACCAATCTGTTCTTCAATGTTCACTTCTAATAGCCACTTCTTGATCTGCATACCAGTTTCTCAGGAGATAGGTAAGGTAGTCTGGTATTCCCATTTCTTTCAGAATTTTCAACAGTTTCTTGTGATCCACACAGTCAAAGGCTTTAGCCTCATCAATGAAGCAGATGTTTTTCTGAAATTCCCTTGCTTTTTCTAAGATTCAACAGACATTAGCAATTTGATCTCTGGTTCCTCTGCCTTTTCTAAATCCAATTTGAACATCTGGAAGTTCTCAATTCATGCACTGTTGAAGCCTGGCTTGGAGAATTTTGAGCCTAGCTTGAAAGATTTTGAGCATGACCTTGCTAGCATGTGAAGTGAGTGCATTTGTGTGGTAGTTTGAACATTCTTTGGCATTGCCCTTCTTTGAGATTGGAATGAAAACTGACCTTTTCCAGCCCTGTGTCCACTGCCGAGTTTTCCAAATTTGCTGGCATATTGAGTGCAACACTTTAACAGCACCGTCTTTTAGGACTTGAAATAGCTCAGCTGGAATTCCATCACCTCTACTAGCTTTTTCTGAAGTGATGCTTCCTACAGCCCACTTGACTTCACACTCCAGGATGTTTGGCTCTAGGTGAGTGATCACATCATTGTGGTTATCTGGGTCATGAAGATCTTTTTTGTACAGTTCTTCTGTGTATTCCTGCCACTTCTTCTTAATATCCTCTGCTTCTTTTAGGTTCATACTGTTTCTGTCCTTTATTGAGCCCATCTTTGCATGAAATGTTCCCTTGGTATCTTCAATTTTCTAGAAGAGTTCTCTAGCATTTCCCATTCTATCATTTTCCTCTATTTCTTTGCATTGATCACTGAGGAAGGCTTTCTTATCTCTCCTTTCTATTCTTTGGAGCTCTGCATTCAGATGGGTATATCTTTCCTTTTCTCCTTTGCCTTTCATTTCTCTTTTCTCAGTTATTTGTAAGGCCTCCTCAGAAAATCATTTGCCTTCTTGCACTTCTTTCCTTTTGGGATGGTTTTGATCACCGCCTTCTATACAATGTTATGAACCTCCATCCATAGTTCTTCAGGCACTCTATCAGATCTAATCCCTTGAATCTATTTGTCACTTACACTGTATAATCACGAGTGATTTAATTTAGGCCATAACTGAATGGCCTAGTGGTTTTCCCTACCTTCTTCAATTTAAGTCTGAATTTCGCAGTAAGTTGTTCATGATCTGAGCCACAGTCAGCTACTGGTCAGTTTTGTTGACTGCATAGAGCATCTCCATCTTCAGTTGCAAAGAATAAAATCAGTCTGACTTCAGTATTGACCATCTGGTGATGTCCAAGTGTAGAGTCGTCTCTCGTGTTGTTAGAAGAGGGTTGTTTGCTATGATCAGTGCATTTTCTTGCCAAAATTCTGTTAGCCTTTGCCCTCTTTTATTTTGTACTCCAAGGCCAAACTTGCCTGTTACTCATCTCTTGACTCTCCTATGATGAAAATGACATCTTTTATTGGTGTCCTTTGAAGGTCTCATAGGCCTTCATTAAAACCATTCAACTTCATCTTCTTCACTGTTAGTAGTTGGGACATAGATCTGGATTACTCTGATATTGAATGGTTTGCCTTAAAAATGAACTGAGATCATTCTGTAATTTTTGAGATTGCACCCAAGTACTGCATTTCAGACTCTTTTGTTGACTATGAGGGCTACTCTATTCCTTCTAAGGGATTCTAGCCCACAGTAGTAGATATAATGGTCATCTGAATGAAATTCACCCATTTCCATCCATTTTAGTTCACCAGTTCCTAAAATGTGATGTTCATTCTTGCCATCTCCTCTTTGACCACTTCCAATTTGCCTTGATTCACCCATTTCCATATCCATTTTAGTTCACCAATTCCTAAAATGTGATGTCCATTCTTGCCATCTCCTCTTTGACCACTTGCAATTTGCCTTGATTCATGGACCTAACATTCCAGATTCCTATGCAATGTTGTTCTTTACAGCATCGGACTTTACTTTCACCACCAGATGCATCTACAACTGGGCCTCATTTCCGCTTTGGCTCAGCCTCTTCATTCCTTCTGTAGCTATTTCTCCATTCTTATCCAGTAGCATATTGGACACCTCTCGACCTGGGAGGTTCATCTTTTATTGTCTTATCTTTTTGCCTTTCATACTACTCATGGGGTTCTCAAGGCAAGAATGCTAACGTGGTTTGCCATTCCTTTCTCCAGTGGACCATGTTTCAGTGGGTAGACAGAATGAAAACTACAATTGCAGAAGACCTAGGGAAGGGACTTACCTTATTCACATGTCATGTGGGTGTCCAGGCTTCCAAGGAAAGGAGTAGGGGACCAGAGCTGGTCTCAAGAAGGGCAGATTAGACTATCATATATGCATAAATCTGGAGAGCCAGAGATGTCTGATTGTATCAAAGAGCCAAGTACTTTGAGGAACAGAAGTTCCTAAAAAGAAGGAAAATGATGTAGAAAGAAGGAGGACCCTAATTATAAACTTTGAGTAAGTTGTAATCATATTGAAGATGAACTCTGCTGCCAAGTTCCAATTAAACAGTTTACCAAGAAACAATGGGTGCTCACCAGCTCCTCCATTTTCAAGGGTTACCTAAGATAAACTGGTCATATATATATTACAGGGGCTCCCCAAATAGCTCAGTGGTAAAGAATCCCCCAGGTAATGCGGCAGACACAGGTTCAGTCCCTCAGCCAAAAAAATCCCATGGAGAAGGAAATGGCAACCTATCCCAGTATTCTTGTCTGGAAAATTCCACGGACAGAGGAGCCTGGCGGGTTACAGTCCACGGGGTCGCAAGAGTCAGACAAGACTTAGGAACTAAAAAACAACAACATGTATCACAAGCCATTGATATATTAGTTCAGTGACACCTAAATACTGTGCAAGACTCCGTAAGAAGAGAAGCGAATCAGCCAGTGCGATAGCTAAAAGTCACTGTATTTTAATCATAAGACAACATGAAAATGGAATCAAGGTGTTTCTATTTCCTGGTAACATTGCTCTTTTCAGATTTTGGACTGAGGCAATCCAATACATCCTCCTTATAGGCAGTGATCCATAAGTTTAAGTTTCCTGATCTGTAGAAGAGGGATAACAGTAACTACCTGTGGGGTTGTTGTTATAATTAAGATTATTCATGCAAATCCCTTGGAAGTTCCCTGCTGAATATGGAATCATGTTTCTGCTCTTCTTCGCATTAAAACTCCTCCCAAGGATTTTGGTAACTCTTATAATCTCCTGTGACTTTTTCCTTTTCTCCACTTGCACTCTCTCTTTTAAGTATTCCCTTCTTCCTACTTGTTCTACACGGTTCTATGGCTTTAAGCACTATCTATATGGCATTATCATTTAAGCACCATCACCAACTCTGGAAGATGGTGATGGACAGGGAAGCCTGGCATGCTGAAGTCCATGGGGTCACAAAGAGTTGGACACAATTTAGCGACAACACAACAGGACATGACTCCCTGGTCCAGTTTAAATATATGCTGCCTACTCAATATTCTGGCTGGCAATTTCCATTGCTGCACCCCTCTTGCAACACACACACACACACTCACCCTCTTCCTCAAGCTCTTCTCTACCTCCATAATGATATCACTATTTACTCACTTGCTCAGATCCCAAACCCAGGACTTCATTGCTTTTCTTCCCTCACACTCTGGACAAATGATCATGAAGTGAGATATGTGAAACCCAAGAATCAAGGTTGTGAGCACAGCCATGAGCAAAGGTTGGTATGGTAACAGGTGAGAATTTGAGGAATAGTGAGTAACCCAGAGTAACTGGGAGGAGGTTGCTTAAGATGGGTTTGGAAGGATAGTCTGGTTACAGACAATGATCACCCTTGAATAAAAATGTTATTTTTCTGGGCAACAACAAATCACTGAAAGATTTTGAGCCTGATCTAACCATTGGTTTAGGAAGATAACTTTGACCACGAATTTGAATTATGAGACATGCAAGACAAAGAAACCAATTAGAAACCTATAGCAATAGTTCAAGTAAGTATGATGAGAAACTGGACAAGATAGTGAATAGAGAAAATAAGAGAGAGATAAAAACTTGAAATGCTAAAAGCATTAAGACTTTCCTGTTTGGATTTGGGATGAGGAAGAAGGAGTATAAGGTAATAGTGAGGGTTCTTCTCTGTTTCCCAGAAGATAACTATGCCAGGAACTATGGTCAAGGACAGCTGAATGACAGACAGATTTTTAGAAGGAAGAGCAAAATGAAATTGGCTTTAGACATGTTGAATTTGGGATGGTGTAGTGACAGGAATCTCCAGCAGAATCTAAAGCTTGAAAAGAAGACAAAATCTGAGAATGACAGAAAAATACTGAGCCACATATAGCTTCCCTGGTAGCTCAGATGGTAAAGAGTCCGCCTGCAGTGTGGGAGACTCAGGTTCAATTCCTGGGTCAGGAGCCACACACAGTTTGGAAACTGGGACCCAGCACCTAAAAATGGCAACCTACCCCAGTATTCTTGCCTGGGAGATCCCATGGACAGAGAAGCCTGGCAGGCTACAGTCTTTGGGGTCACAAAAGAGATGCAACAACACCACTTAGAGACCCAACAACAACAACCACTTAACATACGGGGGTGCTCAATAAATAGTTTAATTGTCTCATAACTTTGGAAATGATCTCTCAAAAGATAATGTTAAAATTGTTGGAGCAGATGAAATTACCCAGTGAGAAAGGAGATCTGAGGACAGAGGCTCAGGGTATCGATCTTTGAAGCAGGAGAAGGAATAAGCAAGCAAGAATATTGATGCAGGATGAGACCTCAAGGGGTGTAGAGTCTTAGAACCCCAGAGGGGAAAGAGAGATTCAGTGAAAAATAGATTTGTTTCAACACTGGACTTAGCTACCAAAATGTCAAGTGGGATGAAGACTGAGAAAACGCTATGGGATTTGGCAGGCCATACACAAAAAGAGTTTTAATGAGGTGGGGGAGACAAGAGTCACCCCCTGGGGACTACAGAGTGAGCATGGGATCTGAAAGCACGAGGATGCAGCAATAACTTCCAGTACTGAATCTTTATCCCAGATGCTTCCGTGCTCAAGCTTCCCAGTTCTCTGGTAGTTGCATGGGCATGAATGAGTATTTTAGCCCTTCTGTCCATGCAGGTAACTATTTCTGATGAGCCCAGGAAACATGCCCATTTTGACAATTCTATTTAACTTCCCATCGTGGTTCTAAACCAAAATACAACTTTTATCCCAACAGCGCCACTAGGCTGACTTGTGGGAATCACATGCCTACCTCTAGAAATGTCTGCGGGATAAAAGGTTTCATTCCGTGTGCCTTTATGAATTTTTCCCCCCTAATTGGGGAAGTCTTTCAGTAGTTCAAGAAAATCCTTCACTTCTTCCATGGGAGAGAGGCGTCTCTTTATGATTCAGGGAAAAGCATTATGGTAGAGTGAGTCATAATGTCTTGATAACATAACAAAGGGAAAAATAAGAACTAGGCAATTTGAGAGCAATTATTGCAATCTTCTTAGTGGCTATGATTTCAGATTTGCCATACCATCACCAATGAATAGCTGATTTAACAAGAAAGTGGTTTAACAAGAGAAAGAAAGGGAGAAGGGGTGGGCTGGGGTGGGGAGAGCAAGGAAATGATTCAGTGTTGGTTCTCAACCTCCCCAACTGAGTCAGTCTCAATTCCCGACGTGGATGGGCTGGTGTCATCCCTAAGGATACTTGCTTTGGGTCAGTCTTCCACTGGCCTGTCTCCTGACTGCCTTTAGAATTCCACTCTGGGCATCCAGCAGGGCACAGCCTCCCAGGACAAGGTCCAGACCTGACGCCATGCAACTCAAGTACTGCTTGTTCATGGGAAAGCATCATGGAACCAAAGAAACCCTTTATCTGTGCATTCATGGTCTAGAATCTTCCTTATATACGAGGCCTACCATGGTTCATTGGCCTCACAATGGTAAAGGGCTCAGGGTCTTCCAAGCACAAAATATCCAGACAGGGAGTTCCCTGCAAGCCCAGTGGTTAAGACTCTGTGCTCCCAACGCAGGGGCCTCAGTTTCCATACTTGGTCAGGGAACTAAGATACCACATGCCAAAACCAAAAGTTCGCATGCTGTGACTAAAGATTCCTCATGCTGTGACTAAGACCCAGCGCAGCCAAATACATAACATATTTTACAAATATCCAGACACTTCACTTCACTTCAAACCCCTTGAGGTTAAGTGTCTCCCTGGTGACTGCCAGCTCTTTAAGCTCAGAAGAGATGCTTATGTACACTTGCCCTTAAAAGTCAAAACTCCACTTAGCAAGATCCCACTTGGCTTGTGCTGTCTGTGCATCTGATTTTCCTTGTGTGACAAATAATAAATCAGAGATTTCCTGTGCTTCGTGTGGGACCTGCCATTGCACACAAGTCTTTTACATGTTCATTTTTTCCCCCCAAAATTTACAACGTATCTTTTGCCTCCCTCTGGCCTCATTAGTTCAGTTCAGTCGCTCAGTCATGTCCAACTCTTTGTGACCCCATGAATTGCAGCATGCCAGGCCTCCCTGTCCATCAGCAACTCCCCGAGCTTACTTAAACTCATGGCCATCGAGTCGGTGATGCCATCCAGCCTACTACTTTCTTATTTTCTCCCGTCTTTTGTAAGAGTGCATATTTTATTGTCATCTTCATTTTTAAAAACACCCTTCAGCAATGTCTTTGCCCACAGCAGGGATTATCAAAGTCTCTCTGGGTCCCCTCATGTTCCTGTCAAGGAATTCTTACTCACTCTGCTTGTAAAGAATGGAACTCTGGCAGACACAAAGCATCAGACACTTCCATCCCGGTGAAGAAAGCCTTGGTGCAGGTTCATACTTATAAAGACTCCTACGGAAGCAGAGTCTCCATTCCCAGCATCTCCAGCTGTGTGGTTGTTACAGATGCTCTTATCCTGCTGAGAGCAGGAGTCCCCACTGAAGGCGAGATAAATGCCAGCACCCCAGCCAGAGTCCCTTCAAGGTTAATAAATGAAGAGGGTGCTTTCGAACCACAGAGTACATCCTGGAGCTCTCAAGTCATCAGGAACTGCTACTTTTCCTTTTCCCTCTGAAGAGGAAAGGCAAATAAATTAGGTAAGAAAAAGAGATGGAACTCATCAAAGCCCTAAGAGGGAAGGATCAGTAAATGTTAGGAAAGTAGGTGGTTGAAGTGGGGTGGAGATAAAACGGATGGTGCGTCAAGGAACAGGGTACTGAAATACACCTTTGGAAGGAGACCAAGAGCTGGGGTAACTCACAGGGGCCTGGAATCTGCTCAGGGGCTAAGGATGTGAAATGTCTGGGGGCCAGGTAGGGGGAGTGTTCTGGCTCTGGTCCTTCAAAGCCAAGCTCTAGTCCATATGCAAGTCTGCAGGTTGGGGAGGATGCTTTAGAAAGAGCCATGGCTGTTTATGATTATTTACCCCTCAGCTAGGCTGGGCTGAGTAGATTTAATAGACGTTCTCCAAAGCACTTTCCATTTCAACCTTTCATATTCTCTTGAGTATCTGAGACCACCCTGGGAGTTGGGAGAAGGGGCACATGAAGCCACAAATGTGAAACAAGTTTTTTAATTGAACAAGAAAGGATCTCTTTATAAGTATATGCACCTGATTCTACAGAGAAACCAAGATGATTTCAAGGAATATCCTGAGAAATACCAATCAATAACAAATTTGAGCAAAATTTATATCATAAACAATGTACAAAGTAAAAGAAAAATGTTATGCAAACACATTTACATTATTAATACAATGTAATAAGAAAATATATTAATATTATAATTGTATAATATACTATAAAAACTATAAGATTAAATTTTTAAATCAGAATACTAAAATACAGAGTTAAAGAACAAGTAGAAATAGAAAACCCATATACAACTCAAGTTATTCCCTTTGGGGTGCACACAGTGGTCTTGACTGGGTTGCATTCACACTTATATTGATTCTGTTCACTTTCTATACTAGAAAATTTCCTCATTTTAAAAGCCTATATATGTTGATTTATCTTTCAATTCTTTCATTTATATTGATCTGTTTGAGTCTTTCCACCATGCCAAATGGCAGGGTTGATTATTATCAATTTCATTTTGCAGATATTCAAACAAAGGATCAAGAAGACAACTGGCAAGTGGGAAATGACTTCAGTCCAGGTCTTTGGTCTTCTAAATCCTGGGTGCTTGTGGGACCCCACACACTTACCTGGAGAGAACACAGACCTTTAAGAGGCAGAGCACAGACCCACAAGAAGGCAGCATTGGTGAGGAGAGGAGTGACGTGCCGCTGCTGAGTTGAAGCTGCTCATTTTAATGGCAGAAATTGCCCAGCTGTGATTTGCCTGCTGTGGTAATTGTGGATATATCCGTGACAAGAGGAAGCACCACAAAATCAATGAAACCAATCAATACCTGGTCAGGAATCCCCTCAGCAAGGAAGGAATGCTTGCAGCCTGGTTGCTGTCGTCAATTTGTTCCCTAATTTAAGCTTAATTTCAAATCCGTCACTCTTTCTTACCTTTTACTCCAGAATTCTCACTCCTGGGAATTCCTCCCAGGAACAAAATTCAAAGGAAAGGAAAGTCTATATGCATGAAAATATTGTTGCAGCTTTGTCTGTAACAGCAAAATATTGGAAAGATTTAATACCCAATGACATAGGAAAGAAATTGAGGAAAATAATAAAGTGGGAAAGGTTAGAGATCTCTTCAAGAAAATTAGAGATGTTCCAAGGGAACATTTCATGCAAAGATGGGCACAATAAAGGACAGAAATGGTATGGACCTAACAGAAGCAGAAGATATGGCAAGAAGAGTTGACAAGAATACAGAAAAACTATACAAAAAAGATCTTCATGACCCAGATAACCATCATGTGTGTGATCACTCACCTAGAGTCAGACATCCTGGAATGAAGTCAAGTGGGCTTTAGGAAGCATCACTACAAACAAAGCTAGTGGAGGTGATGGAATTCCAGTTGAGCTATTTCAAATCCTAAAAGATGATGCTGTGAAAGTGCTGCACTCAATATGCCAGCAAATTTGGAAAATTCGGCAGTGGACACGGGACTGGAAAAGATCAGTTTTCATTCCAATCCCAAAGAAAGGCAATGCCAAAGAATGCTCAAACTACCGCACAATTGCACGCATCTCACATGCAAGCAAACTGATGCTCACAATTCTCCAAGCCAGGCTTCAGCAATACATGAACCACGAATGTCCAGATGTTCAAGCTGGATTTGGAAAAGGCAGAGGAACCAGAGATCAAATTGCCAACATCCTTTGGATCATAGAAAAAGCAAGAGAGTTCCAGAAAAACATCTACTTCTGCTTGTTGACTATGCTAAAGTCTTTGACTATGTGGATCACAATAAACTGTGGAAAATTCTGAAAGAGATGGGAATACCAGTCCACCTGACCTGCCTCCTGAGAAATCTGTATGCAGGTCAGGAAGAAACAGTTAGAACTGGACATGAAACAACAGACTGGTTCCAAATAGGGAATGGAGGACGTCAAGGCTGTATATTGTCACCCTGCTCATTTAACTTCTATCCAGAGAACATCATGAGAAACACTGGGTTGATGAAGCACAAGCTGGAATCAAGATTGCTAGGAGAAATATCAATAACCTCAGATACGCAGATGATACCACCCTTATGGCAGAAAGAGAAGAAGAACTAAAGAGTTCTTGATGAAAGTGAAAGAGGAGAGTGAGAAAGTTGGCTTAAAGCTCAACATTCAGAAAACTAAGATCATGGCACCTGGTTCCATCACTTCATTGCAAATATATGGGAAAACAGTGGAAACAGTGACAGACTATTTTCTTGGGCCCCAAAATCATGGCAGCCATGAAATTAAAAGATGCTTACTCCTTGGAAGAAAAGCTATGACCAACCTAGACAACGTATTAAAAAGCAGAGACATTACTTTGCTGACAAAGGTCTGTCTAGTCCAAGCTATGGCTTTTCCAGCAGTCATGTATGGATGTGAGAGTTGGACTATAAAGAAAGCTGAGCGCCAAAGAATTGATGCTTTTGAACTGTGGTGCTAGAGAAGACTTTTGAGAGTCCATTGGACTGCAAGGAGATCCAGCCAGCCCATCTAAAGGAAATCAGTGCTGAATATTCATTGGAAGGACTGATGCTGAAGCTGAAGCCCCAGTACTTTGGACACCTGATGTGAAGAGCTGACTCATTTGAAAAAAACCCTCGTGCTGGGAAAGATCGAAGGTGGGAGGACAATGGGATGACAGAGAATGAGATGGTTGGATGGCATCACCGACTCGATGGTCATGAGTTTAAGTAAGCTCTGGGAGTTGCTGATGGACAGGGAGGCCTGGCATGCTGCAGTGCATGGGGTCACAAAGCCGGACACGACTGAGCGACTGAACTGAACTGAACTGATACAGGAATAGGGGCTTCCCAGGTGGCGCTAGTGGTAAAGGCCGCACTTGCTGGTGCAGGATGCTTAAGAGACACTGGCTCTGTCCCTGGGTCAGGAAGATCCCCTGAAGGAGGGCGTGGCAACCCATCCCAGTATTTTTGCCTGGAGAATCCCATGGACAGAGGAGCCTGAGAGTCACAAAGAGTCAGAGAAAACTGAAGTGACTTAGGACAGACGGATGGACATAGGAATATCTAAGCTACAGCAGATCAACTTGATAGAACATTATACAGCAACAAATACAAAGGTTACAATGATTATGTAGCAAAATGGAAAATATCATCATCTTACACACAAAAAGCAGAGTAAAAAATAGACTAGCTGCAATTTAATGAAAATATATTTTTGTGTAGATGAATAGAAAAATGAAGACTAGTGGTTTATACATGAATCCTTTAAAACAATTTTTAATGTTCTTATAAATAAAATAGTATAGGAAAATAAAATAATGAGTGACTATTGCTTAATATGAACTTAACTGCTATTGGGTGTCTTTCTGTGTGTGCATTTTATATCATGTAGGTATAAAACCAAGAGTTCTGAGAAACAACACATATTTTCATTACTAGCTGAATGATTTTCACTAAGATTTTAACCTCTATAAATTTATAAATAGTCACAAATTTATCCATCATAAGAAGAACAATTTTTATAATAAGAATTCAATAAATGTTTCTGGAGTGAATAAATAGACAATGGGAAGAGATCAAATTCCTGTTATGCACCTGAGCTGTTTCCAATAGATGCTTCAAACTCTTGAAAACAGAAGAGTAAAATCAATTAGTTCTTATGTGTTATTTTAATAACGAGAAGAGATATTTTCTGGACTGTTCTTCACTCTGATGTCTGTCAGAATCTCCTTTCTCCAGTGTGAAAGTATATGAGGTAGGTACCTTTAAAAGCATACCTATTTGAATAAAACACTGCTTGTACAACTAACTCCTAAGAAGCAATAGGGGAGAGATGTAACCCCATTCCCCCAGCCCCACTCGGTCTTCACAGCTAACTTCAGCTCTCTAGATCTCTTAGATCTTGTGTTCCAAAGAAGGAGTCTTTGCCCAACTCCCTAATCCAGGACCAGAACTGGAATTACAGAAGGGATTGAATTTTTGTTACTTCACCACCGGACATCATTATTCAAGTGTCAAAACAAAATTCATCCCTTGTCTTTAAAATGGTAATATTTATAATATTTTACAATTTGTAATATTTGTAATTATAAATATTATTAGTTACTTCCTTCAGATCATCTGATCATACTATCTGACAGTTGTCTTTTTATCACCAATATGTGGCACACTCCCCAGTATGGCGCTGGGTACACAGTGGGTGCTTACGAGGGGGTAAATTCTGAGACAGTGCTGGGGGGCCTGGGCTCAAGTGCCCTGCCCTACCCAAGGGCCCACTTCCAGTCTCTGTGATCATGTCTTTTTTCTTAAAGAATTTATTTTTTGATTAAATAAGCAGCAGCACTTGGTACAAAGTTTTAAAAGGCCAGGACACAGAAGAAGTAAATCTCCTTCCAACACTCTGCCTCAAGTTAAGTGGGCCCCTTTGCAGTGATATTTCTGCAGACGCAGCTAGACATGTATAGAAAGACCTTTTAGCAGCTTCAAAGCATTCCATAGTGTGGCTGTGCCATAATTTATTTAAAAACAGTTTGCTATGGATGAAAATTTAGCTTGTTTCCAATTTTCTCTCTTACAAACAATAGGGCTGTTAAACAATATACTGAGGCATTTTAAACTTCTTAAGAGTTTTTCTGAGCAAAAATCAATCTGAATCAGGCGGTGCCAAACCAGAAGTAATTGGGAGACACCACTGACAAGAGGAAGAAAAAGTTGCACAGAGAAAACGGGGAAGCGAGGGAGGGACTGATTGGCTATAGTTCAAAGCCTAATTGGCTCTTTGTGACCGGTCGTCCTCAGGCTTCAATTTCATAACCTTGAAGCATTTACAGGAATAGATGTGGGCTTGCTGGTATAGGTGCCAGGGCATTGGAGCTCCCTCAGGCTAATGGAGTCCTCGTTTAACTGCTTTAACAGTTAAAATGCATATGGCAACTCTGCTCATGTGTGAGTACATTTGTAGTTTAAGCACCTGAATGAAGAATTGCTAGAAAGGAAGAAGCAGAGAATGGTTGCTGAGAATATCTAGACATTTGTGACTCTGTTGGGATCAGGTAATATTTATGAATTTATTTACAGAGGTCTGACGATTTATGATGACTTTCTACCCAAAATTTAATGTCATTCTCCGTATTCAATTCTCCTCTTGTGTTCTCCATCTTAAAATTTGCTTCAGATAAGGCTTATATGTTTCTTATTTAAATTTGTTCCTAGCTGTTTTCTTTTCTTGTTGCTATTGAAATTAGGTCTTTTCTTATACTTTATGTTCTGATTATTATTTGTATATGTAAAGCATATTGATTTTGGTAAGCTGATTGTGTTGTTCAGTTCAGTTCAGTTCAGTCACTCAGTCGTCTCCGACTCTTTGCGACCCCATGAATAGCAGCACGCCAGGCCTCCCTGTCCATCACCATCTCTCGGAGTTCACTCAGACTCACGTCCATCGAGTCGTGATGCCATCCAGCCATCTCATCCTCGGTCGTCCCCTTCTCCTCCTGCCCCCAATCCCTCCCAGCATCAGAGTCTTTTCCAGTGAGTCAACTCTTCACATGAGGTGGCCAAAGTACTGGAGTTTCAGCTTTAGCATCATTCCTTCCAAAGAAATCCCAGGGTTGATCTCCTTCAGAACGGACTGGATGGATCTCCTTGTAGTCCAAGGGACTCTCAAGAGTCTTCTCCAACACCACAGTTCAAAAGCATCAATTCTTATTCCTTCCAAAGAAATCCCAGGGTTGATCTCCTTCAGAACGGACTGGATGGATCTCCTTGTAGTCCAAGGGACTCTCAAGAGTCTTCTCCAACACCACAGTTCAAAAGCATCAATTCTTTGGCTCTCAGCCTTCTTCACAGTCCAACTCTCACATCCATACATGACCACAGGAAAAACCATAGCCTTGACTAGACGGACCTTAGTCGGCAAAGTAATGTCTCTGCTTTTGAAAATACTATTTAGGTTGGACATAACTTTTCTTCCAAGGAGTAAGCGTCTTCTAATTTCATGGCTGCAGTCACCATCTGCAGTGATTTTGGAGCCCCCCCAAAAAAGTCTGATTGTGTTGTTATTTGTGTAAATAAATTTTGTGTTTGTTAATTCTCTTAGGTTGTCTGGCTTACAATGACATCACCTGCCACTATTAATGTATCTCCTTCTTTCCAGATCGTAACTCTCATTTGTTTTTCTTGCCTAAGCCAGTATCTCCAGTAAAATAGTTCAGTGTTGTTAGTGGGCACTCTGTCCTATTCCCCATTTAATAGTAATGTTATTTTCAATTTCTTCAAAGGGTCTGGAATATAAAATTCCATCATTTTCTGACTGGTTAATATCTGAAAGTAAACACAAACACACTTTTAAAGCATTCCTTTATTAAAAACATTTTGTGCAATGTAAATACATGACTCATCCCATAACAGAAAGATGAGATGAGTAAAGCTGATACATTTTTGTATCCTCCATACTCCAGAAGATAAAAAAAAAATGTTAAAGGTGCACCAATGACTTGGGTAACATTTTTAGTTTAACACATAAAAAGTAAATTTCATGAAGTAATAAATTACATGACAAAATTCAAAGATTAGATAAGATGAGGGTATTCAAAATTAGAGCATTAAATTCTTAATGTAAGCCATTAAACAGTGAGTGGAAAGCTGCTTTCTCTAATGTTTTCTGAAAAACACCGATTAGATGGAAAATCTGAAAATCAAGAAAATCTGCCTATTGTCGGGGAGTAGGTGGTTGTTCCTGGCATGACTTTACAGGGGATGGGGAATGAATGGTGGATTAGGACAGTGGTAGGTGGTGGGTCCTTGAAGCCTGAGCCTAGACCTCATGGTCACAGTGAGGCTCAACTCGGGGTGGGAGGAGCCAAGAGCTCAGTTCTCTGATTCTCAAGCAGGAGTTCCAAGAAGACCATCTGTTCTCAAGGGAACAAATAAGCTCTAGGGCTCGCAGTCCCCCAAAGACATTGAAAGCACTTTAGTAAGAACACAGGTAAGAGTGGTCTACCTGTCTCCAGCGGTCTAACTGTTGCCTCTGGTCCCCTATTCACCTGCTCTGTGCTGTGGGTAATGCTCATCAGTCTCCCGAGGTTCAATTTCATCAACTACAAACACCTGCCCCATAAGGTTGGAGTAAGAACTAAGATGATAATGATTATAAAGGTGTTGGAACAGTCCCAACACTCACATGTGAGCATTTCCATCCTCCAGTGCTGGGAAACACCCCTACTACACAGGAAGAATAGTTTCTAATATTACACGTTCATCTGATTTGAGGAAGATCATTCTGATGCTGAAATTTCAAGAAGTTAGGAGGAACTGGGAATGTCACTGACTGAGAACATGCCACCGCTCAGGCTGGTGGAAGACAAATGTCTGGCGTTCAGCTGCCAGCAGCTCAGTGCAGACTACCATGTAATCTATCATAGCTTCTCTTGCGTGGTGCCATGGAATCAGACCCAAAGTCATCATTTTCCACCTGCATTTGTGCTTGTGGTCCTGTCTCCATAAAAGCTTAGATTTTTTATTGTTATTGCTTTGTGGCTTTTAAATTCAAGCTCTAATCTCCTCTTATGGTGCCCTGACAGAAACAGCCCTATATTATGGTTTCGGATACACAGCCCTGGGTTTTGGGGGGTCACAGTGGCCGAAGAGGGGCGTGAGAAGGTCATGTGGGCAGAAGAAACACCCTGGCCTTGTGCAGGCATCCTGGCTGCCTCGGACACCAGCACAGACTAGGGATGAGCTACAGCAGGTGGTTGAAGCATCATTCACCCTCCTTGATCTGGCATCTCAACAAGGAGATGGATATGCTGGCCCCTGGGGCACTGGAGAACACTTATTTGGGGCACACTCAGATAGTCATTAGCTTCCAGAATTTTCAGATACATCATAACCTCACAGAGTGATTCATGATCATACCTGAGTAATATAAAACACTTGAGTTAGGTGACTGCTAAAATGTCTCGTGGGGTTTCTTAAGATGACACTTCTCAAAGCAGGGACTCGTTAGAGACAATTCTGACTCTACAAGTTTTGCTCCACTGAAATTAATTCAAGGATTGAGGAATTCCATGTGCTATGTGACTAGTACATAATATTGCTTAGACATGATAAATAATTCAGGAATTTGCTCCATCACTGAAAAACACTGAAATGCATTCCTAGAACAAACTAATTATATTATTACTAAAATATGCATAGTATATATTTTTAAGTGCTCACCAGAAAATTGTAGAAAATACAATCAGAAAATTCATGTGCTGTGCTTTTGCTGGTTCCCTGGGCCGTGGCCACCTGCTGGCTTAAGCAGGGCCATTTCCTGACGGAAGCACTGCACAGCATGGAAGGCTGAGCAAAGAACCAGCTGCCTTTGGAAATGGCAGTGAGACTTCCGGAAATGACAAGGACTGTCTACTGTCCATGGATCCGAATGAAGACAGGAGCATCACTACTCCTGTAAGCATCAAGAGACTGAAATACAAAAACACCAGTTAGTCAACTACACTTACAAACTGTGGCCAGTCCTTACTAACTCAACACTGCAAAATCTGGGGCTTGACCGGTAGCTCAGTCAGTAAAGAATCTGCCTGCAATGTGGGAAAGCTGGATTCAATCCCTGGTTGGGAAGATCCCTTGGAGGAGGGCATGGCAACCCACTCCAGTATGCTTGCCTGGAGAATCCCATGGACAGAGGAGCCTGGTGGGCTGCAGTCCATGGGGTCGCAGAGTTGGACAGGACTGAGCAGCTAAGCACAGCAGCACAGCAAAGGTTTTGAGTTTCATCTCTAATGCATACATACGTGACATAAACCAGCATTTGGATCATGACACCCCCAGAGAATGCAGTAGACGGATGGAACATTAACAGAATTTAAATTTAAAAACTATGATCCATTAAACTTGGGGAGTTTGGGGTGAGACGGAATCAAGAGGGTTTTCTTACTTGAAGCGCTCTCAAAGGCTAATATGCTGATTGCACCATTGCTCTCCGGCAGAAATGATGCCATAGGACACGTCCCAAACATGCCAAAGGAGAGTGGTGTGTCTGCAGAGCACCTCTCAAGGCTGCCTTCCTCAGTGCACCTTGGGAAGTGCTGTTGGGTGAGCTCAGCCTGTTCTACAGCCACCTCAGCAGGGAGGGGCCTTCAGTGCCCCACATTACTATTACTGACTACAGCCCTGCCTCACTGAGTACAGCACTGGTTAACTGAGTTCAGCACTGCCTCACTGAGTGCCACACTGATTAACTGAGTTCAGCACTGCCTCACTGAATACAACACTGCATAACTGAGTACAGCACTGCTTAACCAAGCACAGCAGTGACTAACTGAGTATAGCACTGATTATCTGAGTACAGCCCTGCCTCACTGAGTACAGCACTGGTTAACTGAGTTCAGCACTGCCTCACTGAGTGCCACACTGATTAACTGAGTTCAGCACTGCCTCACTGAATACAACACTGCATAACTGAGTACAGCACTGCTTAACCAAGCACAGCAGTGACTAACTGAGTATAGCACTGATTATCTGAGTACAGCCCTGCCTCACTGAGTACAGCACTGGTTAACTGAGTTCAGCACTGCCTCACTGAGTGCCACACTGATTAACTGAGTTCAGCACTGCCTCACTGAATACAACACTGCATAACTGAGTACAGCACTGCTTAACCAAGCACAGCAGTGACTAACTGAGTATAGCACTGATTATCTGAGTACAGCCCTGCCTCACTGAGTACAGCACTGGTTAACTGAGTTCAGCACTGCCTCACTGAGTGCCACACTGATTAACTGAGTTCAGCACTGCCTCACTGAATACAACACTGCATAACTGAGTACAGCACTGCTTAACCAAGCACAGCAGTGACTAACTGAGTATAGCACTGATTATCTGAGTACAGCCCTGCCTCACTGAGTACAGCACTGGTTAACTGAGTTCAGCACTGCCTCACTGAGTGCCACACTGATTAACTGAGTTCAGCACTGCCTCACTGAATACAACACTGCATAACTGAGTACAGCACTGCTTAACCAAGCACAGCAGTGACTAACTGAGTATAGCACTGATTATCTGAGTACAGCCCTGCCTCACTGAGTACAGCACTGGTTAACTGAGTTCAGCACTGCCTCACTGAGTGCAGCACTGATTAACTGAGTTCAGCACTGCCTCACTGAGTGCAGCACTGATTAAATGAGTTCAGCACTGCCTCACTGAATACAACACTGCATGACTGAGTACAGCATTGATTAACCAAGCACAGCAGTGATTAACTGAGTATAGCACTGATTATCTGAGTACAGCCCTGCCTCACTGAGTACTATACTGCACTGAAGCTTTCCATTTCCATGTCCTGCCTGACCCTGGGTGAGACTGGTTCAGGGGAATATACGAGAGGCTTAAACATTTAAATAAGTTCCCAACCCACTTATGGCCCCTACTCCCTTTCTGCTCTAGTTGTCAGTGGATTTCAGCAAGTCCTGATGAAACATCAGGGACCACCCTATAAAGATAGGCATTGCCACAACAGGAAAACCAGAGGGCTGGGGCTCGTGATAGGCTGTCTCTTTAAAAATACCTTCTGAAAATTTTGATCTTAATTCTCTTGAGATGATAGAGAATCACAGGAGAAGTTAAGGTGAAAAGCTGTTATTTCCAGATTCTAGGGTTAATTAGCTCCCTTATACATGCACCTGTAGGAAAGTGTAGCAAGTATGATGAGAGAGACATGTATGCTTTCCTTTTTTATAAGTTCTTAAATCATGAGCTATTTTAAGTGCAGCAGAAAGCAAGATGATGCAGGGAAAGAGACATCTTTCTAGCAGAATTCACCCCAACTTCTGTCTAATGAGGCTTCCTTGGTGGCTCAGATGGTAAGGAATCTGCCTGCAGTGCAGGAGACCCAGGTTTGATCCCAAGGTTGGGATGATTCCCTAGAGAAGGGAATGGCAACCCACCCCTGCATTCTTGCCTGGAAAATTCCATGGACAGTGGAGCCTGGGGGGACTACAGTTCATGGGGTCACAAAGAGTTGGACACAACTGAGCAACTAACACTTTCACTGTCTGTCTAATGGGGTCTGTAACAGAGAGATTTTTTTCAAGTCCTCTGCAGGATGCTCTTGTTAATGACACAGTAAAAGTGTCTCAGACTGACAGAAGGAAATCAGCAGATCACACCCCTGCCCTGCATATTCCAATCTGCAAACTCCCCTGAACTCAGTCCCAGGAGAGAGGACCAGCCTTTGGCTGGGCATCCAGGCTGCACATCTCCGTAATGGGTTCAGGCACACTGGTTATGCAGAAGGGAAGGGAGAGGCCCCCAGCGCTCATGCTGATGACACGGTCACTCACCCTCCGTCCTGCCAGGCCTCAGGACTGTGCTTCCCGGACGCCAGCTGTCACACAGGAAGCTGCAGCCTCCCTCTCCCCCGCCTCCTTTGCTGGCTGGAGCTGCAGGGCCATGGCCTGGAGAGTTTCCTTCACCATCTGGAGCTCCCCCTTGAGAGACTGTGCGCACGTTGTTAAGGAACACACGTGAAGGTGATGGGCGGCCCCTGCAGCCTTCCAGGGATCTGGTAAGAGCCACGTGCCTGCTGAAAGCAGATGGGCACTGCCCTCTAATTGCAGTTTCAAGTTCCTCCAAATTGGACCAATTAAATATTAATACAAATGTTACACTTCTTTTAAGAGCCACTGCAGTTCCTACCAGGCCCGAGGTCATTGGCTGTCTCAAGGAAAGTTTCCAACAGGAAAAGGAAGAGTCAGCTTTTAGACTGAGACAGATGGCAAGCTAGGATGCTCCACGGAATATGGTCAGCGTGACTGTACTCCTGCTAAGCCCCCTGCTGGGGTGGGGGCCCCTGGTACATCCAAGTGCTCTGACAGTGGAGAGGAAAGAAGGCTGGAAACCACAGTCTCCTGGAGAAAGCCAGGACTGGGTGCCAGCGCAGGTCCATACTCAGAGTCATGGGTTACAATGCCTGTCGGCCATTGGCCAGCCTTGTCAACTTGTGTAAATCATTTTAAATCTCAGTTTTCTCCTGAAACAATGACTTCAAAACCCCTTGGGTTCTAACCTGCTGTCATGTGTTATTATGCTCTAGGGTACTTGTAAAACGGCCATTCAGGCCACTAGAGATTTGACAGAAGGCAGGGAGCTTGCATTCTCTGGGTTGGCTAGTTGGTTGATACAGTTTTCTTTAAACTGTTGGGCTCTTAGTTTCCTAACCTATGAAGTTGTTTCTCCTGTAGATAAAGCAATTAGAGAATTTAGCAAATAATCCTATGGAATAAATAATATGACTACCACTCTTTAAAGAGATGAGCTCTCTTCTAGGTGTTTAAGCTCGGGAACATTTAACCAACGGTTGTCTTCCTGTCCGTCCACAGCTAACTCTGCTTTTCCTGGTGTACCTGCAGTCAGAACGATTCTAAGACAAATACAGAATGAGTGGTGGATTAGATTCTCTTAATTTAATAAGCAAACTAATTTAACTTCATCCAACAGGACCTTAAGAAGAAACACAGAAACATGTTGACACCACTTAAACGCTGTTAAGTCATGGCACGAGGTCAGACCACTTAAATATTACTAGATCAGATATGGAGAAAACAGAAAGCTTTAGGGTAAGCAGCTTGCAGAAATCTTCCCACTCAGACTGCCTACATCTACTACAATGTCGTTTCATCCAAATGCGATGTTGATGCAGTGTCAACGGATAGAGATACCTTTAGGTTATGACTATAGGAAGCTTTCTTTTTTCTTTTTTAAATAAGGAATTCCAAAGGATCCTGGGAATTATGCAAATGAACCTCACCTAAGCAAAAATCCCTGAGCCACCCTGACAAGGCTTTGGCAGCTACTCTTGCTCTTGAAGCCTCACTAGACTTCATCATTTACATAATTTACATACATCTACTATGATGATTCACTCCTTGCACTTGAACTTGAGGGTGGGGGGGAACGAGGGCAGAGTTGAGATCCAAGAGAAGAAAGTATCCAATACTTGCCTTTTTCCTTTTTTAAAAGACTTCATTTTCTTCTATTTCTCTGAACAGCTCTGTTAATCTTTAGTGAAAACACATATGACTTTACACAAGCAAGAACATAAGTGGTCCCAAACCAAATACCAAGCTGCCAATTAATCACAAAGTTAAGCACGTTTATAAAGAGTAAGCGTAGAGCTTAAGCAGTTTATGAATCTTGACAAACTCCTGAGACTTCATTACCTCTGATAGGCAGTCTGGGACTACAGGCCCCACTCTTGTGATATGCTGAATGACAACCAAGGTTTTTAGAGAGAGAAACTGAACCAAACTCAACTGCCTCTTAAAGAAGTCATAAAATGTCTAGTCATAAAATGTCTAGCACTGGGAGAACACACCGAAAAAGGGTTTTGAAAAGAAAGTGAGAGATAAGCCACAAAAGAAAAAGACTGTTATACAACTAAAATAACACTCAGACAATAATCTCAGACAATCTCAGCCCCGCAGACAACAATCTCCAGGGACACAGGGAGGAATGAGAAGATGGAGATTTGAGGATGTGCCAATCAGCTCTGGGAAGCTGGCAAACCATCCAATGCTTTCATTATCTTACTTTTAAAATGCAGATTTTTCTGACTGCTCCCCCAGTAAGTTCATAGTTAAAGCCGATTGATACTTGACCATGTGTTTTGTGAAAGTTCTGAGAAAACAGAGTAAAACTTCAGTGTTGGAATTTATGTATACATGACAGAAGTGCTCGTTACATCCAGGTTACATCTAGGTGCAAGAAGAGGTCTAAAAGGAGTTAAATGATTCTTAGTATGCCTGTGCTCTAGCAGCCTCTCAGTCAAGCGGGTATTTCATTCTCTGTAACAGATACGCCACCAAAGATCTGTGGCAGCTAAGAAAATCAGCACATGAATTACAATAATGGCACAAGGACTGGCATGCCAGTATCTTTAAAAACCCCTTTGAACCCGAGACCACCTTGCTATAGACTACAGGTGTACTAGACAAGAGTATTACTTCTTAAAAAAATTTTTTTACAATTAAAAAATGTTTTCAAAAATTTTTGCTGTGCTGGGTCTTTGCTGTAGCACGTGAGCTCATGAGTTTTGCCACATAGGCTTGGCTGCCTGGAAGCAAGTGAGATCTTTGCTCCTTGACTAGGGATTGAATCCACGTCCCCTGCATTGAAAGGCGGATTCTTAACTAGTGCACCAGCAGGGAAGTGCCGAGAACATTACTTCTTGATAGTAAAATTGTGCAGTGTGTTTGCAATGAATAAAGGCACATTTCACACGTGTCTTTCGGTGCTAAGACAACACTGTCCTTTAGGGGAGCCATGTCCAAAGATCCTCAGATTTTTTCAAAGGGGTCTTTTGTTTATATATGAAAAACAACTGAGTATTTTATTGCCAATTGTGATTCCAAGCGATCATTTTATTAGCTGGGTCAAATGATGGTCTTCAGTTCATCTGATCCCCTTTGCTTCCAAAAGAAGTAAGTTACTCATTTGCTAAATTACTTTTTCATTATCAACAGTGATTCCTCTGCAGGCCCTGTGGCCACAGTCCTGGGAACTTTCCTTCATTCCCAAAGCCAAAAGTGAGGGGAACAGTTGTTGACGAGCAAAGAGGAAAGCCCCGCCCACAGGCAGGAGCCTCAAAGGTTGTGAAGCTTGCGCAGGCGCACTTCCTGTGGTGCCGCCCAGGGCCAAGTTCACCCGTGCTAAGCCTGCAGTAGGAGCCAGGTGTCCACACCTCTCCTGGGCTCCCACGCCTCCTCTTCCCAGTCCACTCCTTTTCGTGGGGACCAGAGGGAAGAACCCCGGCCCCCGTATTCACATCAGACTAGTACACCCAACGGTCAAACTGCAGCGTCTTAGGGTCTCAGATCTTTCATCTATGACACCATGACGGTCACAATCCCTCTTCCAGCTCTTCAGTTCTAGAGGATGAAAGCATTTCCAAGGAGGCAAGAGCAAGTCCCCCAAACTCCCATTTCCTTTGTCAGTTAGAACTGCATGTTTTAAAGCTGAACCAAACAAGGGCTCTTAAGCTCCCGTGGTATTTGTGCATGCATCTGGATGTATTTAGAGTGTTTGCATGCCATCAAGCACCACCAAGACTAATGGATTGGGCACCACGCATTCCAAGGAAAGAGAAAGAACAGAAATCCAGGAGGGTTTCCTGGACATGAATGCAAATAGAACCACAGATAGAATCAGTCTGAGACGTCTCATCTAGGATTCAGAGGCGGACAGAACTACCCTGGGAGCTCTGAAATATGCTCAGTGTCCCACTCCTAGGCGTCCTTCTTTCCTTCTGAAACTGTGTTGTAGAAGATGAAGAGAAAGAGAAAAATCCGCTGCTAAAACATCCACCAAACCTAGACGGTTTTCGGTTAAAGCACTATGTACGTAGAGGAATGTCTCCATCCCCTCAACATGTTTTTTCAAAACACAACTGCTAATTAGGATCCAAAGTGACTGTGAAATTATACTACAGACTCAGACAAACACTCCTGGAAATCCCGGCTTGAGTGGCAGTGAAGTCGCACCTCCCGTCCTCGCCTTAGATGCCAGGCGTTAGTCACCTCTGTGACGCCGGCTCTTCCAATTAACGCTGCAGACTCTTTTCAGATGCTTGCCGTGTGCTTCCTGATGGGTTGGTTCTGTTACTCGGTGTGATTTAGTGAGCCTGTCAGGAGGATGAAGAGACACGGCCTGTCTTCTCCCCTTCCTCCACTCTGTCAATCCAGTGTCTTCTTCATAAAAACAAGTCAGCTGTCCACGGCCTTGATGTTAAATCAGGATGCCCAGAGGATCTGCTAGGAAAGTCAGCCCCACTGCTTGTGACTAGCCCACCCTCTCCTGATGCTACAGCCCCAGGGGTTTCTCACACTCGTGGCTTATGCAAAGTTCCGTGCCTCCGCATCTGGAGTGTCCAAGGCTTGAATCTTCAGGACATAGACATTGATGTGGGCTCGAATTAATCATGTTCACTCTGCAGCCTACACACAGGAGGATCTGGCAGAGTCCTTAATGGAATCAAACAAAAATACTACGCTCGCTGGGAAATTCTTTCCTGTTGTTGACGGCAAGCTGTTTCTTTCAACTGCACTCAGCTTTGTCTCTTTGATCAAGAATGGAAACACAAACCAGTCGGAGTTTGGCTGGAGGATTTCAGCAGCCTCTTTGAATCGAGATAAGCTCTCAATTGAAACAAGGGCTTCGGTTTGTGTAAGAAGCTTCAGCAGAGCCTTATAAATGTGTCTTTCTATCTCAAGGCACCGAGATCCACTAAGCGCCACTCTGTTTGAATTCAAAGATACCTTCTTTGTATTTACTCTCAATCAGTGATACAGAAAAAAGCCAGAATTGCAGAGGAAAGTCTGCATTGAAATCCATATTGTGGTGTAAATTTTAGGGGGAGGGTGACTTCAGTACCTAAACCAGTGTTTCCCAATCCTGGTTTGACATGTTCCCTCTACGTTTCCACTTATTTCAGCAAGGACCAGCAAAATTCTCAATAAACATATCTTCACTAAACACCTCTTATTAAAGCTTAACATTTTGATAGTAATTGTGTGTTCCACAGAATAAGTCTGTCCAGCTACTTACAGGCATGGCTGGCTCCTAATTGGCCAGGAAGGACCATGGGCTGGTGGCTGGATGCTTTGCTGTTCCTCAGAAATGATCTTGGACAGTCATGCAATTTCTAAGCCTTAGTCTTCTCAACTATCAAGTAGAAATAATAATCCCTATCTGTCTATAGAAATTTTATCAGAATGAAATGACTTTTCATATAAGTCACTGTAGGGTGACCAATCAATTCTCTCAAGGATTTATTACAAAATGATTGAATCAATCTATCTTGAAACCTCATATAAAAATGGGATGTGGTGTGATCTTGTGACACTGACAATGAAAATGTTTTTCTACCGAAAACCAAGCACTTAACCATGTATAAGAACTATGTTCAACACATCTCCTGAATATTACTCATTTAACTCAAATAAAAACCTTAGTGAGTGCATGCTCAGTCACTTCAGCTGTGTCTGACTCTTTGTGACCCTATGGACTGAAGCCGCCAGGCTCCTCTGTCCATGGGATTCTCGAGGGAAAGAATACTGGAGTGGGTTATCATGCCCTCCCCTCCAGAGGATCTTCCTGACTCACGGATCAAATCCACATCTCATATCTCCTGCACTGGCAGGCAGGTTCTTCACTTGTGGCACCTGGGAACCTTACAGGTACATGTTGTTATCTGACTTTAGAGATGCTTATAGAGGCTTCTCTAAACCTATAGAAACCTATAGGCAGGTCAGGAAGCAACAGTGAGAACTGGACATGGAACAACAGACTGGTTCCAAATAGGAAAAGAAGTACATCAAGGCTATATATTGTCACCCTGCTTATTTAACTTCTATGCAGAGTACATCATGAGAAACACTGGGCTGGAAGAAGCACAAGCTGGAATCAAGATTGCCAGGAGAAATATCAATAACCTCAGATATGCAGATGACACCACCCTTATGGCAGAAAGTGAAGAGGAACTAAAAAACCTCTTGATGAAAGTGAAAGAAGAGAGTTAAAAAGTTGGTTTAAAGCTGAACATCCAGAAAACGAAGATCATGGCATCTGGTCCCATCACTTCATGGGAAATAGATGGGGAAACAGTGGAAACAGTGTCAGACTTTATTTTGTTGGGCTCCAAAATCACTGCAGATGGTGATTGCAGCCATGAAATTAAAAGACACTTACTCCTTGGAAGGAAAGTTATGACCAACCTAGATAGCATATTGAAAAGCAGAGAGATTACTTTGCCAACAAAGGTCCGTCTAGTCAAGGCTATGGTTTTTCCAGTGGTCATGTATGGATGTGAGAGTTGGACTATGAAGAAAGCTAAGCACTGAAGAATTGATGCTTTTGAACTGTGGTGTTGGAGAAAACTCTTGAGAGTCGCTTGGACTGCAAAGAGATCCAACCAGTCCATTCTAAAGGACATCAGTCCTGGGTGTCCATTAGAAGGACTGATGGTGAAGCTGAAACTCCAGTACTTTGGCCACCTCATGCGAAGAGTTGACTCATTGGAAAAGACCCTCATGCTGGGAGGGATTGGGGGCAGGAGAAGAAGGGGCCTACAGAGGATGAGATGGCTGGATGACATCACCGACTCGATGGACATGAGTTTGAGTAAACTCCAGGAGTTGGTGATGGACAGGGAGGCCTGACGTGCTGTGATTCCTGGGGTTGCAAAGAGTCGGAGACGACTGAGTGACTGAACTGAACTGAACTGAACTGACAGAGGCATGATCCACTGTCCATGATCCCATTGCTCCTGAATCTGGCTTGGGAACACTAAAAGCATCCTATTTATACACATCTCTGTCCCCTCTCAGCCTCCTTTCCACTACCCATATCTATTAAGGAGAAAACCCAATTCCCCAGAATCAAACTAACGTTTTTGAAAATTTCTAAATGAGAGGCTAACACAGACCTCAAATGCAGCTGTCAGAACTGCTACCTGAGCCCACCAGAAGCAGGGGGCTTTTCCCACCAAGGAACAAGCCCACCTGCTGGCCAGGAGCCGCTCGGTGTGCACTGGCCCTTGGCAAGACCCTGCTCCCAGATGCCCAGAAGCAGACTGGCACTTGTCTGGAGGCCACACTCCCCCAACAACTGCTCAAATCTGTGGGATCCATGAACATGAAATAAAAGTGAAAGGCAAATATACTGCTACTGTTTCTTTGGCCAGCTTTTTAATGAGAGCTTAAATAACAGTTTATTAGGGGCAGGGAGTGACAAAAAACAGAATGTCTGCTTTTAAAAATGTACCTTGAGCAATTGGAAATAATCACTGATTAAGTTGAAAAATTTTTTCCTGCTGAATTTAATAAGCAAGGTGAAAGATTTCAGGTTATAAGGAGAAAGGAAACACAACACTGAATCCATCATTAGACTGTGGATCTGAATACTTGTGATTATGGTTAATGCTTGACCATTCAAATCTCTTTAAACACACACACATATTCCAGATAAAGTCTGGTAAGAACTAGAATTCTGAAAAGACAGCAATGAGAAACAAAGTCCAAAATAGCCACATTTCTCATAAATACATCTAATAAAAGTCATACTACTGAACAGAAAGGATAAATGAACAAAGAAGTATTTTCATCTAGAGAAGTTTCAACTTATGATTAAATACCTAAAAAAAAAAATACAGGAAAGAGCTGTATATGCCTTCATCCGTCTTGCACGTACTCATCTGCCCTCAGAAGAGCTAACCAGGGACAAACCATACACTGATTAATGTGAGATTCAGTGCTTCACATGGACAAACACCTAAGCCAGTAGTTTCTTGTGCCATCTTGCTCACTGGCAACTCGTTTTGATAAAGGGATTTGCAGACATGACAGGAAATATACTGAACCTTGTATGAGAAAAAAATGGAAGGGAGTGATATGAAGTCCCACCAATGTGATACTCTCCTGCCCATTATATGGCAGAATCGCATGGAAGAGGAAGCTGAAGATGGATTTGGGTTTCTCGGTATTCAGAAAGCCCCTAGAAAACCGAGGCAGTCAGATAACCATCTGAGCCCCACAAACCCAGCTGCACAGCCCCCAAACTCCATTTTTCCTTGGCCTCATTTTGTGCATGTCTGAATTTCTTTGGTAATTTTTAGCAGTCAGGTTTAGTCATCAAAAATGCCAACTTACCAAAACCTAGAGAGAAAACATCACATACTGAATAATCTCAGAGATCAGAGGTGTGTTGAACTCTAAATACCAGGGTATCTATCTGTTTCCATCTGCTGAGGCATAGGAAAACTGTGCAATTTTTTAAGACTTTCTCTTACAAAGTAACCTAACAGGTGCTCCACCTGCAGGATTAAAAGGATATGAATGAGATCTTCATCATGACTGTGGATTGCCATGTGCAGTTGATCTTCTAAGTACAATAGCTTCTTGCCTATGGTTTCACATTTTTCTCCAAGTTCTGCTGAAAAGATGTAAGATTCCTGGCCAGGGAAAAAGAAAAAATGTTTCATTAGTAAACTACAGATATTTTCAGGGCTATGAACATATCTGTGATTTATCCAAAGGTCCACAAAGGGAAGACTCCCCAGCACAGCTCTGCTAACTTCTACATCCCATTGGAATCATGCCAGAAACTTTGTCTTCCCTGGAGGTCATTCTTGAGAATGGCAATTTCAGGTTATTACTGAATGATAAGCTGTATCTACCTGACTCCACAGATTATCTCCTGCATCTGGTAATTTCTAAGACTGATATCCAGTATATCAACTCCTAAGTGGATTCATCAAAGGGGAAGCCTGGGTCTTTGAACTGCATTCATGGGCAAACTCACACTGGAATAGGAATGCTAACCAAAGAGAAGGTGACCTGTAAGAACAGAGAGATGTTCCTTTGGGGGCACAGGGCTCTAATAGGGCACTGAACATGTATCTGTACACTGGTCACGGTCCCTGAAAGCTAGAATATTAAGGAGACTTTTTATGATTTTTTTTAACCTTTATTTATTTTTTAATTGAAGGATAATTGTTTTACAGAATTTTGTTGTTTTCTGTCAAACTTCAACATGAATCAGCCACAGGTACACCCATGCCCCTTCCTTCCTGAACCTCCCTCTCATCTCCCTCCCCTTCCCACCCCAGCCCCTGTTTGGGTTTCCTGAGCCATACAGCAAATTCCCATTGGCTATCTATTTTACATATGGTAATGTAAGGTTTTCCAGTGGTCATGTATGGATGTGAGAGTTGGACTATAAAGAAAGCTGAGCACTGAAGAATTGATGCTTTTGAACTGTGGTGTTGGAGAAGACTCTTGAGAGTCCCTTGGACTGCAAGGAGATCCAACCAGTCCATCCTAAAGGAAATCAGTCCTGAATATTCATTGGAAGAACTGATGCTGAAGTTGAAACTCCAATACTCTGGCCACCTGATCCGAAGAACTGACTCATTTGAAAAGATCCTGATGCTGGGAAAGATTGAGGGCAGGAGGAGAAGGGGATGACAGAGGATGAGATGGTTGGATGGCATCACCGACTCAATGGACATGGGTTTGGGTGGACTCTGGGAGTTGGTGATGGACAGGGAGGCCTGGCGTGCTGTGGTTCATGGGGTCGCAAAGAGTCGGACATGACTGAGCGACTGAACTGAACTGAACTGAATGTAAGTCTCTATGTTACTCTCTCCATACATCTCACCCTCTCCTCCCCTCTCCCCACGTCCAAAAGTCTATTCTCTATGTTTGTGTCTCCATTGCTGCCCTGCAAATAAATTCTTCAGTACCATTTTCATGCATGAGTATACGATATTTATCTTTCTGACTTGCTTCACTCTATATAATTGGTTTTAGGTTCATCCACCTCATCAGAACTGATTCAAATGCATTCCCTTTTATGGTTGAGTAATATTCCATTGTGTGTATGTACCACAACTTCTTTATCCATTCATCTGTCAATGGACATCTAGGTTGCTTCCATGTTCTAGCTATTGTAAATAGTGCTGCAGTGAACAATGGGATACATGTGTCTTTCTCAATTTGGGTTTCCTCAGGGTATATCCCTAGGAGTGGGATTGCTGGGTCATATGGTGATTTTATTCCTAGTTTTTTAAGGCATCTCCATACCTTCTTCCATAGTGGCTGTATGAATTTACATTCCCACCAACAGTGCAAGAGCGTTCCCAAGGAGACTTTAAATGCCAGGAGACTTGTATTATATGTGCGGATGCTATCACCACCAGTGCAAGTACTCATTTTCCCTCTCTCACACCAGGGCATAAGTCCCATAAAAGAAGGGACAATCCATGTCAAGCCCCATAAGAGCTCGGACGATGACAGCTTGCTTGCTGCTAGGTTCAGAGCTCCTGGCACAATGGCAGACACATGGTAGGCACATGGCATTCATTGTTTCCATGAATGAATAGCCAAGTCTGGGACCTCCCGCCTTCTGAAATGTTTCCCCTTACTTGTATCCAACGCATGAACCAGAAGAGCCCTCTTTACGTCACTTTTCTGTACAAAACCACCATGTGGAGAGTAATATGAAGGTTACTTTAAAAACGAAATACAGAGCTGCTGTATGAACCAGAAATCATACTTCTGGATGTAGATCCAAAGAAAACTATAATTCAAAAAGATGCATGCACCCCAGTGTTCATAGCAGCACTATTCACAATATCCAAGACATGGAAGCAACCTAAATGTCCATCCACAGATGAATGGATAAAGCAGATGTGGTACATATATACACAATGGAATATTACTCAGCCATAAAAAGAACAAAATAATGCCATCTGCAGTATGATTGGACCTAGAATCTCTACTATACTAAGTAAGTCGGACAGAGAAAGACAAATGTCATATGATATTGTTTATATGTGGAATCTAAGAAAATGATACAAATGAACTTATCATAAAACAGAATCAGATTGACAGACATAGAAAAAAGACTTATGGCTACCAAAGGGGAAAGGGGGAAGAGGGATAAATTAGGAGATTTGGATTAACGTATATATACTACTATATATAAAAATGGATAAACAAGGACCTACTGTGTAGCATAGGGAACTATATTCAATATCTTGTAATAACCTGCATCATATAAAAGCAATGTACATCTCAACTTACACAGTGTTATATGTCAATTATATCTCAATAAAATATAATAAGTAAATAAATAAGCACCAAAAAGCAAGCTCAGAATTTAAAAGTAACCAAAAGTAAACCTAATATTTTTCCAACTAATGGTGAAAGTCCTAGAAGTTATACAAAAATAATTTTTCATAGGGAAAAGAATTGAGATATATCTTCAGATTAAATTGCAGAGTTACTAAAAAAAAGCTATAATTAATAGCTAGAAAAGAAACAACAAAATGCCCAGGTGTGGCAATATTTAAAAAGTCCTTGGAGTTCACAAGTTGTATAATACTATAATTGGAGTCCAAAAATAACCATTTAACCAAGATATGTAATTTAACATTCACTATATCAACTCCAGAATTCCCTAAAGTTTATATCCCAAATGGTCAACTACATTAGAACAGTGCAGATGAAGTACCCATAACTACCATAAATACTGAAGACATCTAATATATTATAAATTAATATATGTACAAAAAATGTAGTGACGACATACAATTTTGCAGACAAACGGACGCAATTATACAAGAAAGCATGTGAAGCATGGGTGAAGGTTTGTTCATAACTGACCATAGTAGTGATGAGGAGAAAACAGTAAATATGTAAAAATCACATATACATGTATATTTTACTGCTCTAAAAGTAGTAACATTGTCATTCAAAGATGTGGAATTACAGAGTAGACAAATTACATGGAAGTTAAGACAACGGGCAATGAGTAATGGCACAGTCATGCATGAACTAAATGAGACACCAAGAAAAAGAACATCTGGAGAAAAATGATTGACAGCAGTGAAACCACAAGCCATACATGAAGGAGAAAAATACAGTGTTAGTGGGGAAATATATACGACAGAGATTACACTTTAAAGAGACACAAAAGCATAGACTCAGAACATGAAGCTAAGGAATTTAAAACACTCTTTGAAGGAATCAAATGATTCAATTTTCATCTTAGGGCTAAAACAAATAGAAATCAAAGCTAAATTAAGTCCATTTAAAATATGGCTTTACATATTCCCCCAAATACATAATTCCTGCCTGTTTTTATTTTAAAATTATGTGCAGATTGATAGTGATTGTGTGAATTTGGAAAAGTGATTTAAGACCATATAGAAAAACTTTGGGCTTTCCTGATAATGCTAGTGGTAAAGAACCTGCCTACCAATGCAGGAGATTCAGGTTCAATCTCGAGGCAGGAAGATCCCCTGGAGAAGAAAATGACAACCCACTCCAGTATTCTTGTCTGGAAAATTCCATGGACAGAGGAGGCTGGCAGGCTACAGTCCATGGGGTTGCAACAGAGTCAGACACAACTTAGCGACTAAACAACAACAACAGCAAAACTTTAAATTATTTATAGTCTATGATTCAAAAGTCCCTTTATTGGAATTTATCAAAAAGAAAATTTATATATTTAAATTTTAAAAAAATTTATTAAGCATTTTAATAAATATAGAAAATCTCTATCATATGTGTTAAATAAAAATGTATTATTTTAGTAATGCAAAAGTAATTGCATTAAGAGTACAAGAAAGAGGAAATAACATGTGTCCAACAATAAAGGGAGTGGTTAACCATTAAAATCATTTTAATATAAGAATATTTAATAATGAGGAAATACTCAAATATTAACAATTATTTGGAAGGCCAGCATTATAGTACATTTTTATATTCTTCTCAATGTTTTGTTGCATTTTCCACATCTCTGAAATATAATAAAGGAAAAAGTCACTAAGAACATTAATTCAGGCCATAATGAAAAAGTATGGAAGACATACAACTGAATATTAAAAAAAAAAAAAACAATTTTAAAGCTTAAAAAACACAAGAAATAGAAAACAGACATATGGCTACTAAAGGGGAAAGGCAGGGGATAAATTAGGAGTATGCAATTAACAGATACAAACTACTCCAGATAAAATAGATAACCGACAAGGACCAACTGTATTGTATAGGGAATTATTTTTAATATCTTGTAATGACCTATAATGGAAAATGTAATAACTGAATCATTTTGCTATACATCTGAAACACAACTTGTAAATCAATTATATTTCAATAATTGAAAAAAAAAAAAGATTAAAGGGCACAAAGAGGCACAGGGAAACAAACTCAGTGAGATCAAGGTTCTCTGATCAGTAACAGAAGAGCTGATTGGCATTCTCTCATGGGACTGCCTCTTCAAGTTACAGAATCTCCACCACACTCCTGCACAAATCACTGCTGACAGATTCTGATCCTGTACTGAAAGGACACTGCGTGTGACCTGGGTGTTATTTGAATGGTTTATGGCTTTACCATAATGCTCTCATATGGAAGCATGGGAATGGAATTAGTTTAAGACCTAAAATGAGAAGTGAAAGCTAACGAGACGGAAGATTTACATATTTTATCAATCTGATAAAAAATTCTCCATCATTCAAAGAAATTCCATCTGTCCACAGAGGGCCAGATGGAATCAGAGTCACGAGCATCAGTTGGACAAAGCTGTGGAAGTCCTGCCTGTGGACCACAGCCTGGAGGGGCTGGGTAGAACCTCCTTGCTGTTCCCATGCTGAGCCTAGGCAGGGCAGAATGTGTGTGTGGCCCCAGCCATATGGCCTTCCAGAACCTTACCTGTGCTGCCAGGAGACAGATTATTATTAATACTTCTCCCCCTTGAACCTGGCTGGTCCTTTAAGGATCCTCTGGAGCTGACATGCCTGACTTCCAGATCAACATCATAAAAGGTGGTATGTCTTCTCTGATCACTTGCCCTGGAATCCAGGGTCCATGTCATGAGGAAGCCCAAGTCACTTGGATTGGCCAGGTGTAGGTGTCAGGCTGAATGCCCCAGCAAAAGGCCCAGTCAATAGCCAGGTATGAGCGGGAATGAGCCTTCAGACAACTTGAGGACCTGCCTTCAAGTGATTCATTAAACACCCAGACCATGTGGGGCAAAGACAGTCCTCCTCACAGGTCCATGCATATATGAATTTTCTTTTTAAATCACTAAGTTGAGCATGATGTGTTAAGAATCATAGTAGCTAAAACAGTTTAGGATGCATGGGTATACACCACATGGGAGCCTGCCTGAATGGACAGGACCCTTGCACAACATTAGCAGGAGGTGTCCCCTTCTGGTCCCCAGACCAATCAGATTTTGAAGTGCACTAAAGTGCTAACACCCAGACTTGTCTCAGGGTAGGGAGTGCCCAGCTGTGCTGGGAACAGAGCCATGAGCCTGAGAAGAGTAAGAAAAAAATCGCAGTGAGTGGTCACTGCTGTTGGTCACTGGTCCCCAGATCCCCGAATTCTGGCCAAATATGCAGGTGCATAGTCTGACTAGCATATTTGCTCAGGATGTAACCAATGGGAGCTTGCTTCCCTCTAGCTTTGGGGAAAATGACTCTTTAGTGGATATGGTACAGCAAGATGCTTCCTCATGAGAGGCAGAAGTTACTAAATGAATGGATTCCTGTCTCTAGATCTCACAGCCCCCTTGGGGACACACTCACTGCCTAGGATGAAGAACAAAATCGCCATCCTATGTAAATCCCCAAGGATTACATCCTTCTAGGAATGTAAGTGTGCGTGTGCTCCACTGGCCCAGGGTGGCAGGGTGTTGGCGGGAGGCATCAGGCCTGTTACCACTATATCTCTCTTGCTTTGAGAACACTTTTCTCAAGTATGTCCTTTTTAAGTCATTGGTTTTTAGGCTCACTGTACAGAGGTCCCCTGGCAGGAGAGCAGGGGCCTTCACTGTCAATTTTACCCTAGTCTCTAATTTTATCCGTATTATTTGCCTAACCTGTGATGGAATAGGGAGGGACGCCAAAAGGGATTGTGTAGGGTTGACCTAGGGCAGGACTGAGAGGTCTACAAAGTGACGACAGGAAGAAATCAGAGAAGCAAACAGCACCAGAAGCTGTCTTTTGTTTTCCTTATTGTGGCTGATTCACATTCATGTATGGCAGAAACCAACACAATATTATATAGCGATTATCATCCGATTAAAAAAAATCAAATAAAAAGGTAAAGGAAATAGGACCCATAGAAGGGCTTTTGTTTGCTTGTTAGTCTTAACAGAAAGGGACCTTCTTTTCAAAGCAGTTGTCTTTCAACAGATCTTTGGCAATGCTGGCATTTCTCTTTAAGCCAAAATAAGTGCACTCTTTAAGCAGTGCACTGCTCCTGAGGCCCCAGCTTGGGATGTAACTGCAAGAAAGTGGAGGCCCTCATTTTCACTCTTGCCTGTTTCCCAGGACATCACACGCAAGCGTGTACAAAGGGCCACCTCAGTCAGGGCTGCTAAGAATGTCACAGGTGCTTCCCCAAGCATCTTCATGCCTAAGCAGAGAGAATTGGAGCTGGTGGGCTTAGGAACTTAAGTCTCATCTAATTCAGTTCCTCCTTATACACACATCAGAAGCATCTCTAAGAGTCTTGTGACTTGCCGAAGGTCACACAAAGAGAAAGTGGTGGGCTGGGGTCCAAGACAGAGGTCTTCCCACATCTAGCCAGCTCTTTCCTTGGATCTGGACTTAACCATGGCGCAAGGAGTGGGGGTGAGGGACACAGAAAGGGATTTGTGCAGGGCTGACCCATGGCAGGACTGAGGGGGCTACAAGTGGTGACAGAAAGAATCAGAGAAGCAAACAGCACCAGAAGCTGTCTCTTCTCTTCCTTCCTCCCTCAAAGCTCGGCAAAGTCTGTTCTGTTTCCTAGAGGGCTCAGCCTCACCCAAAGAGGTACCTCCTCCATGACTTGCATACACATCACCTAGATGTTGGTGATGATGGTAACCAGGACAACCTGGGATGCAGTGGTGAGCGAGGGACCTTTGGTGTCCAAGTCCATGAAACCCAAGGCTGGAGGCAGAGGACAGCAGGTCAGTCACATGGGAAGGATGGCCAGTTTTCCTTCCTGAATAAGAACATGTATCTGCTGATACATGTCCGATTCTGCTCAGTCATGTCATCTGCTCAGTCATGTCCGATTCTTTGTGACCCCATGGACTGTAGCTGGCCAGTCTCCTCTCTCCATAGAATTTTTCAGGCATGAATACTGGAGTGGGTTTCCATTTCCTACTCCAAGGAACTTCCTGACCTTGGGATGGAACCCACATTCTTTACCACTGCTTCTAGGATTGGAGAGCCTTAACTGCCCATCTTTCCCATCTACTTGCTAGATTTCCAATGAACATTTTCTGAACCACATTCAACAGTTCTTCATGCACTAGGCTCCTCTCAGTGTGAAACTGGTAACATTTGCTCCCACTTAGTTATTAAATTAAATGTGGCCCCCAAAATGTTCCATGACTATATGACTGATACTTGAAAATTAAAATATCCCCCACTACAAAATCATTGGTATTCCTGGCTGAAATGGAGTTCTGTAGTATTTGCAATTCTGAACAGATAAAGTACAGGTTGTTTGGCATTTCAAAGTGGCTTTGAAAACTCTCTGGTAATTTGTCCCATCAGGCAGTCTTTTCAGCCATTCAAATTATTATTTTTTTTCTTTCTACACATTTATTCCATCATTTAGCCCTAGGAGTAACTATTTTCACCACAGGCCGGAATGAAAAAAGCTACAGCAGGAATAGGGCCTCTTACTGAGCTTTTCCCTTCTCTGCCTGGCTGATGCCCCCTCTCCTCTTAGAAGCCCTGCAGACCCCACTTCCTCCAGACATGCTCCTGAATCCCTGAATCTCTTGCCACTCAACTCCAGGCTAGGGTGTTCCTCCCGTACCATGGACAGAACTTCCCTCACATGTATGCACCTGCCTCTCTCTCCAGCTAGATGGGGGTAGAATGGGGTCCTGCCATCCCTGGAGTTCCAGTGCAACTTGCCTAGTTCTCAAAAGATGCTCAGGACACATTTGTTGAAGCAAGGAATGGAGACCTCTTTTTTGGAAGCCATGCGGTTTCTCAGCCTGCCTTGACCAAGGCCTCCTCTCACCACCAAGTGTGTGAGATGTCTCTAGACTCAGTCCCTCCCCTGGATGCAGCCAAGAGCAGCTTGCCTGGGATGATCTCCTGCCTCTAGGGCAGCTAGCGGGTCTTGTGTGTCTGTCCCCGCCCTTCCACACACACTTGCCTTTTATCAGCCTCGAGAAGAGCCCTAAATCTTCCCTCCTGTCTTTCCACACATGTCTGATTCGGTAGCCCTAACTTGGTCAGGCAATATTTCAAAGAGAATTTGCGTAACTCACCTCATGATCAAAACCCGTAGACTTGAGTGTTCGGGCAGAAATTTCCAGCTGTGTTGAATTAGGGCTGATGTCAAATTTCTGTCCTACTCACTAAACTGGGGAAGCATGATTTAAAACAGAAAAAAAGGATTTCCTTTGTTGGGCAGGATTTTCTCATTAAAATGACTTTCTAAAAACATTTATCTAGAAAGGTTTATACTTGGATCCAAAAATGCATTCAGTTGCTAGCCTGAGCAGATGCCTGCACCCCACACACTGCTGAAAACCCCACTCACAGACTCTGTGGTCAGGCTCTCCAAGGACTTTATTACTTAGTGATTTTCCCATAAAGAAGACTATGTCCTGCCTATGAAATTTGGAAGATATAAATATTTAAAGTTTTAAAACTAGAGCTCATATTGAAAGGGAAGGGGAGGACTTCCCTGGAGGTCTAGTGGTTAAGACTTTGCCTTCCAATGCAGTGGATGCAGGTTCGATCCCTTTTTGGGAAGCTAATATCCCACATGCCTCATAGCCAAAAGCCAAAACATAAAACAGAAACAATATCGTAACAAATTCAATAAAGACTTTCAAAATGGTCTTCATAAAAAGTACTAAAAAAACGGGTAAGGATTATATTATATTATAACAATAATTGCTTTGATAAGAACAAGTATCTGGTAACATCTCATCTGACTACATCTAGAGTGATGAGAGAATCATATGTATCACACACACACACACACACACATACACACACACACACATTATTTCCTGAATAAAAATGTATTTGGAATAGAAACTGTTCAGGTTACATTGTTAGTTAGGTAAGTACTGCTGTAGCCGCCAACTTTACTTATGAAAGACTGCCACACCTAACAGAGAATATGCTTTCAGAAATGTTATTCATCAGCGGTGACCTGCTGCAGACTTGAGCAGACCGGCTCCACCTTGGGTTAAGTCACTGGATAAAGAACATTGAAATAGCTGATGTTTTAAAACGCTAACAAAAGTAGTTCTAAAGGGCAAGGCAGTATGGTGTCTGAAACGATAACAAGTAGCAGGACAAGAGAAACCTGATAACTGAGGTAAGAAGCCTTGCTGTGTTTTAAAAATTAAGCTGAGGAAATCAACAAGTACTCTTCAGGACTATATCCCATGTGAGAAACACACTGTGCTGGGCGATGTGCTTAAGGAACTCATCAGTATGAATGAATGGACAAAGAAGATGTGAGGCACATACATATATTCCATTACATATGTAACGGGGTATTAGCCACGAAAAAGAATGATGTAATGCCATTTGCAGAAACATGGATGGACCTAGAGGTTATCATACCATGTGAAGTAAGCCAAAGACTAATCCCTTATGATGTCACTTATATCTAGAATCTAAAAAAAGATGCCAATGAACTTATGTACAAAACAGACTCACAGACATAGAGGACAGACTTATGGTTACAGAAGGGGAAAGGGAAAGGAGGAATAAATGAGGAGTTTGGGATTAACAGGGCTTCCCTTGTAGCTTAGCTGGTAAAGAATCCGCCTGCAATGCGGGAGACCTGGGTTCAATCCCTGAGTTGGGAAGATCCCCTGGAGAAGGGAAAGGCTACCCACTCTAGTATTCTGGCCTGGAGAATTCCATGGACTGTATAGACCATGGGGTTGCAAACAGACATGACTGAGCAACTTTTACTTTCACTTTGGGATTAACATATATACACTACTATATATAAGATGCACAACAAAGACCTAATGTATAGCACGGGGAACCATATTCAATATCTTGTCATAATTTATAATGGAAAAGAATCTGAAAAAACATGTATATAATGGAATTGCTTTTTAAAATTGGCCTATAATTGTTTTACAATGTTGTGTTAGTTTCTGCTGTATAAAAACATGAATTATACATATGTATACGTATATCCCCTCCCTCTTGAGCCTCCTTCCCATGCACCCCTAGCCCACCCCTTTAGGTCATCACAGAGCACTGAGCTGAGCTCCCTGTGCTAGTCAGCATCTTCCCACTAGCCATCTGTTTTACACACAGTACTGTTACCTATTAAGTGAAACATTTTAAATCGGCTATACTTCAATTTTTTAAAAAAAGAAAAAATTAGCCATCAATGTTTCCCACAGTTAGTGGCTAGGACCTGTGCTAACACAGAAGGTCTCTGATTTGGACAGCCCCCTCCCTGCCCTGCCAGCCTACTCAGATCCCTACTTTCCTTGGCCATGTAATAAGGTAACAGCAATAGAGGCCTATCCATAAAAATATCTAATTCCTGCAGTGAAAGTCACAGGCTACATCACAAAGAAAGGACAGGTGACAGAGTAACCTGCATTTACGGACTGTTGAGCCACAGCAGTACTTATGTTTCAAAATTAATTAAAAATCCTGCACTGCACACATGCATCCTTACAAACCAAAATGGATCTTGAGCCTCATGATGTTCGTTCTGTTCTTAAGTTTCATTCCCTCTCCTATAGCTTGAGGTAAACCAGATGTGATTACCACCATCCACGAGCTTAGCTGACGCATTAAAACACTTCCTTAGCTCACTATTAAAATCACAGCCTTAAATATGTTCCTTTGGGCTGTTTTCCAAAATACAAGCTTGGCAAATACATTCCAGAAATGCTATATGGTTTTCCTTTTTCTATTGCCCACATAAAGAATATTTACCTCAAACTCCTGTCCAATACCGCAAAGGATATCTTTCACAATCTATCTGAAATCGATTTTGTAAGTATTCATGTTTTCACATAAATGCTGAGTTCTGCAGTCATTATGTAACGTGAACAAGCAGAGAGGCCGATGTATAGTAGTAACTAACATCGTTACTACTCCATAAGATACATGTATTCATCCAAATATTCAGATTATATGGTTACACCCTGAATAAGTGGGTATTTCTTTTAAAAGCATCCAGATGTTGGTGGTAAGGAAAGCATCTGAAATATTTAGATGTCTTTAGGTCAGAACAAGCTGAATCGTCAATTAATTGTCTTCAACTATCTGCACACTGAGTCGGGGGAATATCCTCTGGAGAAGAAAATGGCAACCCACTCCATATTCTTGCCTGGAGAATCCCATGGACAGAGGAGCCTGGTGGGCTATAGTCCACGGGGTCACAAAAGAGTCAGACACAACTTAGCAACTAAAACAATGAAATGACAGATCTGCATGCTTATTTCAAAGAAGACACTAAGAAATGAGTTCTAAATAGAACCATTAATAGAACAAAAGATATGGCTGGAAGAAGAAACGGCCTGGTAATTCATGTATGTTCACTGGCCTGTGGTTTCTAGTTCACAGGAAAGGCAAGCTTTAGAAAGCCATATTTCCTATTCCATGATCACATGAGAGAATTTGGTCTGCTTCCTTTGACACACCAATGTTGCATAAGGCCAAACTGTACTGGAAACTTTGGAGGAAAAATCTGTTTGTCAATGAGATTGATAGCATCAGCGAATACCTAAATGATCTGTTTAACACAAGACTTCAGATTCTGGTGATAGCAGCATAAACTCGAAGGTCCTTTTGCATGAGAAAATGAAGACAGAACACCTGTGGGGAGACTGCCTTTCAGGGGATGTGTCCTGCGGGTGTGTGCGTGTGCGTGCATGCTTGGTCATGTCCAACCCTTTGGGACCCCATGGACTGTAACCTGCCAGGGTCCTCTGTCCACGGAATTTCTCAGGTAAGACTACTGGAGTGGGTTGCCGTTTCCTTCTCCAGGGGATCTTCCCAGCCGGGGAATCAAACCTGTGTCTCCTGCATTGGCAGGTGGGTTCTTTACCAACTGCGTCACCTGAGAAGCCTGCCAACCGCCTGTCGCTAAGAAGTACTGAACTATAAGGAGCTCAGACTCAAATGCCAGCTTCCATTTGTGTTCATCTTAGATTAAAATTGTTTTGAATTTCTAAATGTTTTTCTGTGAGTTATGCAACTATGAGACGACTAGAATCACTGCTTTGAACAAAGCATTACTACACTTTGCAGAGATGTAAAAGCCTGGATTCAAAATCTCTCAGTTTCTCAAAGGAAACTGTACAAGCGTAACCGTCCTCAGCACCCAGCCTGTGACCAGCCTCTCTCAACCCCTCAAGTGTTCATCAGTCAATGACAAGGAATTTCCAAGGTGAAGGAGGCTCCGAAGGCCCCGAGGTAGTTTTCCTCAGAAGCACGGAACTATTTTTAATTAGAAGAGGCACCACAGTTAGGCCCTGGAGCAAAGAGAGTGGTTCCATAATTTTCCGAAAGCAGAGAGAGCAGGCAGATCAGAGGCATCCACTTCCTCTCCTTGGGCAGGGGGCTGGCAGGCCGATAACATCAATTAACTGAGAGAAGCGGGAGGAACCAGTTAAATGGTGGCCTAGAAGCCCCCTCCTCCCACCTGACAGGTGTCCGGGGCTCGGCGCCCTCCCCCGAAGCCAGGGGCCAAGGCCAGGGCCAGGGTGGTGCCTGGTCAGCCTGCCAACTTCCCATCCTACTGACGGAGTTTTTTCTAAACCTTTCGGTGCCAGCTATACTTAAAATTCTAATGACATAATTTAAATAAATAATATGTAAAACAATGAAATATTAGTGGGAAAGAAGAGGAGTTCCTGTCTCCATCTAAACCATGTTGAAAACCTTGGGAAAACTCAATAACATGTAAGTGGGAAGGGACTGAGGACTGTTTTGTAAGTGTTCTAGAAATTTCCAGGCCTCTTTAAAGAAACACAAACTGGAAATTCGTTGATGATGCATTATTGGTGAGGTTTCTGCAAAAAAAGCCATGGGAAAAGCCAGTCAGGAAAACCTGTACAAACGTGTGCCAAGCCTTGGCCTTGTAAGTAGTAAAACTTAGTAGATAAACTTAAAAAAAAATTTTCAATGCACATATATCATTTTTTTTTACAATTCTCTGGCTTTTAAATCAAACAATCAATTACCAATCCCCATGGCAACCTAAATGCTTCTACTGCTCTCCTCTTGGGGTAAGAAGGTTGGGTTTGCAACACAAAATACTAAATCGCCAAGTTTTCTGCTTTCTCCTCAAAGGCCTTAGACAGAAAGAGAAAAAGCAGCTAACGATTAAGTAAGCATTCTACCCTGGGGGTTGTCTCACAAATTTCAAGTTAGACGAGCTACCAAGAGCATGTCCATTAACAAATGAATGGATAAAGAAGTTGTACATATATACAATGGACTATTACATAAAAAAAGATGCATTTGAGTCTGTTCCAGTGAGGTGGATGCTAGAGCCGGTTATACAAAGTAAGTCAAAAGAGAAAGACAAATATTGTATATTAACGCATATATATGGGATGTAGAGAGATGGTGCTGCTGAAGCTCTTTGCAGGGTAGGAATAGAGACACTGACATAGAGAACACACTTGACATATGGAGGCAGGAAAGGGTGGGCGAACTGAGAGAGGAGCACTGAGACGTATGCATCACCACGTGTAAAGCAGAGCCAGTGGGAAGTTGCTGCATAACACAGGGACCTCAACCCCGTGCTCTGGGACAGCGTGGAGGGCTGAGATGGGGTGGGGGTGGGAGGGAGGTTCAAAGAGCGAGGAGACATATGTAACTTATGGCTGATTCATGGTGATCTATGGCAGAAACCATACAATGCTTTACAACATTGTAAAGCATTATCCTCCAATTAAAAATACAAATTAAAAAAGAGAGAACATGTAGCTCAGGCCCTGCTCTTTTTACCCTGCTTCACTAGTGAGGCTGCTGCCCTGCTGAGAGCTCAGGGGAGCCAGGAAGTGATGAGAAAGAGAGAGAAGCAAAGCTGCATCTGCCAGGACTGGAGAATAAGCCCTTCAACCACCACAGATGTTTCTAGAATTATAAATCAGTTTAAGATGGTGAGGATACACTTCTTCACCACATATTGGTTTCTTCAGCTTTCCTTTCATGTGAAATGGAATAAAATGAAATTGGGAGACATTGGCAATCATTTTTGGAGACCTATATGATAACGAGGGAGAAGGCAATGGCACCCCACTCCAGTACTCTTGCCTGGAAAATCCTGTGGACAGAGGAGCCTGGTAGGCTGCAGTCCATGGGGTCGCTAAGAGTCAGACATGACTGAGAGACTTCACTTTGACTTTTCACTGTCATGCATTGGAGAAGGAAATGGCAACCCACTCCAGTGTTCCTGCCTTGAGAATCCCAGGGACGGGGGAGCCCGGTGGGCTGCCGTCTATGGGGTCGCACAGAGTCGGACTGACTGAAGCGACTTAGCAGCAGCATATGATAACGAAAGGGCTTCCCTGGTGGGTTAGATGGCGAAGAATCCACTGCAATGCAAGAGACTTGCTGGGTTCCATCTGTGGGTCAGGAAGATCCCCTGGAGGAGGGCATGGCAACCCACTCCAGTTTTCTTGCCTGGGAAATCCCATGGACAGAGGAGCCTGGCAGGCTACAGTCCATGGTGTTGCAAAGAGTTGGCTACAACTTGGAGACTAAACCACAACGACAACAATAATAGCAAAAACTGTAAGTCAACTAGACTTCAATCACAAAACAGAAACTAACAGCATAAATTTACCCTGTATCTTACTGCTAATGCCCTTTACTGCAGACATCTTAACACCCTGGCTACTCAAATCCTGTGTGAGATGCTCAAAGCTGCTGGGCCTTTTTTAGCCTCTTTGAGCCTCTTTGAGCAGCTCCTGGCTGGGAAGGGAAGCAGCTGGAGGCAAAAGGCAGGGAGAGTGATGCTGTCCAGGGGAACTCAGCAGGAGCGAAGCCCACTTTGTAGTAAAAACAGAAAGTACCCCAGCAGGACAGGCTGCAGACAGGAAAGAGAGAATTACGCAGGTATAATGGCCAGAACAGCAAGTACAAAAGGGCAACTTCAGAGTGGAGGAAGCTGGCTCACTGATTTCCCCAGCTTCTGTCTGGCCCCCATGCAATTTCTGTAATGTCTATAAAGCAGGGCCAACAGCAGCTGATTGTTTCCAGAGGCTGAGGCAACACTTGCAGGAGAGCTGTAATGAAGCTGAAAAAGAAGAGGGCTCTTTCCATTGAAGAAGCGCAAGTGAAAATTGGCCCTTCGCCCTGTGGCCAACTTCCTAGGTAACAAAGCCCAGAGCAAATTACTATGCCTTAATGGGCCCAGTTGTAAAATGGGGGAAATGGTGCTGAGAAGCCCGGTGGGACCTCAAACACAGCAAAATCTCTAATTAATGACAAAGTACTTGTGAGAACCGGTGCAACCAAAATGCATGTACCCACGTGGGGCAGATAAGCACAGGGAAGGCTTTGAAAATCCATCTCCCTGTGGACCTCCAGAAGAAGTCAGCAATTTTTCATGCAAGATTTAGGTTGGAAAGTAATTGACTGCCTTCAGGGCACCAGGTTTCAAGAGAGAACCCTGTGCGGGATGGCCAGACGCAGCAGGGAGTTCCACAGCAAAAGCAACTCAGTGCTGCAAAGCAAACAGACACCAAGGCCTCTGGATAAATACAGGAGGAGCCAGAATCCCATGAGTCCCTGGAATCCAAGGCAGGAAAACAAAAGCACCTTCCTCTGAATGAGACCCTTGGTTATTGTTCCAACTTTCAGTAGCTTAGAATCCTTCATCCAAATACAGACAAGACTGTCCCTTTACTAAACCTTTCTTTACTTGAATATCTTCCACGGATTCATTGCTCTCTTTTCTGTCAATAAAAGAAGCAGGGTATACTATTTTAAAAAGGTCTTAGAGGTTGTGGTGATGCCATAAAGAGTGACAAGCACACACACAATTATGAGTTAAGCCTGTACTATGTATGTGTCAGGGCTTCCCTGCTGGCTCAGATGCTAAAGAATCTGCCTGCAATGCTGGTGACACAGGTTCAGTCCCTGGGTCAGGAAGGTCCCCTGGAGAAGGGAATGGCTACCCACTCCAGCATTCTTGCCTGGGGAATCCCATGGACAGAGGAGCCTGGTGGGCCACAGTCCATGGGGTCGCAAAGAGTCAGACATGACTTAGCAACTAAACTGCCTCCACCATGTATGTATCACTCACATTTCAGTTCAGTTCAGTTGCTCAGTCGTGTCTGACTCTTTGCGACCCCATGAATCGCAGCACGCCAGGCCTCCCTGTTCATCACCATCTCCCGGAGTTCACTCAGACTCATGTCCATCGAGTCAGTGATGCCATCCAGCCATCTCATCCTCAGTCGTCCCCTTCTCCTCCTGCCCCCAATCCCTCCCAGCATCAGAGTCTTTTCCAATGAGTCAATTCTTCGCATGAGGTGGCCAAAGTACTGGAGTTTCAGCTTTAGCATCATTCCTTCCAAGGAAATCCCAGGACTGATCTCCTTCAGAATGGACTGGTTGGATCTCCTTGCAGTCCAAAGGACTCTCAAGAGTGTTCTCCAACACCACAGTTCAAAAGCATCAATTCTTTGGCGCTCAGCCTTCTTCACAGTCCATGGGATCGCAAAGAATCAGACATGACTTAGCAACTAAACTGCCTCTACCATGTATGTATCACTCACATTTACATGCATTATTTTATTTAAATCTTCACAACCTTCTTTCACGAGATATTTTTCATTGTCCTCATTTTTTGTTTTGTTTTTTAGTAGATGAAACGTAGTCTGTATACAGCCCAGCGGCCTCAGTTCTGCTCATCTGCTGTACTGCCTTCTGATAGCCTTGAGACAAACTCAACCAAATCGAACAGCTAGAGCCTCACTTTTAAAATAGGGAGATAATATTTTTAAAATTACAGTCACTTTTGTAACATTACATGCAGCAAAAATTTTGGTGTAAAATTATAAATTTAGACATAGGCACTCAGTTATGCAGAGACTTCCCACGTGAGGCAAGTGGTAAAGAACCTGCCTACCAGTGCGGGAGATGTAAGAGATGCAGGTCAATCCCTATGTTGGGAAGATCCCCTGGAGGAGGGCGTGAAAACCCACTCCAGTATGCTTGCCTGGAGAATCCCATGGCCAGAGGAACCTGGAGGGCTACAGCCCATAGCATTGCAAAGAGCCAGACATGATTGATGTGACTTAGCATGTGCGCGCTCACAGTTAATAGCCACTACTACACTCAAGATACAGAGTAGTTCTCTCACTACCGCCCCAGCCCCAACTCTCATGTTGCTGTTTGTGACCGGTGCCCCTCATCCCCACCCCTCCACACCAGTACCCGGCAACAACTCATCAGTTTTCTGTTTCTATAATTTTGTCCTTTCCTGAAAGGAAGCTCAAGCATTCCAACGATGCCCACCTTCCTCTCGGACTAAATCCCAGAAAGCAATGCAGAAACAGTACATGGAACATGAAGGACACAGAACTGGAGATGACCAGGCAGTGTGCCCCTTGCATCAGAATATTCTTCGAAGCTGGCCCACTGAGACAGGCCACAAGTTTTCAACAATGCTAACCAAAAGTGAAGCAGCCAGGCTTTTCAGGGGATTCCACCTGCAGGGCCTCAGCTAACAAAGGAGTTGAGATCATCCACAGCTCGGTGTCGAGGCTCCTTGTATGAGGCCAGCAGGATTCCAGAGAATGACAGCAGCTTGCTTTCTCATCAGGTTGCTCAGTGAAAATATATGATCGAGTATCAATTATCCAGGCAAGTCCGGAAGGCGTTGACTGTAAGCACAGGTGATCAGAGGGTGTGTGCTCTTAAAGACCAGGGTCCTGCAGCCAGGACTGGGGCGGGGTACCCACACGGACATGTTCCCTGGTGAGTAGTGGCAAAGACCCAGTGGCACATCTAATGTCAACTGTGAGACATGGACGTGGAATGACACGTTCCTCCAGATTTGGGTGTGCGTGCTCAGTCGCTCAGTCGTGTCCAACTCTTTGTGACTCCATGGACTGCAGCTTGCCAGGCTCCTTTGCCCATGGCATTTTCCAGGCAAGAACACTGGAGTGGACTGCCATTTCCTCCTCCGGGGGATCCTCCTCACCCAGGGCTCGAACCCATGTCTCTCGTATCTCCTGCACTGGCAGGCGGATTCTTTACTACTACACCACCTGGGAAGCCCCTCCTTCAGCTTCACCAAGGTTTTATTTTCTTTTAATATTCAGAACACCTGGGAATCTGGCCAGAAAAGTGCTCTGAAGCCTCCTGTCATGGCACCGAAACTGGAAAGAAATTCCTAGAGCCCTTTTGTTGAAAGGATCTTACTAAGGTTAGAAGGGAAAGTGAGCAAGGAGAAGGGAGAGAAAGGAGAGATGAAGCAGGGAGGGGAGGGGTGGGGAACTCAGATCTCTGTGAATCTAGGTCAGCCCTGGGGTAAAACAATGAATAAATCTACACTTTAATTTTTAATGCATATATCACAGGCCATATCTTAGGTTTTTTAAATGAAAAGAGCAAATTCTAACATTCATTATGATCTTGCTTTGGCAAAAGCAGTTAATGGAATATATACATATATTTGTTTGATTCTAATGAATAAATATTGTAGGATATATATTCTAAATATAGAATTAAATATCATAGATGACATATACAATATGTATACAGACAACAGCTACATGTTATATATGATATGTAGAGTGTGGGCTATATATATACAGTAATTATATATTAGTTTATATATTCTGACTAGAGCCATGAAATTAGAATAAAAATAGAACTAAATAGGCCAAAAGTTTTTCTTCATTCTCCTATATATTAAACAGCTTCTATAAAAATTCTACATCATTTTGAAATCATGTTCAGGAGTTGTTAAAACTTTAAAGAGTTTGGGTGGTTCAGTAGGAAGCCCACTCAGTATTTACTGCTCTCACTTGGAGTGTGGTCCTAAAGCCCCCCTTCGAGTAAGAATCCTTAATCCTATGAAGATGGACAGACCTCTTTCTGTTCACTGCTAGCACTGTGAGGAGAGGGGGTCAGGTGCACCATCCACTCTTCAAAGGCTTGCAAAGGGGTCTTCCTTTCATCTTCAGAGTGGGACCTCAGGGGGCTGGCCAGAGCCATTGTATAAGTACCTCCCCCTAAGTCATCCGTCTGCCTTTCATCTGCAAACAGGCTGCCCCTGGCCTCCTGGAGCTGCAAGCTCTGGATAAGCAACCGACAAGCTTCCAAGTCAGCTTCCCACACTTTTCCAAGCAGCGGACACTTGCAGCTATAAGGCAGAGAAGAAACAAAGGCATAAAGATTAATTCAGTGCTGTTTCATCACACCAAACCAATAGCTTTTCCACCTGGCTAAAAAGTTAGAGTGAACAACTTACTTTTACATAAGGATTGATTATTTCAGCCAGAAGATACAGAGGGGCCAGATTTGTATACCATCAAGTAACAGTGAAATAAATATAGTCCTTCTTAGCTACTTGGTGTGTAAGGATATCCAAGATCCTAAATATTTTTCAAGATTCAGTGGTTCAATACAACAACCCTACTCACGTTTGTCCTCTTGTCTTGCTGCCTTCATTTGAGTCCCTAGACTTGCCCAACTCCCTCAGGGCAAGCACTTTTTCATCTGCTACTTCATCTGCCTTGGACTATAATAAGATTCAACCAGTCCATCCTAAAGATCAGTCCTGGGTGTTCATTGGAAGGACTGATGTTGAAGCTGAAACTCCAATACTTTGGCCACCTCATGCAAAGGGTTGACTCATTGGAAAAGACCCGAATGCAGAGACATTACTTTGCAGACTAAGGTCCATCTAGTCAAGGCTATGGTTTTTCCAGTGGTCATGTATGGATGTGAGAGCTGGACTGTGAAGAAGGCTGAGCGCCGAAGAATTGATGCTTTTGAAGTGTGGTGTTGGAGAAGACTCTTGAGAGTCCCTTGGACTGCACGGAGATCCAACCAGTCCATTCTGAGGGTGATCAGCCCTGGGATTTCTTTGGAAGGAATGATGCTAAAGCTGAAACTCCAGTGCTCTGGCCACCTCATGTGCAGAGTTGACTCATTGGAAAAGACTTTGATGCTGGGAGGGATTGGGAGCAGGAGGAGAAGGGGACGACAGAGGATGAGATGGCTGGATGGCATCACGGACTCGATGGACATGAGTCTGAGTGAACTCTGGGAGTTTGTGATGGACAGGGAGGCCTGGCGTGCTGTGATTCATGGGGTCACAAAGAGTCGGAGACGACTGAGCGACTGAACTGAACTGAACTGAACTTCATCTGCGTAGCTTGTCCCTCCCCCACCTTTTCCCCTTACCGACCCATGTTCATCCAGGTAACGTAAATGAATGAAGCAGTACAAGGGTAATATAAACCGTAACAACAGATAGTCAGCCTCAGTAACAGAATGTAGTAAGAGAGATGTGAACTCTTGCTAGTAGGAAGGACATATCCCTTTACAGGGAGCCCTTTCATCAGTTCAGGACAGATAAAGCTATGAGGAATGTAGACTCAATGTTCACAAAAATTTTGATTTTAATGGAAAGCCAAAAGCCCAAAATTTTAAATGAAAACATATTTTTCATCATCCATTCAGCTTCAGACTGAACACTTTCTATACAACTATCTTCCATTTATTAATCCTTCCTTCCACTGTGTCTAATATGCTATTCAATTTATTTCTTGTGTTCTAAATTTTGGTTATTTTATCAGTTCTATAATTTCTGTTGACTTTTTTTTTTTTACATTTCAGTTCTCTTCTGAAATTATCCACCATGTCCTCTATCTTCCTAAATATATGGATCATCATTATTTTAAAGCCTGTAAGTATAAACGATGAATCCAAAAGTAAGTAGGAAAAAATGAGACAGAAACTATATATTAGAAGAACTACTGATGAGAATTTTCAGGTAATTGACAAGGGACATCAAACTATACATTCAGACACAATCTCAAAGAAGGGAAAAGCAAACTTAAAAACACACCCAGGTTCATCTTAGTGAAACTGCTGAACAGCAAAGACAGATCAGATCTCTTAAAAACAGCTGGAGGGAAAAAAAGACATTCACTTCAAGGAAGCGATAATGCGTGACAGAAATGGTGTATGTATGCCAGGAGGTGATAAAGCAACATTTTAAAAGTAGTGGGGAAAAGGTAACATCCTATAAATTATACGATTATTTTAATTTCATTCAAAAATACAAGTTAAAAAAGGTATCCTCAAATAAATTAAAATGGAAAGAATTCCTTGTAGTAAATGCACAATAAAGGAAATGATCCCAGCTGGAAGCAAGGACATGCATTATTGTTGTTATTTAGTTGCCAAGTCATGTCCAGATCTTTTGTGACCCCATGGACTATAGCCTGCCAGGCTCCTCTACCCATGGGATTTTCCAGGCAAGAATACTGGAGTTGGTTGCCATTTTCTTCTCCAGAGAATCTTCCCAAACCAGGGATTGAACCCACAACTTCTGCATTAGCTGGTGATTCTTTATCATTAAGCCACCTAGAAAGCCCAAGGACATGCATAAAGGAATGAAAAAAAAAAAATGGAAGAGTAAATATGTGGCTAAATTTAAGTGACAGTTGATATAAAAAAAACAGCAATAATTTCTTTTGTGATCTAAAATATATGAAGACTTAAAATACATGACAAAGAGGGAATGAAAGGCATTAAAATAGTTTCAGGTCCTTGGGTTTCCAGAAAGTAGTAAAGTCCTCAATGTATTAAATTTTAAAAACTCGTGGACTCATATCGAACTCCTTATGGTAATCATAAAGCAGAGAGAGTTAAAGAATGTATAACTAACAAGCCAATATGTGAGAGCTTTAAAATTAAAATATACTAAAGTATTGGTTTAATGAAAGCAATAAAGATAGGAATGAATGTGATATAGATAGGGAAGATGGCAAAATAGAACTATTTATCCCTAATATATTAGGAATTACATTAAATATAAATAGATAAATGCTGTATTTAAAAGTCAAAGATTTTAGACTAGAATAAAAAAAATCAAAATCCAATTCCATGTTGCTTATAAGACACATACATCATTAGATATAAGGATACAAACAGGTTGCAGACAAAAGAATGGAAATATGTCATGAAGGCATAAGAAATACAGTGTAATGGGTAAAGGACAGCCTGTTCAATATACTTATGTCAACTAGATTAATATCACTATACGAATGGGCTTCCCAGGTTGTGCTAGTGGTAAAGAACCTGCCAATGAATGCAGGAGACGTTAAGAGACCTGGGTTCAATTCCTGAGTTGGGAAGATCCCCCAGAGGAGGGCACGACAACCCACTCCAGTATTCTTGCCTAGAGAATCCCAAAGACAGAGGAGTCTGCAGTCCATAGCAACTTGGCATGCACACACTATAGGGAAAAAAATCTAATTCATGATTATTGGCTCACACCAAGCAAACATCAATTTCAGGTGGATTACAGATCAAAATGTGAAAAAGGAATAAAACTTCTAGAAAATAATTCAGGCATATCTTGCTTTATTATGCTTCATTTTATTTTACTTCACAGATAGTGTTTTTTTTTTTTTTGGCAAATTGAAGATTTATGGCAACCTGCATCAAGCAAGTCTATCAGCACCATTATCTTTTCTTTTTTAAAAAATATCTGCTTATTTTTAATTGAACAACAATTGCTTTACAGAACTTTGTTGTTTTCTGTCAAACATCAATAAGAATAAGCCATAGATACACCCATGTCGCCTCCCTCCTAAACCTCCCTCCCATCTCCCCTCTCCCCCACCCCTCTGGGTTGATACAGAGCCCTTGTTTAAGTTCCCTCAACAGTAAATTCCCATTGGCTATCTATTTTACGTAAGGTTTTGTAAGTTCCTGTACTCTCTCCATACATCTCACCTTCTCCCTTCCCAAATCCCACTGTGTCCGTTAGTCTGTTCTCCAGGTCTGTTTCTCCATTGCTGCCCTGCAAATAAATTCATCAGTACCATCTTTCTAGATTCCATATATATGCGTTAGATTATGATATTTATATTTCTCTTTCTGACTTACTTCACTCTGTATGATAGGCTCTAGTTTCATCTACCTCATCAGAACTGACTCAAATGTGTTCCTTTTTATGGCTGAGTAGTATTCCATTGTGCATATATATACACCACAGCTTCTTTACCCATTCATCTGTCGATGGACATCTAGGTTGTTTCCAGGTTCTAGCCATTGTAAATAGAGTGAACACTGGGGTACACGTGTCTTTTTCAATTTTGGTTTCCTCGGGGTATATGCCTAGTAATGGGATTGCTGGGTCATATATGGTTTTATTCCTAGCGTTTTTTGTTTGTTTGTTTTATAAGGACTCTCTCAGAGACATTGCAGGTTTGGTTCTAGACTATGACAGTAAGCCTGCAATGTCTCTGAGGTATGTCCGAATAGGGTAATATCTTTATGACTTTGCAGTAAACAAAGATCTCTCAAACTGGATATAAAAAGTATTAGCTATAAAGAAAACAAGTAAGAAATTTGACTATAAATATTAAGAACTTACATTCATCAAAAAACAAAAACCATTGAGAGAATGAAATGATAAGCCACAAAGTGGAAGAAGGTATTTGTAATACATACAACCAACAAAAAACTGCTTCCTGACTATAAACAGGACTCCCACAAAACAAGAAAGAGACAGACAACCCAATTTTGGTCAAAGACTGGAAAAGATATTTCAGAAAAGAGGGGATCTAAATGGCCAATGAGTACTTTATGAAAATATGTACAACAACATCAGTCATCAGGAAAGAGGACACTCAGCTACAGAGCGAGACCCAACTGAGAGAATCAGGCATGATTGAGAGCACACAGGCGCACGTGCCACGTGGGACCCCGGAGATGACTGGTCCTCCCCTATACTGCTGGTGGGAGGGCACAGGAACGCAGTGCCCTGCAAATCTCGCCGACAGATGTACTAATGATGAAAGCATGTCAATCACATGACCTACCACCACAACTCTTAGGAATACGTACATTTCACGAGTATATATTTAGGATTTGTGTTGATTCACAGTAGTCATTTCTACAGTCACTATGAGCACTAAATTGGCAGATGCTGAACCACTGCTCTCAGAGGAAATGCAGGGCGAGCTTCCTGTCAGCCTTTGGTTACAACATTATCATGGGCTTCCAGGTAGCTCAGTGGGTAAAGAATCTGCCTGCAATGCAGGAGACCCAGGAGACATGCGTTCAATTCCTGGGTCAGGAAGATCCCCCGGAAGAGGGCACAGCAACCCACTCCAGTATTCTTGCCTGGAGAATCCCATGCACAAAAGGAGCCTGGTGGACTGCAGTCCATAATCACAAAAAATCAGATGCAACTGAGCACACTTGCAATCTTGTTTTATGTGTGTTCCTGTTTTAAAAAACCATGGCTCAGAGGTTAAAGCGGCTGCCTCCAATGCGGGAGACCTGGGTTCGATCCCTGGGTCGGGAAGATCCCCTGGAGAAGGAAATGGCAACCCACTCCAGTATTCTTGCCTGGAGAATCCCATGGATGGAGGAGCCTGGTAGACTACAGTCCATGGGGTCGCAGAGTCGGACACGACTCTTCACCTTCACCTTAATATATAGTGTTGATTCATTAACACTAGTCCCGTACAGAGCACTATAGCTCATGCCCAAGCAAAGCTCACCAAACACATATGCTCTCCGTAAGGCACATTACAGTTTTCCTGCCTTTAGGACCATCAGAGAGCCTTTCATTACTATGCTGGGGAGGGAGCCATTTGAACAGCAAAATCACCAAGAAAAAGCACAAAGATGTGAAAAACATAGCACTAAAAAGTCAGCAAAAAGGGGATGTCTCGACAGTATGACAACTATAACCAGAAAGCAGAGCACTGTCTTGATCAACCTCAGCTGGAATCATGCACATCAAGTGACTCAAATTTTTAGCCACTCTGGGCATGTCCTTGAATAACAGGGAGAACTCTGCAGGTATTGATTTGGGGGTTACAGGTAAATTTCCGTAAGTAGACAAACTCACAAATTCAAAATCCACTAATAAGGAAGACCAACTGTATGTATGATCAGACAACATTATTTGTAACAGCCAAAACCTGGGAGGGAAAACAGATGTCCATAAATAGAAGAATGGATTAATTGTGGAATGTCCAGTCATTGGAATTTTTGCAAAGATGAACAAATTAGTACAACCTGCAAGAATATGGATGAATCTCAAAAACATAAGCTTAGACAAAAAGGCAAAGAGGAGGTACTATGATTCTATTTGTTTTTTTAAATTTAAATTTATTTATTTTAATTGGAGGCTAATTACTTTACAATATTGTACTGGTTCTGCCACACATCAACATGAATCTGTCATGGCTGTACACATGTTCCCCATCCTGAACCCCCCTCCCACCTCCCTCCCCGTACCATCCCTCTGGGTCATCCCAGTGCACCAGCCTCAAGGATCCTGTATCGAACCTGGACTGGAGATTCATTTCTTATATGATATTATACATGTTTCCATGACATTCCCCCAAATCATCCCACCCGCTCCCTCTCCCACAGAGTCCAAAAGACTGTTCTATACATCTGTCTTTTTGCTGTCTCGCATACAGGGTTATCGTTACCATCTTTCTAAATTCCATATATATGCATTAGTATACTGTATTGGTGTTTTGTTTTATATTTTTAAATATGAAAAATTAATCCATGGTATTAGACATCAAGATGGTGGCTTCTTTGGAGAGAAGAGGAGTAATGGCAGGGAGAGGCATCAGGAGGCCTGCTAGCATGTTAGAAGTGTTTTATTTGTCAGTGGTGCTGGTGATGGGTATGTTTATTTTGTGAATATTCATCAAGCAGTATGTTCACAATGTGTGTACTTTCTCATTGTGTTATGTGAAGTCTAAAATAATAAAAAGAGGTGGTCCAGTAGTTAGGGATCCAAGTTTCTACTTCAGGGACAAGGTTCCATCCCTGGTTCTGGGAACTAAGATCCCATGTGCTGCATGACGCGTCCAAAAAAATTTTTTTAAGAGATAAAATAATAAAAAGAGAGAGAGGAAACACAGATTTCCTTAGCCACATCCTGGATCAAGAGAGCAGGAATAGGGTCTTGTACACATGAGAATAGATCATCCTTATTAGAAACACTAGACTCTATTTTCCAATTTCCTAATTGTAGCCAATCTGATATGTGACAAGAAGCATCTTGAAGTTGAGTTTCTCCACTACAGTCGCTTATTAGACACTCAGATTTTCTCCTGTGAAATGTCTCTTCTGATCCATTGTCAGTTTATTCCTTTTCTGGGATCCTGATCCTTCTCTTAAGGTTTTCACTCAAAGTGTGAAAAGTGTTAGTCGCTCAGTCGTGTCCGACTCTTTGCAACGCCACGGACTGTAGCCCGCCAGGCTCCTCTGTCCATGGAACTCTCCAGGCAAGAATACTGGAGTGGATTACCCTTTTCTTCTCCAGGGGATCTTCCTGACCCAAGGATTGAAGATGGGTCTCCCAATTGCAGGCAAATTCTTCACTGACTGAGCCATGTTAAAGGAAGCATTTTATTGCCAGTTGAATATCTTTTAATTTTTATAGTTTTCCTTTTTCTAGTGTCTAGTTTAACATTTGGAGAAGCAATGGCACCCCACTCCAGTACTCTCGCCTGGAAAATCCCATGGGCAGAGGAGCCTGGTAGGATGCAGTCCATGGGGTCGCGAGGAGTTGGACACAACTGAGCAACTTCACTTTCATTTTTCACTTTCATGCATTGGAGAAGGAAATGGCAACCCACTCCAGTGTTCTTGCCTGGAGAATCCCAGGGACGGGGGAGCCTGGTGGGCTGCCATCTATGGGGTCACACAGAGTTGGACATGACTGAATTGACTTAGCAGCAGCAGCAGCATCTTTTATAGAAGTCAATCCACTTTCTCACAGGTTTCATATGCATTATAATGTTTGTTCATAAATTTTAAAATCACTTTTCTCCATAGACATTTCTCCTTTTCATTCTGTATTTTATTTAAACATTTACCTCTTTTCTGACTAATCTTGTTCAGTGTTATCAGAGTCTTGCTAGCTTATTAACCTTTTCGAAGAACACTTTGCTTTGTTCATCTTTGATACTGATTTTTGTTCTCTATTTTCTTGATTTCTGATCTTATCTTTATTTTTCTCACTTTAGATTTATCATCTTTTTATTAGCTTCTGCTGTCACATGCTTGTTTTATTTTTCTATTTTAATTTTCTTATAAAAGTATTTAAAGCTCTAAACTTTCATCTAATACCTTAATCACTGTCTCTTATACACATCTTGAATATTCATCAAGCAGTATGTACACAATGAGAAAGTACACACATTTTTGTTTTTTATTATAAAATGTTTTTTACTATTAAAACTATTAAATATTTTAATATATAGAAAAACATGAAAAATATTTTAAAAGACACTTGCATACCTACCATCAAACTTCCTGATTTTTCATATTTTTCTGTAATTGAATTTGACTTACTTCTAATTTGTGACATTATTGCCTCCCAAATTTTACATATACTGTTATTTTTTCTAATATTATAATTATTACTCCAACTCTCTTTTAGCTCAATTTTTCCTTTTACTGCACTTCATGTTCAAATTTTTTTTACATTTTTCCTTTTTTAATTTATTTTTAATTGGAGGATAATTGTTTAACAATACTGCGTTGTCTTCTGCTGTACAACAATGTCAATCAGTCATAGGTATACATATGTCCCCTCCTTCTTGAACCTGCCCCAGTCCCCTGACTCCATCCCACCCATTTTTCTTTTTCCAGAAATGAATGCAATACAACACATTTGGCTGAATTTTACAAAAATCCATTCTGGAATTTAATCTTTGGGATTGGCAGATTTCACCTATGTGTTCAGAATTACTATCATTACTGTTTAATAACTATGGCTGTTTTTCTGATTTGTTACAACCAAGATTCTTAATTTTTATGTCTTTGTTTGTTCCTATCTTCCTTTTTCTTTTTCTTAATTTACATAAAATCATGAAAAGGAATACAGAGAGATTCATGAATCCTTTACCCAGTTTCCGACAATGGCAACATTTTGCAAAAATATAGTACAATATCACAACCACATAACTGCCATTGATGCAATCCACTGATCTTATTCAGATGTCCTCATGTGTGTGTGTGTGTGTGTACGTGTCTACAGTTCTACATAATTTTATCCCTTGTGCAAGTTCATGTATGCACCACCACATTCAAGGTACTGAGCATCCTAATACCCTTTGCTATAACCACATCACTACTTCCCACCTTGACTGCCAGCTCTAGTGTCTGGAAATCACTACATCCATTCTCCGTTTCCAAATTTTATCACTTCAAAAATATTATATAGATGGAATCATAAATTTTGCAATTTGGGGATTGGCTTTTTTCATTCAACATAGCCCCCCGGAGATTCACACACCAACAGTTCATTTCTTTCTATTGCTTTGTCGTGTTCCACGCTGTCTGAACCAGTTTATTAAAGTATTCACCCACTGAAGGACATATGTGATGTTCTTCCCAGCTTGGGATTATTATAAATAAAGCTCCTATGAACATTTGCACACAGGTTTCTGTGGGCAATTAAATGTTCATTTGTTGTCTGAGAGGCTCCCACTGGATCATGGAAGGAATGAGCTTACCTGGCTGCCTCTTAGCAAACTTTCACCGCCCCTTCATTCTATTCTCATTCCACCTCAAAGGGGATGCACTTGGATGTGTTCTGAGGCCGTACTTTAGTTTCATACATTTCTTGTTTTATTTGCAAGTTCTCTATCTCATCAACAGTAAAATGTACTAAAGTTTTCTTCAATTCTCTCTCACATAACTCACACTCCCTCCTGCACTTATTGTGTGTATTGCTGAAATATTTTCTGGAAAAACATTTCAAAGAAAATGTGTTTTGTCAATCTTTTAAGGAACTACAGGTCTGAGAACATCTTTATTTCATACTCAAACTCTAAATAATGGTTAGGTTTAATATTCTGCCTTCTTGCCTTCTATGATGTTATTGAAAAGTCTGAGATCAGCCTAATTCTTACCCCTTTCTAGATGATCTGCCCTTAGACAATTTCTTTTTATCTTTGTTTTATATGAAGTTTAATTGCAACCTATTGATCCCCTCACCCTTTCCTATTCTGTTAGAGTTATTAAGCCCGTTAGTAAAAGGTCTTATATCTTTCCCTTTTTTCTGGGAAATTCTCAGTCATTAGTCTCTCAAATATTTCCTCTCTCTCCTCTATTAATTGTTTTCTTTTCTTTGGGGATTTTTTTTTTTTTTTCATATGAACACTGATCAAATAACTCTCTCTGTACATTGCTTAGCTTTTATTTTTTTTTTCCTTCTCTCTGTCTGCTCCTCAGGCCTTCAGAGTATTTGAATAGTTGTCTGGCTCACTAATTGGTTCTTTAACTGAATCCACTTGGCTATTCAACCCATTTACTGAGACTTTTTTCAACTTTTATATTCTGGATTCTCTGAATTTCCATTTGGGTTTACGACTTCCTATTTTACCTCCTGTTTCCAATATTCTCCTTTACCTTGTGGAAGTATATGATACAACTATTGAACACCTTGTGCCTAATTATGCTTCATCAGGTAAGAGTCCATTATTGTGGTTCCTTTACGGCCGTTGCCCTCCTAAGAAGTCTCATGTATATTCCATTGAGTTCATGTTTGCTTAGGCATATTAACCACCTCAGCTGGTGATGGGTCTTTGGAGAAGGGGATAATGCCAAGGCCATAACTTGTGCCTAACATATTAGGCGGGCTGTCATCTCTGATAGAATAATTTGTACCTCTGTGTTTGCAGAAATACACAAGACTCCCTCAATTATCTGCCCTCCATGGAACAGAGAGGGCTGGAGGAGTGCTGACGATCCAAGCCTTCCAGGGGCAGCTCCTCTGATTTACTGGCCGGCAGGCGCTTGTCTCTTTCCAGAAGCAACATGATGGGTACTGGTTTTCCCAGGCAACGTGGGAGAAAGAAAAGGGCATGTCCCCAAACCCCTCCTCCACTTTATCATCGTTTTCTTCCCCACATGGAGACCACATCACCTTCAGTTGCCTGGAGGGTTCTCAGTTATTTTTTATTATTAACTTGTCAGATCCCCTGGCGTCTCTCTGGCTTCTTTCTAATGGTGTGTACAGGGCTGGATTCACACCTGTTCCTAGGGGAAAGAGTTTGCTGAGTCTATAAATAATTTTCTGCATTATAGAACTCTATGTTCATTTCCTATTTAATAAGATACATTATGTGTGGTCTTTGAGTGAAAATGAAAGATACTTATCCTGAAATACCTCCTAGAATGCATATGTCAAAGTTTGGAAATCAGTTTTAGAGACACAAGCTGAATGGTAAGCAAATCATGTAGGCGTGGAATTACAGTGCTTCATTATAGTTCACGTAATAATTTCATGAGGGATTGGGGGCAGGAGGAGAAGGGGACGACCGAGGATGAGATGGCTGGATGGCATCACTGACTCGATGGACGTGAGTCTGAGTGAACTCTGGGAGTTGGTGATGGACAGGGAGGCCTGGCGTGCTGCGATTCATGGGGTCGCAGAGAGTTGGACACGACTGAGCGACTGAACTGAAATGAACTGAGTAATTTCATGAAGGTTTAGATTTTTTAAATATCTTCTTATTGAATCCATTTGTAATGAAGCGTAGTGGCTAATTTCAGAGTCTTTCCTATGAAGGAGAATAATTAGGTCATTAGTAACAATCCCTTAAACAAATGACTTACAGCCATTTGAGCTATGTGAGATCTTTGGTGATGTTTTTACAACCAATAATGAGACAATTTGAAGACACAGGTTCAGTGTTTCTGGGGAAGCTCTTGAATAGCGAATAGAGATTCATCATTCCTATTATTCCTCATTTGAAAGCTAAATGAAGTCCCAGAGAGATCATCAAATTGGAGCTTGAATCTTGGTGGAACTTAGGAATGAGTGTGCTATTTACAGAGAATGATGTTAAAAGAGGGGCTAGGCAGGAAATTTGTGGGCAAAGTTTCTATTCATTTTAGAAATAGAAATAGTTCTACCACAGTGAGTTAGAATTCTAACACAGTGAATTCTAACACAATTCACAGTGAGAGAATTGTGTCTAACACAGACACGCACAATTTCATTTCTTCTTACTAAATTCTCTTTCCTGACCTATTACTATTTTCAGTGATAGAGTATTAGCATTTTACCTCATTCTTTAGAAAACTCGAAAATAACCAGGTCTTTTCACAGAACCATAATGGAGTAAACTATCAAACCCATATGCAAATGCCTAATGATACTAAGCCTTCAACTGCAAACTGCTTAGACACCACCAGTCCCCATGTGTCTAAAACATTTTCATTCCTTGCACAACAAAGATTAAAGTTCCAATTTTCAGAAACTAATTTTCTTAGAAATTTTTAAATTTCATTCCTTTGTCTTCTATTTTCCAAGAAAGAAAGATTAATACAATCCTCCCCTAAGCAAAGACTTTTAGATAATTTAGCCTGCTTCCCAAAATGCCATCTGAAACTAAGAGGAAATGTAGTATATGAAAAAAGTGTTTGTCTAGGAAACTGTAGTGGATACTGTTATCTGATGAGCCAATATCCCTTCTTCTTATCCGTCCTAACAGAACTCAGGGAGTATTCAGGTAAACAACCCTCCTTTGTTGGGTCTTACTGGATGGGCTTCCCTGGGGGCTCAGCTGGTAAAGAATCTTCCTGCAATGCAGGAGACCTGGGTTCGATCTGTGGGTTGGGAAGATCCCCTGGAGAAGGGAAAGGCTACCTATTCCAGTATTATGGCCTGGAGAATTCCATGGACTCTATAGTCCATGGGGTCACAAAGAGTCAGACAGGACTGAGCAACTTGCACCTTCACTTCACTTCACTGGATGATAAGCCTAGCTCCCCAGATAGACTGTGACTAGATGAAAACAGATAACATACGACAATCTATTGGGCAATACTTTACAGTACAGGGGTTGGCAATCCAGATAGCTAAACTAAAGTCAATCAGACCAAGTTCTATGGCCCATGCTGAGATGGTGGTGGGTGGGGAATTGTTTTCGCTTTCTCTCCCAAAACAGCAATGAACAAAGAAACCACTGTGTCTATCTTGTGACCTAATGGAGTCATCCTACAGGCAAGGCTGATGCATTGTGAATGGAAATGATTGGAAAAAAAAGAAATGGGAAGAATCTTTGAGTTTTTGATGACAAGTCTGAGTTGCTAACTCAGCCAACCCAGGTGTCCATCCTACTTTTGTTTAAGCCAGTTAGAGTTTGTATGCCTATTAATTGTGGCTGAACATAGAGTTGATTCAGTCAAGATCAGATGACTTTGATTTGATTTTAGCCTCTACTATAAAGTTTGGTGATCTTTGGGAAGTACTTTCTCTCAGTTTGAGTTTCTACATTTGTAATATAATGTCTCTTATTATTATCTCAGAGAATGGATTATAAAAAAGAAAGATACAAAATGATACATACAATATATAAAAGAGCAACAGTAGTAGAAAAAGTATTGAAGTTCTCAAATCTTGAATAGTAGTAAGCACTAGTAAAATGAAAATCATCCTTAAATGTGCATGCATGATGGCTAGGATATGATAATCATGGGCCCTAGTTATTTTTCTCCTATTATTATATAAAAAATATAAATTGGGTGAGACCACTAATTAATTCCTCCCAAGATTTAACCTTCCAACAATATAAAAGATGTTTTATGAACTGAGTAATTTCATGAAGGTTTAGATTTTTTAAATATCTTCTTATTGAATCCATTTGTAATGAAGCGTAGTGGCTAATTTCAGAGTCTTTCCTATGAAGGAGAATAATTAGGTCATTAGTAACAATCCCTTAAACAAATGACTTACAGCCATTTGAGCTATGTGAGATCTTTGGTGATGTTTTTACAACCAATAATGAGACAATTTGAAGACACAGGTTCAGTGTTTCTGGGGAAGCTCTTGAATAGCGAATAGAGATTCATCATTCCTATTATTCCTCATTTGAAAGCTAAATGAAGTCCCAGAGAGATCATCAAATTGGAGCTTGAATCTTGGTGGAACTTAGGAATGAGTGTGCTATTTACAGAGAATGATGTTAAAAGAGGGGCTAGGCAGGAAATTTGTGGGCAAAGTTTCTATTCATTTTAGAAATAGAAATAGTTCTACCACAGTGAGTTAGAATTCTAACACAGTGAATTCTAACACAATTCACAGTGAGAGAATTGTGTCTAACACAGACACGCACAATTTCATTTCTTCTTACTAAATTCTCTTTCCTGACCTATTACTATTTTCAGTGATAGAGTATTAGCATTTTACCTCATTCTTTAGAAAACTCGAAAATAACCAGGTCTTTTCACAGAACCATAATGGAGTAAACTATCAAACCCATATGCAAATGCCTAATGATACTAAGCCTTCAACTGCAAACTGCTTAGACACCACCAGTCCCCATGTGTCTAAAACATTTTCATTCCTTGCACAACAAAGATTAAAGTTCCAATTTTCAGAAACTAATTTTCTTAGAAATTTTTAAATTTCATTCCTTTGTCTTCTATTTTCCAAGAAAGAAAGATTAATACAATCCTCCCCTAAGCAAAGACTTTTAGATAATTTAGCCTGCTTCCCAAAATGCCATCTGAAACTAAGAGGAAATGTAGTATATGAAAAAAGTGTTTGTCTAGGAAACTGTAGTGGATACTGTTATCTGATGAGCCAATATCCCTTCTTCTTATCCGTCCTAACAGAACTCAGGGAGTATTCAGGTAAACAACCCTCCTTTGTTGGGTCTTACTGGATGGGCTTCCCTGGGGGCTCAGCTGGTAAAGAATCTTCCTGCAATGCAGGAGACCTGGGTTCGATCTGTGGGTTGGGAAGATCCCCTGGAGAAGGGAAAGGCTACCTATTCCAGTATTATGGCCTGGAGAATTCCATGGACTCTATAGTCCATGGGGTCACAAAGAGTCAGACAGGACTGAGCAACTTGCACCTTCACTTCACTTCACTGGATGATAAGCCTAGCTCCCCAGATAGACTGTGACTAGATGAAAACAGATAACATACGACAATCTATTGGGCAATACTTTACAGTACAGGGGTTGGCAATCCAGATAGCTAAACTAAAGTCAATCAGACCAAGTTCTATGGCCCATGCTGAGATGGTGGTGGGTGGGGAATTGTTTTCGCTTTCTCTCCCAAAACAGCAATGAACAAAGAAACCACTGTGTCTATCTTGTGACCTAATGGAGTCATCCTACAGGCAAGGCTGATGCATTGTGAATGGAAATGATTGGAAAAAAAAGAAATGGGAAGAATCTTTGAGTTTTTGATGACAAGTCTGAGTTGCTAACTCAGCCAACCCAGGTGTCCATCCTACTTTTGTTTAAGCCAGTTAGAGTTTGTATGCCTATTAATTGTGGCTGAACATAGAGTTGATTCAGTCAAGATCAGATGACTTTGATTTGATTTTAGCCTCTACTATAAAGTTTGGTGATCTTTGGGAAGTACTTTCTCTCAGTTTGAGTTTCTACATTTGTAATATAATGTCTCTTATTATTATCTCAGAGAATGGATTATAAAAAAGAAAGATACAAAATGATACATACAATATATAAAAGAGCAACAGTAGTAGAAAAAGTATTGAAGTTCTCAAATCTTGAATAGTAGTAAGCACTAGTAAAATGAAAATCATCCTTAAATGTGCATGCATGATGGCTAGGATATGATAATCATGGGCCCTAGTTATTTTTCTCCTATTATTATATAAAAAATATAAATTGGGTGAGACCACTAATTAATTCCTCCCAAGATTTAACCTTCCAACAATATAAAAGATGTTTTGCAGAAAGGTAGTACGGTTATTCATCTTCATCATTCTCATCATTCCTATCATCCCCATCATCTCCATCAACTTCATCATCCCCATCATCTTCATCTCCATCATCTCCATCATCTTCACCATCTGCATCATCTCTATCAACTTCATCTTCTTCATCATCCCCATCATCTTCATCTCCATCATCTTCATCATCCCCATCATTTTCATCTCCATCATCTTCATCATCTCCATCTCCATCATCTCCATCATCTTCATCATCTTCATCCCCTTCATCTCCATCAACTTCATCATCTTCATCATCCCCATCATCTCCATCATCTTCATCTCCATCATCTCCATCACCTTCATCATCTCCATAAACTTCATCATCTCCATCAACTTCATCGTCTTCATCATCCCCATCATCTCCATCACCTTCATCACCTCCATCATCTTCATCATCTCCATAAACTTCATCATCTCCATAAACTTCATCATCTCCATCATCCCCATCATCTTCATCTCCATCATCTTCATCATCTCCATAAACTTCATCATCTCCATTATCCCCATCATCTTCATCTCCATAAACTTCATCATCTCCATCATCCCCATCATCTTCATCTCCATCATCTCCATCACCTTCATCACCTCCATTATCTTTATCATCTCCATAAACTTCATCATCTCCATCATCCTCATCATCTTCATCTCCATCATCTTCATCATCCCCATCATCTCCATCATCATCATCCCCATCATCTTCATCTCCATCATCTCCATCATCTTCATCATCTCCATCATCTATCTCCATCACTACCACCGCCACCACCCTCATCATCACTTCTGTTAACTAACAGTGATTGGTCAGAAGTTGTTCTAAAAGTTGTTACCTCAAAATAACCTTACAAAGTAGTCAGTATTGGAACACTGTGGAAGATTTAAATTACAATTCAAATTCTTTGACATTCCTACAATCGAGAGGTGGAGTCTCGTCCTCTCCTCTTGATTCTCGGCTGCCTTATTGACGTTCTTGTAACCAAGGGATCCCAGAAAAGGCCCTGTAGTTTCCACCAATTCTTCTGGGACACTTGCCCTGAGGGAAGTCAGCTGCCAATCAAGAAGTCTGTCTATTCTGAAATCAGCACACTGAGGGGACTACATGCAATTGGGGTCAATGCAAATTGGTCACTAATGCCAGCTACAGTCTCAGCTGATGGCTCCTCTCGGCTGCCAGTCATGTGAGCACCTTGGCTGTCCAGCTGAGCTGGCGAGACAGCAACCTCAGCCTCATGACTACAACCTCTAGTGAGAACTGCCCAGCCATGCACTTCCTGAGTTATAACCCACAAAACTGTGAGCAAAGTAAAATGGTTGTGCTGGGAGAGATCTCCATTTTACAGGTGAGAAAATTAAGGCATCCTCAAAAGCCAAAGATATGGTCTAACCATGAGTCTGCTCAATTCCCTCTCCTTTGTAGGCAGGCCAGTCAGCCATGAATTTGAGAAGTCCTTTCCAACTTGGCAGCTCCTTTCAAACTATTATTACCCCTCACCCCCACCCCCCGCCCACTGCGTCACCCAGCTGTAAACACCGAGACAAAAATGGAAAGAGAGTGTCACCAGAAATAGCTATTGATATATAGACAGATAATTACCTTGAACAACTGAATGCTCAGTTTTATAACATGAAATCCAGGTTATCAGGAATCTCCATCAACCCAGCTCCTCCTCTTAGTTTCTCCATTTATATTCATGGTCTCTTTATTCCTGCCTCCTTTTGGTTTATTTGTTGCTCTCGCACCATTAGAATTCCATCCTTGGAGAGCAGTAATCTTGTCTCCCATGCTGACTGCTGTTTCCAGCACCTAGCACAATGTGACGCGTACTAAGACTCAACACATGCACCCCAACTGACATGCACACACTGGTATATTTTAAACAGGTAACCAGCACAGTACCAGGAACTCTACTCAATGTTATGTAACAACCTAAATGGGAAAATAATTCAAAACAGATAAGTTCAGTCCAGTTGCTCAGTCGTGTCCAACTCTTTGCGACCCCATGAATCGCAGCACGCCAGGCCTCCCTGTCCATCACCAACTCCCGGAGTTCACTCAGACTCGCGTCCATCGAGTCGGTAATGCCATCCAGCCATCTCATCTCTGTCGTCCCCTTCTCCTCCTGCCCCCAATCCCTCCCAACATCAGTCTTTTCCAATGAGTCAACTCTTCACATGAGGTGCCCAAAGTATTAGAGTTTCAGCTTCAGCATCATTCCTTCCAAAGAACACTCAGGACTGATCTCCTTTAGGATGGACTGGTTGGATCTCCTTGCAGTCCAAGGGACTCTCAAGAGTCTTCTCCAACACCACAGTTCAAAAGCATCAATTCTTCGGCGCTCAGCTTTCTTTATAGTCCAACTCTCAAATCCACACATGACCACTGGAAAAGCCATAGCCTTGACTAGACAGACCTTAGTCAGCAAAGTAATGTTTCTGCTTTTGAATATGCTATCTAGGTTGGTCATAACTTTCCTTCAAAGGCTTTGGCATAGTCAATAAAGCAGAAGTAGATGTTTTTCTGGAACTCTCTTGCCTTTTCCATGATCCAGCGGATGTTGGCAATTTGATCTCTGGTTCCTCTGCCTTTTCTAAAACCAGCTTGAACATCTGGAAGTTCACAGTTCATGAATTGCTGAAGGCTGGCTTGGAGAATTTTGAGCATTACTTTACTAGCGTGTGAGATGAGTGCAATTGTGTGGTAGTTTAAGCATTCTTCGGCATTGCCTTTCTTTGGGATTGGAATGAAAACAGACCTTTTCCAGTCCTGTGGCCACTGCTGAGTTTTCCAAATTTGCTGGCATATTGAGTGCAGCACTTTCACAGCATCATCTTTTAGGATTTGAAATAGCTCAACTGGAGTTCCATCACCTCCACTAGCTTTGTTCATAGTGAAACAGAATAGATACATGTACATGTATAACTGAATCACTTTGCTATACACCTGACACTATCACAACATTGTTAATCAGCTATACTCCAATAGAAAATAAAAAGTTTAAAAAAGAGTAAACCAATTAACACAACATTGTTAATCAACTACACTTCAGTTAAAAAACGGAGAAGAGTGAATTAAATGAAGGCCAGACATTATGGTCACTTTCAACACTTTTCTTTCCATCATCAAACTATAGATCATAAACGGAGAACACTGTTCAGGTCTGTTCTTCCTTTTTTGACTTTGCCTTGAATTAAGCAATTCATTTTGTCACCCCTGCAGTTAATTATGAGCCTTTCTGTCTTCAGACATTCCACTCTCCTAATCTATCACATCTATTATTGCTCCAAAAACGTTAGTGGCTTTCATTGCTTGCCAGATGGAAGCCAGCTCTTTCAAGGCCTTTCCCAGTTGACCTCAGCCCTACTCTGGACACCTCCCCACGGCTCCCCTGTGTGTTCCCAGATGACACCCAAGTGCATCACTCGCTCTTCCCAGGACAAATGCACAAGTTTCTAATTTCAGACAATTACTTCTCATGCTTTTTCTTTTCCAAAATCCCCACCTGTTAAAAAGCCAACCAATTCATCAAGGCCCATCTCAAATGTCACTTTAGTAAAGAACTCTTCCCTCATCCCCTCACTGTGTATAGTCCCCATTCTCTGAACCCCTATGGCATTTGGTAGTACTCTTAATACAGTTATTATATTCTGCTTTGATGTCTGACTTTGATGTACATATACCTTCTACTCTAGGTTCCTAATGAAGTTTCAGAATAATTCATACTCATTTTTTAAAAAATCCCGTGAATCATACAGTGGAGAAGGAAATGGCAACCCACTCCAGTGTTCTTGCCTGGAGAATCCCAGGGACGGGGGAGCCTGGTGGGCTGTCGTCTCTGGCGTCGCACAGAGTCGGACATGACTGAAGTGACTTAGCAGCAGCAGCGAGGTATTAACCATGATAAGAATTCAGTAAGTATTTAATTAACTGAATGAACTTTCGGGAAAGATACACTAAAAGAACTCCTCCAATTTGAAGCAGATAAAACAATTAAGTGAAAAAATATCCACCCTAATAAAGGTTAATAGGGGAAAAGCTTTCCTGATAAGCGATCCCAGTGGACTGACTACATTAAAAATTAAGGTCTCAATATGCCACTCAACCGTGCCAGTGCTGCACTGTTTTCTAAGCTGTTCAATGACTAAATGGAAATTTTAAATCATTTGACTACAAATTTAAGGTGGGGAAGACACAAAAACCTGGAAGTCAAAAAAGGGACAAAAAGTGACAAATCCAGATACATGCAAATTTCAACTTCTAGACAGCAAAATGCCATAAATGAAAATCAAAATTCAAATGGCCTATTTAGGAAAAAATATTTCTAATACATTGCACAGTCCAAGAATCAGATTCCTTAACCTTCAAGAGTTCTGAAAATCCATAAGAAGAAAAAAAACATTCCAATAAAAAAACAGAATAAGCAGAGGAAGAGAAAGAAATGACCAATAAATACATAAAAAGGTGATCAGTAACATTTCAAGGTAAAGATGTGCAAATAAAGCATTACCCTTTTTTAGGAAAGTCATTTGGCAATGCTTATTAAGATTAAAAAAGCACATGGTCTTTGATCTAGCTGCTCCACTTCGAAGCATGTACCCTACAGACATATTCAGACAAGAAAAAAAGAGCTGTGTGGAAAAGTACAGTAATTGCATCACAAGAAACAACTGGAAACAACCAAAGGGAGAAAACAAATCAACCAAATTTACTGTTGCACACAATGCAGCCATTCACAACAGAAGGCTAGGCTATGTTTCTCAAAATAACGGAAAGGCTTCTAAAAAAATTAAACCAAAATAGGTAAAGCACAGAACAAACAGTATTCTGTTAAGATCTCATTTGAAGTTTAAAAAATAACAAAAGGGCAGACATATACACCCATATATGCTTATGCACAAGTGAAATATTTCTGGAAGAATATACTTGAAATTGTTTCCTTATAGTTGGGAGAGGCAGGGGGATTGCTGCTTTCTGTTTTTTTTGTTTGTTTGTTTGTTTGTTTTTCTGCATTCAAATAAACCACATGTATCCTTTATTTATATAATAGAAAGGAAATCTACATTTAAAAAAATTTATCCACTGCTTTTGCTTTGGCCTTTTGGCCAAACTTTGCACAGTCCCCTTTGCAGAGTGACTGTCCTAGTTTGTGGGCACATGTGTGATCAGTGCAAGCTGTCAGTTGAGGAAAGGGCTTCCTAATCAGAGCTTTTCAGAAGTAGGAGCTACACTGAGTCCTGAGAGCCATAGTATAAACAGAAACACATGCCCACGCCGAGGGCCACCAAGGAATTTTAAAGGGAAACAGGAGCTAGACGGGAAGAGAGAGAGCGCTTCATAAATCGCCCCCAGCTCCTCTCCTGGGTACTGTCCAGTAGCTCAACTTGAAGAGAAAAGGAGCCAGACCCCGCCCTGTAGGTGAAGGCTAGGATTCTCCCCACCTCAGAGCAGGCGCCTTTCCACAGACAGCTCAGGGCTGGGATGGGAAGAGAGACCCGCCAAAGGGCTCCCACTGAAAGTTTCATGGGACAAATGATCAGTCAGAGTGTCAAAGAGGCAGAGATCCCTACAGCTCCATAGACATGAGCATCTGGCCATATGGAAAAGAAGACAGAAAAATGTCCCCAAACTGTGTTCTATGGAGAAGAGTACAAGCTACTTGGGAATGAGTGACGCCCCGAGCCCCAGCCCGGAGATGCTGCTGGCACAGTGTGAGAGCCTTGGAGAGTCTGTGGGCCTGGAGCAGCGGAGGCCATCAGCTCATGCTGGCATCGTGAGAGCCTTAGGTGGGCTTTCCCTGGTGCTGGAGGGCTCAGTCCATAAGCCACAGGAAGCATGACATGAGCTCCAAACAGACACAGTCATGGCTCCAGAGACAGCAAACAGCCAGGGCTGGAGCCTCTGACACGAAAGGGAGCCCAGCGGCCAGCTGCAGCCTCATCATGGGCTGAGCCCTGATCCCCCAAACAAAAGACGTGATCAATATATACCCCAAGCAAAAGGAGCTCACATGAGACTTCTTCACAAATGACAGTCTGCAGGGGTGAAACAGGGGTGCTCTATGACAGCCCCACACAGCGGGGTGAGGCACTGAGCTGCCGGATGACATTAGGAGAAGTGAGCACACCACGTGAACATCCTTCGTTTATGGCCATGCAGCCCATACTCCTGCTTTGACCTGTATCCTAGATTGTAATCATCCACATATATTTGTTGCTGTTGTTGTAGTTCAGTTGCTCAGTTGTATCTGACTCTCTGTGACACCATGGACTGCAGCACGCCAGGTTTCCATGTCCTTCACTATCTCCTGGAGTTTGCTTAAACTCATGTCCTTTGAGTCAGCGATACCAGCTAACCATATATATTTGCTCCCTTCCAAAGCAAGGACAGGACTTCCCTGGGGGTTCAGACGATAAAGAGTCTGCCTGCAATGCGGGAGACCTGGGTTCTTTCCCTGGGTCAAGAAGATTCTCTGGAGAAGGGAATGGCTACCTACTCCAGTATTCTTGTCTGGAGAATTCCATGGACAGAGGAGCCTGGTGGGCTACAGTCTATGGGGTCACAAAGAGTCAGACACGACTGAGTGACTAACACTTTCACTTTCAAAGCAAGGACACGTTCGAGGTCAGAGTGTGTCCTTGATGAATCAGGGAGTGAACAGACTTCAGTGTTCAGTGTCCAGGGTGACGCTCGGTCTGTCTTGCACTGTCCTCAGGCCGTCATCAAGGCTGGAGGAGATCAAAGCCCAGAGTCCCCCTCGGGCCGGCAGAAAGGATGCTGTCAGCACCAAGAGCAGGAAGACCACGGAAACCTTCCTGCCTCTCAGGAGCACGTGTGCTGCGCCGGGCAAGGGCCTTGGCACCTATGCCTCGCAGCTGCAGGTTATTCTAAGACCTTGGTTGCTGCTGCTTCTGCTGTTTAGTGGCTAAGTCATGTCTGACTCGGTGCCACCCCATGGACTGTAGCCCACCAGGCTCCTCTGCCCATGGGATTCTCCAGGCAAAAATACTGGAGTGGGTTGCCATTTCCTTCTCCAGGGGATCTTTCCAACCCAGAGATCAAACCCACATCTCCTGCTTGGCAGGCAAATTCTTTACCACTAAGCCACCTGGGAAATCCAAGACCCTGGCTATAAACCAACCAAGGAAAGAGAAAGCCAGAGAGCAGAGTGGCCACAAAAGGATCATACAATAGGACTGGTAAACAAGAGCCTCAGGGTTGAAGGGGCTGGAGAGATGGTGAGCAACAACCTGCCCTGAGCTAGTTCTCCTGAAATGTACGAGATCAGGCATCACAGTGAAGGCTGGTCCACAGCACAACCGAGCCATAGCGCAGCGGGGGCCCATGGCATCGGGGGTCCCACCAGGTATGCACTCAGAGCTCCTGAGTGGCAGGTCTGACTGAAGTTCATGGGGGCTGCACTCATCGAAATTACCTGCAAAATCTCATGTGAGAGTGCATGGGAATAAGAGCCATAGATTTCATGAGATTCTAATAAAGGCATGTGATTTTTTTTTTTTTTTTAAGAAAAGAAAAAGGGATTAATGTACACATGGATCACTTGGCGTTCTTGGTTCTCGAGCCAGGGCTGGCCTGAGACTCTGCCCTCCAGCCACATCTGGATGGTGCCCGTGTGCCCACACCTTGAACAGCAGGGTCTTACTCACTGAAGCCTACAGCCTCCAGGGTTCACACGGCCTGTACCCACAGGGTGCAGTGCCATGCTGACTGGTCTAGATTTTAGCACATGTGACAAGAAACACCTGACAGGAGGCAAGCTCAGACAAGTATCACTGGCACTTCCTAAATGCCTTTGGGGTTTACGACCAGCTCATCGTTCATACGGAAGAGCTAGGAAGACTGGCTTCCATCACCGCTGAAGAAAGATAACCCAGAGTCCCAGGTGTCTGGGCCCTTCTTGTGAGTTCAGAAGGAAATCCAGCAAAGAGAGTAGTTTTTCCTCATTCTGGCTTTTATCTACCACCTCTGGGAAACTGACAGGAGAAACAAGGATGGTCAAGCGACTTCATTTTGTTTATAGAGAACGTGTGTGGCGCCGAATATCTATGCATATGAAAGATCAGATTAAACCTTTCCAGGCAAAATGAAGCCTGGTTGCTGGCAGCAAATTCCACTGGCAAAGACTGTCGATACAGAGTGGGTCTTAGCCCTCTCAGGCTGGCTGGGCTTTTGGCCACCAAGGAGGGTCCCGAGGGCTGAGCAGTGCTGAGATGCAGTCCTGAGACAGGAGTCTACAGGGGCAAGTAGAAAGCCCAGCTCCTGACAGCCGCCGGATTGTGCATCTACAGCTCTATCCCCAGTACACAAAGTATCATAAAGGCTGAAATCCAAATTGAAGTCTAAAAATAGCAGGATGAAATTATTTCCTTCCTTCCCTTCACCAGAGAGCAAAGCGGCTGACATCAATATCCGCAGGGCACAACTGACTTCTCTGAGTTTGCGTGGAAAGAACGATTACACAACTGCCCTTTCTCACCAGCAGACCTACTGTCCCAGGAAATAAGGAAGGGAAAGCAATTACACTGTTGCTGAAAACCAATAATGGATATTTGATTACGATTATTAATGGGGAAAGAAAGAGATGGACCGCTGAGCTGCAACCAACCACTAAGTGAATCTGCAGGAGATTCCAAGAGGGGGATTAATTTTTTGTTTTCTTTTCATCTCTCAGCCAGTCATTGGAATGTGACACCAAACTTTAAGCATGGCCTGTCACATCCTTATCAATATTCAATGCCACGGCACTGTGGTCACATTATCTCCCCTGGATTCCCAAGTGACAGGCTCCTTGCTGTGGGGGCTTGTTTTCCTTTTGCCTCTAAATGGGAGGCGGATGTAGCTGAGAACTGACTTGTCAGGTGCAGGAAATTAACTAATTTTCAAGACATCAGAAAGACATTTTGTAGCAAATATTTACTTCTCTGTTTCTTTCCTACTGATATTGAACGTGCATTATCTAATCTGGAGGATGTGGGATTTATAATCTCTCTGAACTAAAGGATGTTATGGCTTTTTCTAAAAAAAAAAAAAAAAAAATGCTGTCAATTCCTTCAACCCCTGGTGGGAACACTACTGCAGCATGAAGCAGATTTGTCATAAAAGAATAGAACATACGGTGATGCATGCAGGGAGAGAAGAGAAGGAGAGATTTCTCTGACTTGATATGGCACCTGAAAACCCATTCCCCTGCACCGGCTACCTCACCATTGAATTTCCAATTACTGTCTGCCTCAAGGTCCAGATAAACATGGCAGCTTCATGTATTGGCCATTAGCCACCAGAGCTCCCCAGACGGGGAAGGCTGGGAATGGGGAGAGCTGAATTAGAGGGTGCAGGCTGAGAGGAGACCGGTACCACCCTCACCGTGCCTGCCAGGGCTTTAGGCACTTGTCACACATTATTTCATTCTCTTGTAAGATTTCACTACCAAGGTGAGTATTATTATGACGATGCTCTCAACCCTGTAGATCAGGGTGTGGACTCCAGGGTCTGGTATTTGCTCAGTTACCCAGCTAGCTAGTTGGTGGAGCTGAGATTGAATCCCATCCTGATGACAAAACCCATGACCTGATGGCATTAGGTTTTCACTCATTTTGTGAGAAATATTTAGTTTCCCTCTCCACCTGGGGAATGCAATTTCCTATTCTATACTAAAACCAAACAAAATATGTAAGGACTCATGTGACTGGTCTCTAAGTCCTAAGTGCCTAAGACCCATACAGTCACCCATACCTGGTAATTTTTTTGTGATAGATCTTGCTCATTTTTGTGCCAACATAGGAACATCTCTCTTGAGATGACAGAAATAACAGTAGTTGCTATAAATGGTAACAGACAAAGCAGGCATTCATTATTATGTGCAAAACTGAGCATTTCCCTAGACTGCCTGTCACACACAAAAAAGGATTTCAAATGAAAACTATTTCAAAATTCTATATACATACACACGCATACACACATATGCACATATGGTATGAAACACTTTTAAATCTAATCCTTCAGTTCAGTTCAGTCATTCAGTTGTATCCGACTCTTTGCAACCCCATGAATCGCAGCACGCCAGGCTTCCCTGTCCATCACCAACTCCTGGAGTTCTCAGACTCACGTCCATCGAGTCAGTGATGCCATCCAGCCATCTCATCCTCTGTCGTCCCCTTAACACTCTTCAAACTCTAACATTCAGCCTTTTCCAATAATAATAGTAATCATCATCATCATAGCCTTTTCAATAATGATAGCAACAATAATAATTATTATCATAAATAATATTATTCTTGCAGATAATAATGGCAACAAACATTTACTGAGCCTATCCCATTATTGGTGAAAATAGGCCTGATGTATCTCATTTAATCTGCATAATAGCTTTGTGAGGGTTTCACTGTTATATTTCTTTTTAATAAACAGGAAAACTGAAACTTAGATTAAATAATTTCCCAGGTCAGAAAGCACTTCCCTGGTGGCGCAGACAGTAAAGAATCTGCCTGCAATGCAGGAGACCCTAGTTCAATCGTTGGGTTGGGAAGATCCCCTGGAGAAAGGAATGGCTATCCATTCCAGTATTTCTACCTGGGGAATCCCACGGACAGAAGAGCCTGGCTGTATATGGTGCTGCAGTCAAACATGACTGAGCGACTAAGTATGCATACCTGGGACAAAACAGAGGCCAGGATCAGATAATCTGACCCAGGACTGTCTTCTGGACCCTGCATCATCCTTCCTCCCAAACCCTCATCCATCTAGGTTCTCGCCAGGCACTGGCCCCAAACCGACAATGCCTTGCTCTCTCCAGACATCCTGGCAACTCCTCCAGCTTGGGTGCTGTCTTTTCTCGCTACCTTCCCTTGACTATTGGCACTCTCACCTTGCCTTTCACTAAAGAAGCAGCCACGTCTCAGCCACCAGGCAGCAAGCTCCCCAAGGTCAGGTCTCCCTTCCCCACTCACCCAGCTTGGGGTCTGGGGCACCATGAATCCTGCACAAAGAACTGCCCCAGCCCATCCTCTGAGACCATGGTTCTGCCTCACTCCTCACATAAGGGTATGAGAAACACTTGTGAAGATCTTCTGAGTGACATCTCTTCATACCTATAATGATAATTTTGACCTTTTCCCCTTTTCTGTTTTTGTTACATTAAAGGAGCCCCCAGTCCATCAAACCATACTCAAAACACTATTTCCTAGTATTTTAGTAGCACCAGTTGCCCAATTTCTTCACCTTCCCCACGTGTTCTATTCCACGTTTCCTGCTACATTTGTACCTTAAAGTAAGTAAAATGCCTGTGTTTATAAAATATATAAAGTAGAGGTGGCTGGTTTCATCACAAAATTGTGTGTGTGTGTGTATGTGTGTGTGTGTGTGTGTGTGCACGCGCTCAGTTGTATTCAACTCTTTGTGGCCCCATGGACTGTAGCCTGCCAGGCCCCTCTGTCTATGGAATTCTCCAGGCAAGAATACCTGAAGTGGGTTGCCACTTCCTACCCCAGGGGATCATCCCACCCCAGAGATCGAACCTGTGTCTCGTGTCTTCTGCATTCTTTCCCACTGCACAACCTTGGAAGCCTGATCACAAAAGGTGTGACTGCAAAGTTCTTTAAAGGACTTAAGTTGCCTGACAGATGTATCTGTTTGTTCCAAGCTCAGTAATGACTTGACAGAATCTGTCAGACGGACTCGGGGTCAGACGGCTCACAGCTGAGTGCTGACTGTAGGCAAGCAACTTGTCTGCTCTGTGCCTCGGTTACCTCATCTGCTGCTGCTGCTGCTGCTGGTGCTAAGTCACTCCAGTCGTGTCTGACTCTGTGCGACCACATAGAGGGCAGCCCACCAGGCTTCCTCGAACCTGGGATTCTGCAGGCAAGAACACTGGAGTGGGTTGCCATTTCCCTCTCCAATGCATGAAAGTGAAAAGTCAAAGTGAAGTCGCGCAGTTGTGTCTGACTCCTAGCGACCCTACGGACTGCAGCCCACCAGGCTCCTCCGTCCATGGGACTCTATAGCATCTCACTGGATTGTGACAACGAAATGAATTAAAACATGCAAAGCACTGAGAACAAGGTCTGGATGCGATAGGCAGCACCCCCAATACTTCTGCCGTCGTCATCACCATCACCTCCATTACAAGGTCCTCCAAGTTCAGGGCCCTGGCCATATGCCAGTTAAGAGTCCCTGACTCAGCTCCAAATCTCCCTAACCGCCTGCTGTGCAAACATTTAGCGGGACCCTTTAAAATGTTTTCCTTTGCCAGCAGAGGGCGCTGGAGAGACCTTCTTAGAGGAGGCGGGGTCCTGGTTTGGGGTTTTTCAGGGAGCCTGGTGGGCTGCCGTCTATGGGGTCGCACAGAGTCGGACACGACTGAAGCGACTTAGCAGCAGCAGTTGGCGGTGCTACCAGTAAAGAACCCACCTGCCAGTGGAAGAGACAAAAGAGACAGGGGTTCCATCCCTGGGTTGGGAAGATCCCCTGGAAGAGGACATGGCAACCCACTCCAGTGTTCCCTTCTGGAGAATCCCATGGACTGAGGAGCCTGGCAGGCTATAGTCCACAGGGTCACTCAGCACGATCCTAAGGGGATGGCTCCTCTAGACCCAGCTCCCAGAGCACACACAGCTGCTGCAGCGCCCAGGGCCCAGAACATGTGCGGGAATCTCCCAGTTCCCAGCTCCTGCAGGGAGGGTGGTGTCCCCAGGGCTCGGTTTTATGGGTTCTGCAGCACCAGCTCATTCAGACTCCTTCCCCAGCCTCCAGCTCCTTTTATGTGAACAGCTTCTCCTGCACAAGCCCTTGAAGCTGGCACAGCTGCTCCAACACCAGCGTGTCAGCAGTTCCTGGAAGGCCACAGCTTCTCTGAGAACCTCCTCAAGCACTTGGTCAGCAGACTGCCTCTGGGGAGACAACTCCCTCTGAACCATCTTCTTTGGATCCCTGGAAGGTAGGTCCCAGGAAGTTCCAGGTAGAGGCTGGCCTGCAGGTGCACTGGTGTGGCCCCACAGGCTTCCTGACTGGTATTGGTCACACCCCTTAGCTTGGGGGCTGGGGTTCCTGATCTTGGCCCTGAGATTAGCAGCTAAATGCTCTTTACTTCTTCTGTGGATCCCTCATTACTTCAATACTTTGTTGTAATGAGTAGTTCTTTGTTAGGTGGCGCTAGTGGTAAAGAACCCACCTGCCAATTCAGGAGATATAAGGGATGCAGTTCGATCCCTATGTTGGGAAGATCCTCTGGAGGAGGGTGTGGCAACCCACTCCAGTATTCTTGCCGGAGAATCCCATGGACAGAGGAGCCTGGTGGGCTACAGTCCATGGGGTCACAAAGAGTCAGACATGACTAAAGTGACTTAACACGCCCACATACTGTTCCTTGCCAACAAAGGTCCATCTAGTCAAGGCTATGGTTGTTCCAGTGGTCATGTATGGATGTGAGAGTTGGTCTATAAAGAAAGCTGAGCGCCGGAGAATTGATGCTTTTGGACTGTGGTGTTGGAGAAGACTCTTGAGAGTCCTTTGGACTGCAAGGGGATTGAACCAGTCCATCCTAAAGGAGATCAGTCCTGGGTGTTCATTGGAAGGACTGATGTTGAAGCTGAAACTCCAATACTTTGGCCACCTGATGTGAAGAACAGATTCATTCGAAAAGACCCTGATGCTGGGAAAGATTGAAGATGGGAGGAGAAGGGGACAACAGAGGATGAGATGGTTGGATTGCATCACCGACTCAATAGACATGAGTTTGAGTAAACTCTGGGAGTTGGTGATGGACAGGGAGGCCTGGCGTGCTGCAGTCCATGAGGTCGCAAAGAGCAACTGAAGCAACTGAACTGACGGAATACTGTCCCTGTTCAAGTTACTTGTCTGAGTTCCGTCTCCTTATTAGACTTTGACTGAAATACTCTCTGCTCCCATTTCCTTCCCCTTATTAGGAACCATCCAGGGCCCTCAGCCTTCTGTTTCATACACTCCAAGTCTATTCTTCTTTTGGGGGGAGTGGGCTGTGCTGGGTCTTCATTGCAGGGTAGGCTATTTTCTCTAGTTGTGGCAAGCAGAGGCTACTCTCTAGTTGCAATGCACAGGCTTCTCATTGTGCTGGCTTTCCTTGTTGCAGAACACAGGTTCTAGGGCTTTCGGTCTTCAGTAGTTGAGGCAAGTGGTTCAGCAGTTGCAGCCCCCAGGCTCTTCAGCGCAGGCTCAGTAGTAGCAGACGTACACGGGCTTAGTTGCTCCGTGGCATGTGGGATCTTCCCTGACCAGAGATTGAATCCACGTCTTTCATTGGCAGCTGGACTCTACCACTGAGCCACCAGGGAAGCCCCACTCCAAGTCTTTCCTTGTCTTAAGATATCTTTTTCATTTTCCAGAATGTCCTGAAATCCCACCAAGTCTTTCCACGACTGGCTCCTTGGGCATTTCCTCTAAGTCACTTTCCGGGGTTTCTACCTGCGAGAGCCCTCAGTCACCATCTAGCACATGGTCCCGTTTCCCCTTCTTCACAACACTTATCACTGCATGAATTATCGTATTCTCTCCTCTGCCTCCTTCCCTAATTAAATGCAAGTTGTGAGAACAAAGACTGCGCCTGGATTGTTAGCTGCTGGGGCTACAGAGAAGAGGTGTCAGATGTGGGAGCACTTGATAACTAGTTGTATAAAAGAGATGAGAAGAGAGAATAAGAAAGTTTTGTTTTGTTTTTAAAAAGGAGGAATCTAGGTCCTAGTTGCAATGGCCTTTACATTTAATGAATTATGTCTATTACCTGTTCTTCCAATCACGGCTGCTTCAGATTCTGGAAGCACCAATATTGGTGACTTCCTACACGTGGTCACTAAGACCCACAGATTTTTTTTAGTTAAATCTGCCCTTTCTTCTACTGTCGCTTCTCCAGTTCCATCCTCCTCCACACATCAGTCCTGCATCTATGAACTCATGACCGTATTATCTTAATAACTTGCATGCTCAGTCGCTCAGTTGTGTCTGACTCTGTGAATCCATGAACTGTAGCCCACCAGACTCCTCTATCCATGGGATTTTCCAGGCAAGAATACTGGAGCGGGTTGCCATTTCCTCCTTCAGGGAATCTTTCTGACCCAGGGATCAAACCCATGTCTCCTGAATCTCTTGCACTGGCATGCAGATTCTTTACCACTGGGCCACCTGGGAAGTCCAATAGCCTACCTCCTGGCCTCTCTAATTCCAAGTTCTTTCTCCTTTTAAATCTATTCTGAATAGTGTTGCCCATGAATTTTTCGAAAACCCTGCTTTTCTTTGAGCCCCTCCTCTCTTCTTTACAGACCAGCTGTTACTTGTTTCATCCAGCCTAAACATACTGTCTCCCTCCTAGGCCCCCTATGTTTGCTCCATGCTGCCTAACAAGCTGTACTGTTCATCAAGGTGCGACAGCCCTTCTGCCTGTTCAGACTGGCTCTCCCCAGCCCCATGGGTGAGCCAGGCCACCCTCATCCCAGGGCCCACTCATAGGGGTTCTCCTTCACCGAGATTCTGGTAGGCAACAGCTCAGACTCTCCACCCTACAAACACTGGCAACCATGGGGTCACTGACACACGCCTCTGTCACCTCCAGAAAACAGTAGGAATCTTTTAGTAGACATGTATGTTGTCTTTCCTCATATTCTCAAAAGAAATGCCTAAGCTCCTTAGTTCTCTGTGGCTTCCAGTAAGGTATTGAATGAGTACTGGGCAAGGGTGAATGAGGACAATTGACAGCCTTCTGGTTGAAGATCAATGTGAATTCTAGGGCCTGGAGAATCTGTCTTGGGGCAATCTAAGATCTTCTGTTCTGTTCTGTTCAGTCGCTAAGTCATGTCTGACTCTTCTCAACCCCATGAACACTAGGCTTTCCTGTCCTGCACTATCTATCCCCCAGAGTTTGCTCAAATTCATGTCCATTGAGTCGGTGATGCCATCCAACCATCTCATCCTCTATCATCCGCTCTCCTCTTGTCCTCAATCTTTCCCAGCATCAGGGTCTTTTCCCATGAGGCAGCTCTTCACACCAGGTGTCCAAAGTACTAAAGTTTCAGCTTCAGCATCAGTACTTCCAATGAATATTCAGGACTGATTTCCTTTAGGATTGACTGGTTTGATCTTCTTGGAGTCCAAGGGATTCTCAAGAGCCTTCTCCAACACCACAGTTCAAAAGCATCAATTCTTTGGGTCTCGGCCTTCTTTATGGTCCAACTCTCACATCTGGACATGACTACTGGAAAAACCATAGCCTTGACTACACAGACCTTTATATAGTCGGCCAAGTGATGTCTCTGATTTTCAATATGCTGTCTAGGTTCCCCTAGAAGGCTCTAAGATAGTCATCTGACCCAAATCACAACCTTTCCCATTATTCCAATATTAAATCTAATATGACACACTTTGCATGTGCCTTGTATAAAAAAACTTCTTTGGAAAAAAATCAGAAATGAGAATTTTCACAAAGGTGTTTGTTCTGTTTAAAGGTCCTCCTCCTGTCTATTTTCATCTGGTGTATGTTTCACAGTTTTCTTCTTCTGAAATTGTTAAGAAAAAAGACTTTTTGGGGAAGAGCTACATCTTTCCTCATACTTCCAACCTCTGGAAACAAGGACCCGAGGAAAGGATACAGGTGCTATTAGTTAAATGGTGTTGGTCTTAACAGTTCAAAGGTTCAAGCCTCTTGAGCAAAGAGAAATTAATTTTTAAGTTTTCCATGTAACAAAAAATTGGAAAACAAAAAATGTCCTTCAATGAAATATGGTTAAGCAAATTGTAATATGTGTACTTATTGGAATGTTAATTACTCTGAAAATTGTGGTTATAATTGTCATGTGGTAACAGAGAAAAATATTTTTGAAAAATATTTTCCTGGTTGAAAAAAAACAGTATTTCCAAAATCAGTTTATCCAATTAATTATAACTGTTGTGAGTCCTGGGAGATCTTGGAATATGAGAAGGAAAATAAAAATGTTAGCACAGAATGGGTCACAAACAGAGCTCTGCACAATTGAAATCTAAAGAGGATTCTGGCTCACTGTTCTTTACGACTTGACCCCTTTCTGATTAAATGGACTACTGGATTTACAATATAAAGATGCTTAACAATTTGTGGGTTCTATGCCCTACTCTTGAGAAGGTTTACATTCACAAGTAATGCTGTCTGATGCAGGACAGCAGGTACAGTCCTGCACCTTTCATCTAAGAGAGGGTTATGAAAATACGTGGGTATGTTATTAAAAAGCAGTGGAAGGATAAAGCAAAATTGAATTAAGACAGGTTCCTGTAAGAAAAAGTCAAGAAGAGGCTGACGCGAGGAAAAGACAGCTATACTTCTCTGATTGCACCTTGTTTTGTACATTTAACTTTGAAAATAAATTTTGTGTTATATATTTCTAAAAGAAGCAACCACTAAAATAAAAGACAAAAAGGTTAGCCTACTGTGCATTGAGCTAACTATGCACTGAGTTGATGGTTGAATGACACCAAGGGGAATTAATTAAAGTGATTTTAAAACTCTGTAATTTAACTCTGCATCCCTAGTGGGATAGATGCTAAGAACAAAAAGAACTGCAAAGAAGTCTTAGGATGTTTTCAGTTATTATATTGTTAATTAAAATGTTAGTGTTATTCTGAAACCATACATAAAATGGTTTTACCAAATATAATATAATATATACCTGTGTGTGCCGCATGCGCTGTCACTTCAGTAATGTCCAACTCTTTGTGACCCTGTGGACTATAGTCCACCAGGCTTCTTTGCCCCTGGGATTCTCCAGGCAAGAACACTGGAGTTGGTTGCCATCCCTCCTCTAGGGTATCTTCCCAACCCAGGGATCAAACCCATGTCTCCTGTGTCTTGTGCATTGCATGTGGATTCGTTACCACTGAGTCAGCAGGGAAACCCCAACAGAACATAGATAGATAGATAGATAGATAGATAGATAGATATAGATACACACACACACACACACATAATGCAATATACTGCATGAAAGTGAAAGTGAAGTCACTCACTCATGTCCGACTCTTTGTGACACCATGGACTGTACCCTACCAGGCTCCTCTGTCCATGGGATTTTCCAGGCAATAGTACTGGAGTGGATTGCCATCTCCTTCTCCAGGGGATCTTTCCAACCCAGGGATCTAACCTGGGTCTCCCACATTGTAGACAGATGCTTTACCATCTGAGCCACCAGGGAAGTCCTAATGTACTGCATACATGTATTCAAATATACTTTATAACAAAGATAAATGAAGATAGATAGGTATACAAGTTTCTTAATGATATAAGGAATAAAATTTTTCAGCATAAAAGAAATGCAAGTATAAAATCAAAGAAGTAAAATTATGTAATCATAAATTTGAACTAGAAATAATCTGTGATATAATGTCTTTGTCTGAAAAAAAATCTTAGCTCTGTCTACTTAAAAGTTTAAAAATAACAATAATCCAGTACCTGTTAGCACCCCCAGGGCCCAGATTGTGGTCTCTAAATATCATTTCCTACTAAAAGTAATAAGAGCTCCTTGCAGAAAATACTGATTCTTGATTTGGGCCAGAAAATATTCAAGATGAATCCAAAACATCTTGTTACATCAGAAAACAAGGAAGCATTTTGTTGATGTGAAATTCAGGAGCCAATCTGAATGGGATCTCAGCCAATGATGGGAAAATTTGAAAAAGGATAATGTCTGCAAATAATTGAAACATAACAAATATGTTAAACATCCATGACTTCATAATGCTATACACACATGTGTGTGCAAACAAACTTTTTTGTTGACCTTTAGGAATTCTAGAAAACCAATTATTATTCTGAAACTGGTGCATAAGAAAAAGAATCAAGCATTTCCTTTCTTAAATTATAAATCAGAACAATCAAATAGACATTGAAGGAAATTTTGTTTTTAAACTCTGAGACATTTACTAACTTTCTCATATCACCAATCATAAATTTCCTTTCTCCCTTCAGGAAAAGAGCACTATTTTGTGGAGATGTCCTCTGGAGAGCTGACCCAAAGAAACTTTTTTTCTACTGAAGAATTTTATGTAAAAAAAAATAAATGAAGACTGTGATGGAAACAGAATGTTATTTTGCAGTCCACTAATGAAATAATAAACCCAGTGGATAATCACCAATTACTTTTTTAAGGCAAAAACTGATGGAAAATTTGATACAAAGAGTGTTCAGTTCAGTTCAGTTGCTCAGTCATGTCCGACTCTTTCAAACCCCAGGAGGCATGCCAGGCCTCCCTGTCCGTCATCAACTCCCGGAGTTCACTCAGACTCATGTCCATCGAGTCGGTGATGCCATCCAGCCATCTCATCTTCTGTCGGCCCCTTCTCCTCCTGCCCCCAATCCCTCCCAGCATCAGAGTCTTTTCCAGTGAGTCAACTCTTCGCATGAGGTAGCCAAAGTACTGGAGTTTCAGCTTTAGCATCATTCCCTCCAAAGAAATCCCAGGGCTGATCTCCTTTAGAATGGATTGGTTGGATCTCCTTGCAGTCCAAGGGACTCTCAGGAGTCTTCTCCAACACCACAGTTCAAAAGCATCAATTCTTCAGCACTCAGCTTTCTTCACTGTCCAACTCTCACATCCATACATGACCACTGGAAAAACCATAGCCTTGACTAGACAGACCTTAGTTGGCAAAGTAATGGCTCCCCAAAGGTGTTCAAGTCCTAAAATTCAGGACACACGAATGTTACCTTATATGGCAAAGGGGGACGTCACAGACATAATTAAGTTAAGGATTTGGGGATGAGATTATGTTTGGCTTTCTGGTCAGTCTAATGATGTCATCTCGCGACTCTTGTAAGAGGCAGGCAGAGGGTGATATGATGGCAGAAGCAGAGGCTGGAGTGATGTGCTCTGAAGATGGAGGGAGGGGTCACCAGTCAAGGACACAGGCGACCACTAGCGGCTGAAAAGGACATGAAGCAGATCCTCCCCTGCAGCTTCAGAAGAAACCAGCCCTGCCAACACCCTGACTGCAGCCCAGTGAGACCTACATCTGGGTTCCAGAACTGAGAGAGAGTCAGTTTGGATTCTTTCAAATTGCTTAGTTCACAGTTATGTGTTTCAGCAGCAGTAGGAAACTAGAACAGTGGTGAAGTGGAGGGGAGCACAGTTGAAATCAGCTCAGCCACATACTGAAAATGGTTGGATTTGTGAGATGTGCACATGGGGCTTCTTTATAATTTCCCTGCTGCTGCTGCTAAGTCGCTTCAGTCGTGTCCGACTCTGTGCGACCCCAGAGACGGCAGCCCACCAGGCTCCCCCATCCCTGGGATTCTCCAGGCAAGAACACTGGAGTGGGTTGCCATTTCCTTCTCCAATACATGAGAGTGAAAAGTGAAAGTGAAGTTGCTCAGTCATGTCCAACTCTTAGCGACCCCATGGACTGCAGCCCACCAGGCTCCTCCATCCATGGGATTTTCCAGGCAAGAGTACGGGAGTGGGGTGCCATTGCCTTCTCCTATAATTCCCCTAGCTTTGCATATGTTTGAAAATTTCCACAATAGTTGGGATTTTTTAATGAAGTCTTACTAAGGAAATTTAGACCAAAAGGTTCATTTTTAAAGGGCCTTTATTTATTTATTTTTGGCTATTCTGGTTCTACGGTGCTCCACGTGGGATTTCTTGAATCGTGGTACACAGGTTTCTCATTGCTGTGGCTTCTTGTTTCAAAGCACAAGCTCTGGGTGTGCAGGCTTTAGTGACTGCGGCACAAAGGCTCAGTAGCTGTGGCTCCAGGCCTCTAGAGCACAGGCTCAGTGGCGCACGGGCTTAGTTGCCCCGGAGCATGTGGAATCTTCCCGCACCAGGGATCAAATCCATGTCCCCTGCATTGGTGGGCATATTCTTATCTACTGGACCACCAGGGAAGTAAAAAAAAAAAAAGTTCATTTTTAAGACACTATTTCCAAGTTTCATACCTCTGTCCCATACCCAACTCCAGAATGTTGTGCCAACATTAGCCTTGGAGAACAGAATTCTTAGGGGGTTTGAGACAAACAGATTACACAGCCATAGTGTATACCCTGAATCTGAAGCAAGGTGCTTGATCTCTGCTAGCCTCAGGTCCCTATATATTCAGATAATAACAGAGCCTGCAGCTCACTGGGTTGTTGGGAGGCTTCACTTAAATAATCTATTTCAAGTGTTTCATGGATTACCTTCATACAATATCTCTTATTAAAGGTCAGCTGTTTACATAGATCATCACTGCATGTCATTTCCAGCTTTCCAGCAAATATTTGAATAATTTCTCCAAGAGAGTCTCAATCATAATTTTTATTTGAATTAATGAATCCTCTAAAATGTATTTGTGACACAAGTATTTAGGATCTATTTAAATCACCAGTATTCTGTGCTTAAAAACTCTGGTGTCTGATTGTTTTCTTTTGATGGTCTCCTGCGATGATGAGCAATTCAAACCAAAGGTCCTGAGTGAAGCCCAACAGGGAAGCTGTAAAGAAATAAGCCACGTTCTGGGAAAATGACTGGCTGGTCTCTCAGGCTCCAAACACGCTATGGTCCTTCTGTCCAGGAGGAGTGTCTATGTCTACTGGTTTAGTCTTCACCATGGAACAGAGCATCACAACTCTTACCATCCTATGTAAACTGAAGAGGGAGCTTCCTTTTCCTGTCCCAAAGATAGTTCTCCTGCAGCAGCTGCAAGAAAGGTCAGACCAGTTCCTTCTTCATAAACAAATTTTCAGTACCTCTTCTGGGGTCAGCTCCTTCTCAAAAGCACACTCCTCTCTGCTAACTGGTAGCTACAGGTGCTTTTGTGGGTCAGAAAGCTGGAGTCCGCGCTGATGCCCAGAGGCTGTGAAATAATAGTTTTAAAAACACCCCTCCCCGCACACTGTGCTGCCTCAACTTCATTTAGGGTTTGGAATAACACACATAGTTGGAGATGGGACTTGAAGGTTCTTTTGCACCAAAATAGTCAGGACATTGGCCCTGAGACACACTAGAGTGAAGGGGACCACAGTGTCCCCTGCAGCCTAGCCTCCCTCCTGTTTCAGAAGCCACAAGACTGAAGAAGAATATGCAGTGAGCCAAGAAGGGCTCTTTAGACACTTCATAAATACACTAATGAGCAAGGCCTAAAATATCTTTCAAATTACTCTGTAGGCTTTGACACTTCTTGGAGAAAATTACTACTCCATAGGTTGGTATTATTGGTTCATTTTATTACAATGCTAAACTAGATTTAAGAGTTAGCATACCCCTGTGTTCACAGCAGCACTATTTACAATAGAAACGACCTAGAAGTCCATTGACAGATGAATGGATAAAGAAGATATGGTACATATATACAGTGGAATATTACTCAGTCATAAAAAGAATGAAGTAATGCCATTTGTAACAACCAGGATGGACCTAGAGATTATCATACGAAGCAAAGTAAGTCAGAAAGACAAAAATATCACAGTGCATCACTTACGTGTGGAATCTAAAATACAACAGAGATGAAATTATTTATGAACAGAAACAAACTCACAGACATAAAGAACAGACTTGTGGTTGCCAATGGGATCACTGAGGGGGAAAGGACTGGGAGCTTGACACTCGCAGATGTAAACTATTATATATAGGATGGATACACAACAAGGTCCTACTGTACAGTATGGAGAACCATATTCAATATCCTGTGATAAAACATAATAGAAAAGAATATATGTACATAGGTGTAACTGAATTACTTTGCTGTACAGCCAGAATTAACACAACATTGTAAATCAACGTTCAATAAAATTTTTATATACTTCAATAGTATTGCAGGGGAAAAAAAGTCACCACTAACTCAGAGTTCAGTTCAGTTGCTCAGTCGGGTCCGACTCTTTGTGACCCCATGAATCGCAGCACGCCAAGCCTCCCTGTCCATCACCATCTCCCGGAGTTCACTCAGACTCACGTCCATCGAGTCAGTGATGCCATCCAGCCATCTCATCNATGTCTACTGGTTTAGTCTTCACCATGGAACAGAGCATCACAACTCTTACCATCCTATGTAAACTGAAGAGGGAGCTTCCTTTTCCTGTCCCAAAGATAGTTCTCCTGCAGCAGCTGCAAGAAAGGTCAGACCAGTTCCTTCTTCATAAACAAATTTTCAGTACCTCTTCTGGGGTCAGCTCCTTCTCAAAAGCACACTCCTCTCTGCTAACTGGTAGCTACAGGTGCTTTTGTGGGTCAGAAAGCTGGAGTCCGCGCTGATGCCCAGAGGCTGTGAAATAATAGTTTTAAAAACACCCCTCCCCGCACACTGTGCTGCCTCAACTTCATTTAGGGTTTGGAATAACACACATAGTTGGAGATGGGACTTGAAGGTTCTTTTGCACCAAAATAGTCAGGACATTGGCCCTGAGACACACTAGAGTGAAGGGGACCACAGTGTCCCCTGCAGCCTAGCCTCCCTCCTGTTTCAGAAGCCACAAGACTGAAGAAGAATATGCAGTGAGCCAAGAAGGGCTCTTTAGACACTTCATAAATACACTAATGAGCAAGGCCTAAAATATCTTTCAAATTACTCTGTAGGCTTTGACACTTCTTGGAGAAAATTACTACTCCATAGGTTGGTATTATTGGTTCATTTTATTACAATGCTAAACTAGATTTAAGAGTTAGCATACCCCTGTGTTCACAGCAGCACTATTTACAATAGAAACGACCTAGAAGTCCATTGACAGATGAATGGATAAAGAAGATATGGTACATATATACAGTGGAATATTACTCAGTCATAAAAAGAATGAAGTAATGCCATTTGTAACAACCAGGATGGACCTAGAGATTATCATACGAAGCAAAGCAAGTCAGAAAGACAAAAATATCACAGTGCATCACTTACGTGTGGAATCTAAAATACAACAGAGATGAAATTATTTATGAACAGAAACAAACTCACAGACATAAAGAACAGACTTGTGGTTGCACGGGATCACTGAGGGGGAAAGGACTGGGAGCTTGACATTCGCAGATGTAAACTATTACATATAGGATGGATACACAACAAGGTCCTACTGTACAGCATGGAGAACCATATTCAATACCCTGTGATAAAACATAATAGAAAAGAATATATGCACATAGGTGTAACTGAATTACTTTGCTGTACAGCCAAAATTAATACAACATTGTAAATCAATGTTCAATAAAATTTTTATATACTTCAATAGTATTGCAGGGGAAAAAAGTCACCACTAACTTAGAGTTCAGTTCAGTCGCTCAGTCATGTCCGACTCTTTGCGATCCCATGAATCGCAGAACGCCAGACCTCCCTATCCATCACCATCTCCCGGAGTTCACTCAGACTCACATCCATCAAGTCCGTGATGCCATCCAGCCATCTCATCCTCGGTCGTCCCCTTCTCCCCCTGCCCCCAATTCCTCCCAGCATCAGAGTCTTTTCCAATGAGTCAGCTCTTCTCATGAGGTGGCCAAAGTACTGGAGTTTCAGCTTTAGCATCATTCCATCCAAAGAAATCCCAGGGTTGATCTCCTTCAGAATGGACTGGTTGGATCTCTTTGCAGTCCAAGGGACTCTCAAGAGTCTTCTCCAACACCACAGTTCAAAAGCATCAATTCTTCGGTGCTCAGC
>SJYT01040665.1:302223-335714 GCA_006410635.1 Cephalophus harveyi | reverse complement strand
TTTTCTTGGGCTCCAAAATCACTGCAGATGGTGACTGCAGCCATGAAATTAAAAGATGCTTGCTCCTTGGAAGGAAAGTTATGACCAACCTAGATAGCATATTAAAAAGCAGAGACATTACTTTGCCAACAAAGGTCCATCTAGTCAAAGCTATGGTTTTTCCAGTAGTCATGTATGGATGTGAAATTTGGACTATAAAGAAAGCTGAGCACTGAAGAATCGATTCTTTTGAACTGTGGTGTTGGAGAAGACTCTTGAGAGTCCCTTGGACAGCAAGGAGATCCAACCAGTTCATCCTAAAGGAAATCAGTCCTGAATATTCATTGGAAGGCCTGATGTTGAAGCTGAAACTCCAATACTTTGGCCATCTGATGCAAAGAACTGACTCATTTGAAAAGACCCTGATGCTGGGAAAGATTGAAGGCAGGAAGAGAAAGGGATGACAGAGGATGAGATGGTTGGATGGCATCACCGACTCAATGGACATGAGTTTGAGTAAACTCTGGGAGTTGGCGATGGACAGGGAGGCCTGGCATGCTGCAGTCCATGGGATCACAAAGAGTCAAACACGACTGAGCGACTGAACTGAACTGAACTGAACTTACTGACTTCTTCAGCCTTGAAAATACTGAGTACTGTATATAGTGGCTCATTATTGTTACTAAAACAACTCTTTGTATAAACAGATGCCTGGCTTCCAACCTGATTCTGAGTCTCCATTGGTAAGGAAATGTTAATTTCACTGTTAATTTCACCATTGAGCAGCTGTTGGGCCAAAGCCTGAGAGATGCCTGTGATTATACAGTTAACACAGATCTGGGACTTCCCTGGTGGTCCAGGGGCCAAGACTCCATTCTCCCAATACAGGGGGCCTGGGTTCTATCCCTGGTCCGGGAAGTAGATCCCACATGTCACAACTAAAGCTCTCACATTAAAAAAGGAAAAGAGAAGCAATGACAACAAAAACTCCCCAGTTCTGAACTCAGGACTTTGAGCGGAAGAGAAATCAACTGAGGCATTGAGGGACTGTAGATAATGTTTATAAATCACATCCTTAGAGATGCCTATTCCCGTGTGTGGGAACAAGATCCACAGTGTATTCTTGGCCCATATGATGTGGTGGGTTTGAGGCACCCTGATTGAAATTATCTTGAACCACACAATCCCCATCCCAGGAATTCTTGTTTCTACAACTTTGAATAAAGTTGTGACCTTCTCGTAAGTGCTTACTTATTCTTCCTTAAAAGAGCAAGACACTGACCTGGTTAGCCGCACGTTCCCCAAAGTTATAATGGGTCGGGCTCCATCAGACACCGTGGGGCCAGACTGCTTAGGGTGCGTGTGGAAAAGGCACAGGAGAAGGAGACAGAGTCCGAGCGGCAGGCCTCACGTGGAACTCTGTCCTGGAAGTGAAATATGGTCGCTGCTCTCAGGAGCAGCGAATTAGCTTTCCCCTAAACCGTATAGCTGGTTTCCTTTCTTACCCTTCAGCTCAGGTGACACTGATGCTTCAGCATAGACTGTGGTAGCAACAGGCTGACACCTACTTTCTTGATCTGCCTCCATAATCCTCCTGTCCCAAAGTATCGGGGCCGTTGTCAAGGGTCAGACCTGGACAGGGAAGCACGGTTTGAGGCCACGCTGCTGGCGGATTTGCTTTCACGAGTCTCTCTCTCAGGATGTGAGTCTCCAGACACTGTCCCACTGATCTCAGAGGAGAGTCCCTCCTGGATGGACCAACGTGCCTTGAGAAGTCAGGGCCCCGTTATCACAGCTGCCACGTAAGGGCCCATGTGCTGACAACCCAGGTGGGACCAAATTCACTCTGAAGTCACTCAGACCCACTGGAGTGACTCCTTCTCACTGAAAGGACTTGTAGTCACTTACAGAGACACAGAATCAGATGAAACATTCCAGGTGAGAGCCTGCCCCTCAGCAAGCAGGAGGGTGAGACCACTTACACACACGCATCCCCACTTCATGCTCCAGTGAGCCACCCGAGTGAGCACGTGGGCACCAAAGCAACACTGAGAACCATCTCCTCCCTGGAACCACAGGGGCGGGCAACCCTCATCATCAAAACAAAAATAGCTTCCACTGAACGGCAATAAATCAACAAAATTTAGAGACAAAGTGTCAGTAAAAAGAGACAGGTTTGGGTTCACTTACAGAGCGAAATGCTGCGGCACCATGACCAGCCTGCCGAGGTGGGACGTGCCTAACGCAGAACCACAGCTCCTAACTGGGCCACCTCTCCCTGCTGCCCCAAACCCAGAATAACAGAGAAAACCACTCAGGCAGACTGCCTTGTGTAACTGTCACAACTCACCCTCTTTGTGAGTCTCTTTCCACATTGTTCACTAAATAATTTTATGATTTCTTTGGGAAACTTTTATTTTAAGAAGCACAGCTAACAGCCTGGGAGTTTGGGATTAGCAGATGCAAACTAGTGTATATAGGATGGACAAACAACAAGGTCCTACTGTATAGTACAGGTAATTATATTCAATATTCTGTGATAAACCACAATGGAAGAGAAAATGAAAAAGAATATATATATATAAAAGACTGAGTCACTTTGCTATACAGCAGAAATTAACACAATATCTTAAAGATGTACTTCATCCGCATCAACTGTACTTAATAAAATTTAAAAAGCAAAAAAAAATCACTAAAAGGCCTTGTTGGGTAATGAACAAGAGCTACAAAGTTATCTTTTTAGTCTTAGCATATAATACCGTCAGGGCCCTTCCCAGACGGTGCAGTGGTAAAGAATCCACCTGCCAGTTAAGGAGATGCAAGAGACGCAAGTTCGATCCTAGGTCAAGAAGATCCTCTGAAGGAGGACATGGCAACTCGCTCAGGTATCCTTGCTTGGGAAATCCCACGGACAGAGGAGCATGACAGCTACGGTCCACGGGGTCACAGAGAGTCGGACACAACTGAGCAACTGAACACACTTACACACGTATGGTATAATCACATACAATTCTTCCAGTTCAAGAAATGGCATCCTTATATCAACGCCACAGAAGGAAAAAGGCTGGTTCCCCCCTGAGAAGGCTGTAATCAGGGATTTAGAACCCACCCTGGGGTGAACGCCCAGGTGGAAGGGGAGCAGGCCAGCACAGAGAGCGTCTGCAGCCTGCTCTACAGCTAACGTTCATACAGCTGTTGTATGATAGGGGAGTGAGGAGGAAAACACAAGCAAAAATGAGCCACAATGTATGTGTACTATTCCGTCTAACCTACCTTTGCCAAGGTTACTGCAGAACTGTCACTTCACTTCACGTGAGATAGGAACACTGAGCATACTCTAAAAATGATTGCACGCTGAAAGTGAGTGTCGGAGAAATTCCAGGAGGAGCTTCACTTGTATTAATCATGCGTCTGAAGCTAACAGGTTCATACCACGTTAGCAAATTAAACTATCACACAATCTTGACAATGCTTCCTTGAATCATTAAAAGTCTTCTCGTTTTAATTAATGACAAATTGGATATCTACCTACTGGGGTTTCCATCGATATAGCAATTAATTTTTCTTTAAGATTTCTCAGCTCCCTGCCAAAATGCATCAGGAACACTCAAGCTATAATGGTTTCTCTTGAGCTTATAAAAATCATCTTAGTTTGGACATCCCTATTGATTAATTGGAGTTTCAGCTTCAGCATCAGCCCTTCCAATGAACACCCAGGGCTGATCTCCTTTAGGATGGACTGGTTGGATCTCCTTGCAGTCCAAAAGACTCTCAAGAGTCTTCTCCAACACCACTGTTCAAAAGCATCAATTCTTCGGTGCTCAGCTTTCTTATTATAATCAACTTTTAAAGAATGTGACAGGCCCCTTGAAACAGGAACAGAGCGGAGCACATTGGTGTATCCAGGGTCAAGGCATAGGGGCCCAGACAGCACAATGAACATAACATCCACCCACTCCTGCCTGAAGTTCAGGTTCACACAGTGATCGCCATGGAATAGCTTGGTGCCACTGAAACTGAACAGAGTAAAGAAAGAGGATTCACCAGGCATCATGCCAAGCCTCAGGACTCCTTAAATATTGACTGATTCCTTAATTGATCTCAATGGGCAGAGTGATCGCATCGCTGATTTAAAACACACACTTTGGGGTTGAACAGCACAAGCCACAGTGGAGTCTGTGAGCAGAGCCTTCTGTTTTAAGTAATAGTCAATCTCCTGTCCATTTCCTATTACACAAAATCACAGTCATCTTTTTTTTTTTTTTTTTTTTCAGGCCATCTTTTCAGAATAGCCCCACATCCAATGAAGGGCTGAAATATCAGGGGCAGAAAATGGTGACAGGTGACCAAGATCTTTGGTCTACGCTTTTAATTCTGATGCTGCAGGCAAAGATCTGTCTTCTCATATATAAATGACCAGCAGGCACATAAAGAGATGCTCAATATCACTAATCATTAGAGAAACGCAAATCAAAACTACAATGGTCAGAAAGTCTACAAATAATAAATGTTAGAGAGGGCATGGAGAAAACCCTCCTACACTGTTGGTGGGAATGTAAATTGGTGTAGCCACGGTGGATAACAGTATGGAGGGTTTTTACAAAACTAAAAATAGAGCTAAAAATGATCCAATAATCTAACTCTTGGGCACATATCTGGACAAAGTGAAGTCACTCAGTCGTGTCCAGCTCTTTGCAACCCTGTGGACTGTAGCCTACCAGGCCCCTCCGTCCATGGGATTTTCCAGGCATGAATACTGGAGTGGGTTGCTATTTCCTTCTCCAAGGGATCTTTCTGACCCAGGGATCAAACACGGGTCTTCTGCACTGCAGGCAGATTCATTACCATCTGTGCCACCAGAGAAGCTCTTCATCTAGACAAAACTATAAATCAAAAAGATACGCATATCCCAATGTTCACAGTAGCACTAGTTACAATAGTCAAGACAGGAAAGCAACCTCAATGTCCATCAGCAGAGCAATGGATAAAGAAGACGCGGTACATATTTACAATGGAATACTACTCAGCCGTAAAAAAGAATGAAACCATGCCCTTTGCAGCAACATGGATGGACCTAGAGATTATCACACTAAATGAGGTAAGTCAGATGGAAAGAGATAAATACAATATCACTTGTTTGTGGAATCTAAAAAAGGGATACAAATGAACTTCTTTATGAAACAGAAACAGATTCACAGACATATATAACAAACTTATGGTTACCAAAAGGGGAAAGGATAAATTGGGAATTTGGAGTTAACAGATATACACTACTATATATTGAACAGATAAACAACAAGGTCCTACTGTATAGCAAAGGGAACCATTTCAATATCTTGTAATAACCTATAATGGAAAAAAATCTGAAAAAAACAATATATATGTGTGAGAAACCTGAGAAAGCTGTGTGCAAGTCAAGAAGCACGGTTAGAACACGACATGGAACAATAGATTCGCTCAAAATTGAGAAAAAAGGATATCAAGGCTGTATGGTGTCACCCTGCTTATGTAACTTATATGCAGAGTACATCATGCAAAATGCCGGGCTGAATAAATCACAAGCTCGAATCAAGTTTGCATAGAGAAATATCAAGAACTTTAGATATACAGATGATACCACCCTAATGGCAGAAAGTGAAGAAGAACTAAAGAGCCTCTTGATGTGAACAATCAATGGTTACATGTTGATGATTATGTTGACCTTTGTAGAATTAAGTGCTTTAAGATTTCTTATCAGTTTGAATCTCAAAATAGTAAGGTATTTTATTTAATTTTTTCTGCTACTGCTAAGTCACTTCAGTCGTGTCCGACTCTGTGCGACTCCACAGACGGCAGCCCACCAGGCTCCCCCGTCCCTGGGATTTTCCAAGCAAGAACACTGGAGTAGGCTGCCATTTCCTTCTCCAATGCATAAAAGTGAAAAGTGAAAGTGAAGTCGCTCAATCGTGTCTGACTCTTAGCGACCCCATGGACTGCAGCCTACCAGGCTCCTCCGTCCATGGGATTTTCCAGGCAAGAGTACTGGAGTGGGGTGCCATATTTATTTAGCTGCCTTGGGTCTTAGTTGCAGCATACCCTTCTTTTGTCACAGTGCAGATGCGCAATATAGACGTGGCATTTGGGTTTAGCTGTTTCTCAACACGTGGGATCTCAGTTTCCCAACCTGGGATCAAACCCATGTCCTCTGCACTGCAAGGTGGATTTTTTAACCACTAGCAAAGTCCCCTCAAAATAGTAAGGTATTCTAGATCCTTGTCTCCCCTGGAAAATTAGATAGTGTAACCAAATTGTTTCAATATTCAAAAGTGGGCAAAGCTAACATGTCTATGCCCTGTCAGATCAACCCATCTGGTTTTATAGGAAGCATGGGCTTGCTACAGTGTCTCTATCCACAGTGGATGGAATCACAGCATCTTCTGGGTGCACAGACAGAGCGCCAAGTGGGCAACTGAGGTGAGAAGGCCGAACATGGACATAGAAGGAAGTTCATGTCCCAAGACAGTGTAGTCAAAGGACAGGCAAGAAACAGACAGGAGACAAGACAGGAGTCAGAGGATGAGAATCACTGTGGGCAACACCTCCTTAATACAGTCTGGAATGGATGGACAGGAGTCGATGCAGCAGAGAGATGGCGTAACAGGCAGAAAGGAAAGGGGTAATGTCTTTACTTCCTAGCCTCTGCACCCTATACGTCTCCTTCTGCTAGTAAGGAGGCAGAGGCAGAGAGAGACAGAGTGACAGAGAGACACAGAGAGATAAAGCGACAGAGACAGAGAGACAGAGAAACAGAGAGAGAGAGAAACTAAGATCAAGTGTAGTATGGGAGCTTCCCAGGTGGCACAGTGGGAAAGAATCTGCCTGACAAGGCAGGAGATGCAGGTTCGACTCCTAAGTTGGCTAGATCTCCTGGAGGAGGAAATGGCAACCCACTCCAGTGTTCTTGCCTGGAGAATTCCGTGGACAGAGGAGCCCGGTGGGCTACAGTCCGTGGGGTCGCAAAGGGTCAGACAGGACTGACTGATGGAGCACAACAGAGAGGGAAGCAGAGAAAGAAGCAGAGTGACAGAGAGACAGAGGACAAAGAGACGAAGGAGCAGAGAGAGACGGAGGAGAGGAGAGAGACGGAGAGATACACAGAGAGACGGAGAGATACACAGAAAGATGGAGAGACACGCAGAGAGACAAAGAGACATGCAGAGAGACAGAGAGACATGCAGAGAGACGGAGAGACCCACAGAGAGACAGAGAGACACACAGAGACAGAGAGACACACAGAGAGACGGAGAGACCCGCAGAGAGACAGAGAGACACACAGAGACAGAGAGACACACAGAGAGACGGAGAGACCCACAGAGAGACGGAGAGACCCGCAGAGAGACAGAGAGACCCACAGAGACAGAGAGACCCACAGAGACAGAGAGACACACAGAGAGACAGAGAGACACACAGAGAGATGGAGAGACCCGCAGAGAGATGGAGAGACCCGCAGAGAGACAGAAAGACACACAGAGAGACAGAGAGACACACAGAGACAGAGGACGAAGAGACGAAGGAGCAGAGAGAGACGGAGGAGAGCAGAGAGACAGAGAGATACACAGAGAGACACACAGAGAGACACGCAGAGAGATGGAGAGACACAGAGAGAGACACACAGAGACAGAGAGACACAGAGAGACAGAGATACACAGAGAGACAGAGACACACAGAGAGACAGAGAGAGACACACAGAGAGACGGAGAGACACACAGAGAGACAGAGAGAGACACACAGAGAGATGGAGAGACACGTAGAGAGACAGAGACAAACAGACAGAGAGAGACACACAGAGAGATGGAGAGACACACAGAGAGACAGAGAGATACACAGAGAGACAGAGAGACACACAGAGAGATGGAGAGACACGTAGAGAGACAGAGACACACAGAGAGACAGAGACACACAGAGAGACACGTAGAGAGACAGAGAGACACAGAGAGACAGAGAGAGACGGAGAGACACACAAAGAGACAGAGGATGAAGAGACGAAGGAGCAGAGACAGAGGAGAGCAGAGAGATGGAGAGATACACAGAGAGACGGAGAGACACACAGAGAGACACACATAGAGAGACAGAGAGATAGAGAGACACACAGAGAGACAGAGAGACACACAGAGAGACAGAGAGACACGCAGAGAGACAGAGAGACACACAGAGATATGCAGAGACAGAGAGACACGCAGAGAGACAGAGAGACACGCAGAGAGACAGAGAGACACACAGAGAGACAAAGAGACACAGAGAGACAGAGAGACACACAGAGAGACAGAGACATGCAGAGAGACAGAGAGACACACAGAGAGACAGAGAGACATGCAGAGAGACAGAGACACACACACAGAGACAGAGACAGAGAGACACACAGAGACAGAGAGACACAGAGAGACAGAGATACACAGAGAGACAGAGAGACACAGAGAGACAGAGAGGCACACAGAGAGAAAGAGAGACACACAGAGAGACGGAGACACACACAGAGAGATGGAGAGACACAGAGAGACAGAGAGACACACAGAGAGAAAGAGAGACACACAGAGAGACGGAGACACACACAGAGAGATGGAGAGACACAGAGAGACGGAGAGACTCACACCGAGAGACAGACAAAGACAGCCAAAGAGGAAAGAAATCGAGCTGACGCAAACACAAACAGCTCCCAACTGAGGATGGAGGTGAACACAGGAGGGGCACCGCAAACTGAGGCGGGAAAAGAGAGAAGCTGAGACCCTGCCTTCCCAAGACTGAGGAGGAACAAACGGCAGGAGGCCGTGGAGAAGCAGTGAGGTCTGAGGAGAGAGGAACATGTCTGACTTGTGCCTGTCAAGAGGGGGAGTTCGAGGAAGGCCAAGGTCAGAAGCAAAACAATAAAACCAAAGTGCAAAACGCAGATGGGGGCACCCAGCTCGCTCTCTCTTTGCACCTGGGGGGCAGGGGTTCCCATGGCAGCCGGTCGCCGATCTGCTGGCTGCCACTTCTTACAGTCACTTCCCTCAACAGCCTTTGAAATAAGGTCAATGTGGGTTGCAAATGGATTGTTCCAGGGGCACAGAAACGTCAAAATCGCCTTGCATAATTCAGAATAAAGAACACTCTATGCGGAACCCCAAAGAATTCTATTCATTGTTAAACTCCTGTTGGGAAGCTGCTGAACAGCCGGAAGCAAGTGCCACTCAGTCAAGCATGGACCACACTCCCCGGATAAGCGGCCGCCTGGGCTGTCAGCTATTATGCTCCTGAGGACCGCACACCTGAGCGAGGCTCCTGAATTCCTGCCTGACGCTGCCAGCAGCTCCACATTTTAAATTCCCTCTCTCATGCTGTTTGTAATCCTGCCCTTTCTGTCTGCATGCCTCTGCCTCTTTCCTCTTCTTTGTGTCATCTGAGAGCCGGCTCTTCTCTTACAGAATTAACTCCTTTTTTCCTCTGCGGATGTGAAGACAAAGAGGGTTGCTGCATAGCATGGTCATATACTGAATGTGACATCGGACTCAGTATTGGAAAATGAGTGAACACTAATTCAGCACTGACTCTGACTGTTTTTTTATTATCCAGGCACTCATCAGTGAGAAAATGACAAACGTGCACTCGCACATTTGATAAATTGCATGCAGGTACCACTATAAACTGAAGCTCCAAGACACTGGCCACCTGATGCGGAGAGGACTCATTGGAAAAGACCCTGATGCTGGGAAAGATTAAAGGTAAAAGAAGAAGAGGGCAGCAGGGGATGAGATGGTTAGATAGCATCACCGACTCAATGGACATGAATTTGAGCAAGCTCCAGGAGATAGTGAAAGACAGGGAAGCCTGGGATGCCGCAATCCGTGGGGTTGCAAAGAGTCAGACACGACTGAGCAGCTGAAAAACAACAGTCACTGTACACATATAAAACATGTTCAAAGACAAAACTTAAATGAGTGAAATGAAAAAGTGAAACAGAAATGCTAACGTGTTCTCCCCACATCCTAGGGGACCGTCTCATATGCAGCTGTCTTGGAAACAAGTGTTCTAGAGACCCCATCTTCAGCCCTCATTCCCATCTTCCTGAGACGGTGGGCACTTGGTCATCAACACTTGCTTTTAGCCTTGACTGATGGGTTCCTGGAGCCTCGGGTGAGAGGACAGACTTTGAACCCTGAGCTGCATGTGGGCAGTGCTGCTCCCCCTCCAGATGGCACGCCCTGCGGGCAGAGAAATGATGCCTTAGTCTCCTGATGTCCTCCACATGGTACACTGTGTTGGCTTAGAACACAGGACAGCTTTGCCCACAAATGACTGGGCTGAAGGCAGAGCTGTCCAGACAGACAAGCTAGGAAGGCGGTGGGGTCCAGGCTGAAGCCACTACGGAGCTCCTCTCTCTGCTAGCTGCCAGGCAGAGTGAATTCCGTGAGCTACCACTTCCCTGTAGGCTGAATATATTGAAATTGCAAGATAAACAGAAAGCAAACATTAATTTTAAAAAAAGAACCAAACCAGCTTTGGAAAAATATATCAGTCTCTAAGTAAATTTCAGGTTAAGATTAAGGAGTCTTTGATTGTCCCTCTCATGCTAAGAAGGCCTATAAAAAAAAAAAGTATCTAATTACTGCCATATTCAAAACAGACTTTAATGATTTTTCTGCTTTCTTCTCTGATTGTGAAAGTATGATGCATATTCAAAAAAAAAAAAAACCTACTTGAGAAACACAGAAGAGGAAACAACCTATAATCCACGAAACTGCACCTATAGTTTGTGGCAGTTTTTAACATCTAACTTTGGGGAAAAAAATGTAGAAAAAAGAGAAATTTTACTATCAGACATGTAAAAAGAGATTCCACAAGTCTAAGCGGAGCCTGAGGGTGGAGGGCTTGGTGCCCACGAGCCACAAAGGTGAGCTGACCATTGGACAATAAGATAAAAGTTGGCAGAAATATCAATAACCTCAGATACATAGACGACACCACCCTATGGCAGAAAGTGAAGAACTAAAGAGCTTCTTGATGAAAGTAAAAGAGGAGAGTGAAAAAGCTGGCTTAAAACTCAACATTCAAAAAACAAAGATCATGGCATCTGGTCCCATCACTTCATTGCAAATAGATGGGGAAACAATAAAAACTGTGAAAGACTTTATTTTCTTGGGCTCCAAAATCACTGCAGATGGTGACTGCAGCCATGAAATTAAAAGACATTTGCTCCTTGGAGGGAAAGGTATGACCAACCTAGACAGCATATTAAAAAGCAGAGACATTACTTTGCCAACAAAGGTCCATCTAGTCAAGGCTATTGTTTTTCCAGTAGTCATGTATGAATGTGAGAGTTGGACTACTAAGAAAGCTGAGCACCGAAGAATTGATGCTTTTGAACTGTGGTGTTGGAGAAGACTCTTGAGAGTCCCTTGGACTGCAAGGAGATCAAACCAGTCAATCCTAAAGGAAATCAGTCCTGAATATTCATTGGAAGGACTGATGTTGAAGCTGAAGCTCCAATACTTTGGCCACCTGATGCGAAGAACTGACTCACTGGAAAAGACCCTGATGCTGGGAAAGATTGAAGACTGGGAAAGGAGAAGGGGTTGACAGAGGATGAGATGGTTGGATGTCATCACCGACTCAATGGACATGAGTTTGAGTGAACTCCAGAAGTTGGTGACAGACAGGAAAGCCTGGCATGCTGTAGTGCATGGGGTCACAAAAAGTCAGACACGACTGAGTGACTGAACTGAACTGAAAACATATAATCAATGAAAATTAAACTCATCTACGAGACCTCTGAATATTCCTTTTGCCTCTTTGAGAAAGACAGTTAAGAGGGAATATGTAATATTTGAGAAAATAGATACCATATCTTCTATATACAATAGAATATTACTCAGCCATTAGAAAAGAATGAAATTTGGCCATTTGCAACATGTATAGATCATGCCAGGGGGAGGCTGGGTTGGTATTATGCTTAGTGAAATAGGTCAGATGGAAAGGATAACTTTTATATGGAATCTAAAAAATAAAACAAATGAACAAATATTCAGTTCAGTTCAGTTGCTCAGTCATAGGTGCCCAATATGCTACTGGAGATCAGTGGAGAAATAAGTCCAGAAAGAATGAAGGGATGGAGCCAAAGCGAAAACAATACCCAGTTGTGCATGTGACTGGTGATAGAAGCAAGATCCGATGCTGTAAAGAGCAATACTGCATAGGAACCTGGAATGTCAGGTCCATGAATCAAGGCAAATTGGAAGTGGTCAAACAAGAGATGACAAGGGTGAACGTCGACATTCTAGGAATCAGCAAACTAAAATGGACTGGAATGGGTGAATTTAACTCAGATGAACAAATAAAACCCCCAAATAATAATAATTGAGAAAACAGAAATTCAAGCAAGATTCAGCTGTAAGTGAACATGAGTGAAGCCAAAATACCATGCTTAATTACTATCATACCTCTGGAAACAATAACCCAAGGAGTAAAAGAAGTGGAGAAGACTTGTTAAGAGTAGATTTTTTTCCTTTTCTATTTCATCTCACTAAGATTTTATGGCAAGACAAATGGATTTCTGGAGCATTGCATCTTCTTAGGCTGCCTTGATTTTTTGAATTGAAGAGCTGAAAATAACATTTTAAGATACAATAGCTACTTATCTATCCACTCTTGCATTCTTAATTTTATTGAATATTTACCCCATGCCAAACAGCATGCCAGCCATTTGGAACACAAAGCAAGCTTGGCCTGGAACCCATTCATTCTCAAGGAGCTCACAGTCCAAGAGAATAAAACAGAAGTCAATGCAACATATTGCTATAAGTGACTCCCACTGTGGGAACCTAGAAGGAAGCAAGAGGAGGCCAGAGAGGCTCTGGAGAGAAGGGGTACTGTGCTGAGTCTGGGGGTGAGTGTGTACCCAGGGGCTGGCATAGGGAGGACGTCCCAAAAATGCTGCTGGGGGTGAACTGGGAAACAGAGCACAGGCTCCTCTGGAGCACTGAGCACCCAGTGAGGGTGGCGATCCCAGTGAGAAGGTGGACAGCAGGCTAAAGTCCCTCATGGGGAGCCCTGGGGGCCTGGATGGGGATTGTGGGATTTATGCCAGATGCAAAAGAGCCTAGAAGGATTGTAAGCAGAGCAGTAACAAAGTCACTCTGGCTGCTGAGGCAGAGTGTACTGAATAGGGGGGTGGGAGGACAGGAGGAGGGAGGTATTACATGCTTTAATGAGCAGCAGCAGTGGGAACGGAGGGGAAATCCCAGAGGGAGTGGGTCTGTGAAATGACCAGGACCCTGTAACTGACGGCAGCCACCCTCCTGGTTCCCTGGCTGTAGAGAAGGGGGAGGCGGGACACCTCTGAAACAGGTGGGGAAAATCCACAAATCCCATCTCCTCTGTAGAACAGGGAGCAGCAACATACATGCACCCTACTTAGAGCTCAGATTTTTTTGTCATCAGTTCATTTTCTTCTTGAGAACAGGTGTATTTGCTAGAGGTTTGTTGTTTCTCTGCCTTTCAGTGATAGAGAAATAATTAGCCAGATTCTCCCCAGCCTCCAAGTCACCCCAAATCATAAGGTTGGATGTAAAGGAAAGAATATCACCTGCTTCTTATCCATGAATTTTCATTCAGTGCCGTGTTACTAAAAGGGAATTTTCCAAATAAACATAATAACTATGAAATGTTTATTTTTCAAATGCAAGATTGTATGTTCGTGTATGTTTATATAAACACACATACGTGTATATATCCCTGGAGGAGGAAATGGCAACCCACTCCAATATTGTTGCCTGAAAAATCCCATGGACAGAGGAGCCTGGCAGGCTACAGTCCATGGGGTCGCAAAGAGTTGGACAGGACTGAGAATCCATGTTAGTTTCATGTATGTTACATGAAATAAAGAGTTTATGGGTGTAATTTACAAATAATGATTTTACTATTGACCTATTTACAATTATACTTGATGGAATAGATATCCCAAGCATATAAAATAACATAGTTGAGATGATTTTATGTGCATCAAATATTTGGCAGCGTTAACACTGAAGGAGATCAGCCCTGGGATTTCTTTGGAAGGAATGATGCTGAAGCTGAAACTGCAGTACTTTGGCCACCTCATGCGAGGAGTTGACTCATTGGAAAAGACTCTGATGCTGGGAGGGATTGGGGGCAGGAGGAGAAGGGGCCACAGAGGATGAGATGGCTGGATGGCATCACGGACTCGATGGACGTGAGTCTGAGTGACCTCCAGGAGATGGTGATGGACAGGGAGGCCTGGCATGCTGCGATTCATGGGGTCGCAGAGAGTAGGACACGACTGAGCAACTGAACTGAACTGAACTGAACACTGATAGCAAATAAAACCACAGTTTTAAAAATCAGGTTTTTAAAAACCTTCTTAATGTTTTCATGAACATTCAAATTTAGAGGGAAATTCCCTTTTTCATATAACTCAGGTTATCAAAAGGCAAATTATTTGTTTACTATACACTAGAAACCCCTATTTAATATTTGCTCACTTTTTGTTCTGTACTGTGAGGAGATACCTTTGGGCTGCTGACAGCCTCAATTATTTCCTAATTTCTGATTCATTTGACTTTCTTGATAGAAAGAGGAACATTGAACCCACCCCAGTTTGTCTCAGTACCTGAGTGTCCAGGTCTCAACAAAGATGTTGTTGTCATTTAGGTGTGTCTCCAAAATCATGACTATGGTGGTTTAGTCGCCAAGTTGTGTCCAACTCTTGCAACCCTATAGACTGTAGCCGGCCAGGCTCCTTTGTTCATGGGATTTTCCAGGCAAGAACACTGGAGTGGGTTGCCATTTCCTTCTCCAGGGAATCTTCCTGACTCGGGGATCAAATCCAGGTCTCCTGTACTGCAGGCAGGTTCTTCACCAACTGAGCCACCCACCAGGGGAAGCCTTAAAACCATGAGTGGCCAGATCCAAATCTCGCAGTGACACCGATGGTAAAGTGTGTCCTCAACAACTTTCTAACGGGAAATGATCAGTTCATTCATTTATCAGCACTCTCCTTCTAAACCCCTGAATGTTCAAGAGACACTACAAACACTGCAAATCAATAACAAAGATTTTCATCAGCATCTATCACCTTGCTTTTGTCAACATCTTGCAATATTAATTGAGCAGCCACCATGATGCAAACCATATCAAGGGCTAAAAACTGCTTTTGTGCTTTAAAACATTGATTCTCTTAGAAAGAACTGACTGTAGCAGGATTCTGCAACTATCACTCATCAAGCCTGGTGGGGAGGGCGGTTCTGTGTTGGGAGGCAGAGGCCAACCATGACCACACTTCCGTGGCCCCCAGGCTGGCCTCCTGCTTTGAGGCAGCAATAATTCGCCAGCATGCCCCTGGGGGCGTCCCAGTTCCCAGCCTCTGTCTGCTCCTTTGTCCACTGCTCAGAGATCACAGACCCCACTGCCTTTTCTCCTGTCTCTTCGTGTGTTTCCACAACAACAGTTCAAACAAATGTGGGCCAGACCTCCTCAAACTTGAAACAGTCATGGAAAGAGCCCTCGGGGAGAAGGCTGGAAGGTAGCCAGCCACCACTCTGGTCCCTGGAAACGGCTGCCGGATCCCAAGTCACAAACGTCTGTCCGTCATGCATTCAGAAGGCTGAAGAGGTGACAGATATGACACGGCGGTGTCTATAGATTGGCAGCATTCATTCATTCGTCTATTCAGTTATTCGTTCAGCAAATATTGTTTGGCACTCTAAACTGTTCCGACCTATCAAATCACTAAGGATACATTCAGAACAAGACATGTAATCTTCCATACCTGACATTAAGCACTTTGAAAATGAGAATAATTCAGGGCAAGCACATGGCGTGGTCCTGGGGAGTTATGGAGGGCTTCAAAGAGAAAATATCTAAGATGTGAAGGATGAACAAGGCTTATACAGATGGAGGGCTGGTGGGGTGGAGATAAGAGAGCCCCCTGGAGCATTCGCCAGGAGGAGGCGAGAGTTTTCATGTCCACACATGGGCTGGTGCGTCATGGGAAAGCAGACCAGCCAGTCTCAGGCCGTAGCATCTGACCTACTGCAGATGACTCCAAATCACTAGATATTTGGTTGAACCATAAGAAATTGTCATTTTCTAGGTCAAAATGGTCTAATATCAGTAATTTCACATGGTTCAACCTAAGTCTTCCTTGAACAACATCCCTTGACCATTTTCCATCCTGAATTATGTTCTCTCTAGAAATACACCACAGTGGCATTAAGAAACAAGAGAATCAGCAGGCATGGAGGAGGGTGGTGACCAGTGATGGCTGATACTAAATGACCTCCCACAGAGGCCACACAGAAGAATGGCAGGAGCCACGGTGGGACATTTAACCTTTATCCTTACGAGGATGGGGATACATAAGGACCAGATTTGTATTTTAAGATGCTCCCTCAAGATCAGCTGGAGAATGGGGTAGAAAGGGCAACAATGGACACAGAAAAAATGTAAAAAATAGCTGTGAGAGGCATTCAGGGAGACCCACACTAGTGTGGTGAATGCAGGCAGGCAAGAGGATCCTACAGGGGCTGAAGTGGCAGGACTACTGACTGACTCCAAGGGGGAGAGGAGGGAAGGGGTAGTGAATGGAGGTCCTGGTTCTGCACAGGTGTTAGGTGGGACAGCCCGAGCAGCTGGGCGAGGGGCTGTTCCCTGACTGCATATGCAGCAGAGGGGCCCGGCTTGGAGGGGAAAGGATGCAGGCTGTGCATGACTGTTGAGCCAGTTTGACAATTAGGGCAAGGAAGGCTGGAAAGTAGCAGAAGGCAAAGGGAATGGACGTTTGCTGGCAGCTGACCGTTAGAGTGCTTTATATACAGTGAACAATAAAATGCACACACCCATCCATCAGTTTTATAGGTAAAGAAACTGAAGGTAGGTGAATGCTTCCCTGAGGTTAGGTAATTGGTAAGTGATAGAGCTGCAATTTAAAGGGGTGCTTTAAAAAAAATAAAAAAAAATAAAGGGGTGCTTTGCAGCATTGTTTACAACAGCCAGGACATGGAAGCAACCCAGATATCCATCAACAGATGAATGGATAAAGAAGATGTGGCACATATGTATAATGGAATATTACTCAGTCATCAAAAGAAATGAATTTGATTCAGTTGTAGTGCGGTGGATGAACCTAGACCCTGTTATAGAGAATGAAGTAAGTCAGAAAAACAAATATAGTATATTAACACATACATATGGAATCTAGAAAAACAGTACTGATGAACCTATTTGCAGAAAAGGAATTGAGGTGCAGATATACAGAATGGATGTGTGGATACAGTAGGGGAAGGAGAAGACAGGGCATGTTGAGAGTAGAACTGACATATATATACTAGCATGTGTGAAATAGATAGCTCGCGGGAAACTGTTAAAAACCAGGAAGGTGAGGATGGCGTTCTTTGATGATCAAGGGGGTGGTATGGGGGGAGGGAGACTCAAGAAGGAGAGAATACGTATAATTATGACTGATTCATGGTGTTGTATGGCAGAAACCAACACAACATTGTAAAGCACTTATCCTCCAATAAAAAAACAATAAAGGCATCCTCTAGCTGTACCCGCATCTTACAACCCCAACCTATTGTCCAGTCACCTAACAGAACACTTGGTGTGTATATGATGTTTATGGCTAAAACATGATAACTAGAGTTAAGACCAAAAGGGATGTGCAGAAACCTTCCCCAGCAGAACATGTGGGAGAGCAGGTGCCAGGCAGGGCACAGCATCTGAGCCAGGTAAGCACCTTACTTTCTAAGGCGGAGAGACCTCTCCTCAGAGGATGCCTCTCACCTGCACACACTCTCACCCCATGCACACTACTGAATACCTTTGTCATAGTTCCTCCCCACCTCTGGGGCTGGAAGAACCTGCTTTCCATGCATTAGAATCCACCCCGCAGAGCAGAGCTCACCAAGGCAGCTCCTCTTAACATCTTAAGGGAGAAGCAGTATTTTAGCTGACGGCATTACCCTGGCAGACAAAGGTTTAAGGCATAGCCTATTTAAAGAGTTATTTAACAATTTCCAAAATAGTAGCAAAACATTTTCCATAAAGCTAAATGAGTCCCAGGGAAGAAAGCACATATTACATTTTTGTACGTTTCCTTAATTAGGAACAGAGCCTGGTGGCTGGGGTTTATTTTCATGAGTACACATCCATAAAATCCAGAAACATCTTGACATGCTGGAGCATCCCTAATGTTTCTCAAATCTGAATGCCTAATTGGGTTAAGAAAAAAAGGCACAAGAATTTTCACGCTGGTTTTGATTCAAGATTCAAAACAGAACCTAAGATGTGCATTTTTCTATGGTTCCAAAACATATATAAGCCGGGTCAACATCCATAACACCCACTTCAGACATTTAAAAGAACAGGAAGACAGACTGAGGCATACATTCTGAATTTAACATACCAAGGAAGATTCTTCTTCTTCTTCTGAAACATGAAAACTCTCTTGTGATCTCCCTCAGACACTTTTCAACATCTTAATCTACTTACATTTTATAAAAAGAAAAAAGTGCTGGGAGATGTTTGTATGACACCTGATTCTTCTGTTACAGGGTTCAAAGAACTCCTTTTTGTGTGTGTTTTACTTTGCTAATTTATGACGAATTGGCTAGCCTTTTTCTTTGCTTTCACTAAATTCTGTTATAATGAAGGATCCAGATGTACCATTGAGTCTGCAATGAAGAAATCACCCTCCTTACCTGTGCAGTTTCTCCTCAAGCATTTCCATGTACTTCGTAGTATTGACCTTCACACTGGTTTCTGCAAAACAAAAATTCAAAATGAATGCAACTGGAGTCAAAGATTGAACAAAACCCAGAATCGCTCAACTAAAAGCCAAAACCCAAAGGATCACAGTCAAGGTGCTAGTGATAACATCCTACATTTGGAAAATACCCAGAGCCACTGGAGGGGCTGTCTGGATGGACGTGTTGGAAAGGGTCTGAGGCCTCCAGGTGCCACAGGAGCTGGAGTCAGGAGACAAGGCGTGATGCCTTTCACCACGAGCTCTCAAAGGCAGCTCTTTACATGTCTGGCATGGATCCCACTGTACTCTGGGCCCCTCCCACTGCCCACTTGGTAGCCAAGTGCTTGGCTGCAGACTTTGGGAAAGAGCATAAGAGCGAGAAGAATATCCCATCTCAGGGATGAATCAGAGAACTTCAGTGGTAGCTGAAGACTGCAGACCCTTTCATTAAAACTCAAATAGAAATCTGATCCAGCCAATAAGTTGGCATCAACTGCTCAGCTCCCAAGCTGTGAGGTCAGCTTCTCCTAGAGATAAACTCAGTGCCTCATTATACCAAATGCTGAAGGAATAGATGACTCTTAAAGCTTCCCTGGTGGCTCACACAGTAAAGAATCTGCCTGCAATGCAGGAGACCCAGGTCTAATCCTTGGGTGAGGAAGATCCCCTGGAGAAGGAAATGGCAACCCACTCCAGTATTCTTGTCTAGGAAATCCCATGGATGGAGGAGCCTGGTGGGCTACAGTCCATGGGGTTACAAAGAGTCAGACACCACCGAGAAACTACCACCCACACAAAGCTCAAAGGGCCAAAGAAGCACTTTACTAATGTAAAGGAGATATGGTACAGTGGGGGAAAGCTCTGATACAGACTGAGCTACAGGGGCTGTACTGGAAACCGGAAAAAGTACCTTAAAATTCCTCATCAAGAAACCAAATATTTAGAAGGGAATACAACAAAAGTTCTAGTTCATTAGTTTTTAATAGCTAATGGCTAAAACAGAAACACACAGACTGAAATATATATTGTTTAAGTTGGCCTCTTACTTTATTGACTTGTGCTGCCCCAACCTACAAGTTCAGTCAGTTCAGTTCAGTCGGTCAGTTATGTCTGACTCTTTGCGACCCCATGCACTGCAGCACGCCAGACCTCCCTATCCATCACCAACACCCAGAGTTTAATCAAACTCACGTCCGTTGAGTCCATGATGCCATCCAACCATCTCATCCTCTGTCATCCCCTTCTCCTCCCGCCTTCAATCTTTCCCATCATCAGGGTCTTTTCCAGTGAGTCAGTTCTTCATATCAGGTGGCTTGGAGTTTCAGCTTCAACATCAGTCCTTCCAATGAATATTCGGGACTGATTTCCTTTAGAATGGACTGGTTGGATCTCCTTGCAGTCCAAGGGACTCTCAAGAGTCTTCTCCAACACCACAGTTCAAAAGCATCAATTCTTCAGCGCTCAGCTTTCTTCACAGTCCAACTCTCATATCCATACATGACCACTGGAAAAATTATAGCCTTGACTAGATGGGGACTTCCCTGGTGGCTCAGATGGTAAAGCGTCTGTCTACAGTGCGGGAGACCCAGGTTCAATACCTGGGTTGGGAAGATCCCCTGGAGAAGGAAATGGCAGTCCACTCCAGGACTATTGCCTGGAAGATCCCATGGACAGAGGAGTGTGACTAGATGGACCTTTGTTGGCAAAGTAATGTCTCTGCTTTTTAATATGCTATCTAGGTTGATCATAACTTTTCTTCCAAGGAGTAAGTGTCTTTTCATTTTAATGGCTGCAGTCACCATCTGCAGTGATTTTGGAGCCCAAAAAACTAAAGTCTGACACTGTTTCCACTGTTTCTCCATCTATTTGCCATGAAATGATGGGACTGGATGCCATGATCTTAGTTTTCTGAATGCTGAGCTTTATGCCAACTTTTTCACTCTCCTCTTTCACTTTCATCAAGAGGCTCTTTAGTTCTCCTTTGCTTTCTGCCATAAGGGTGGTGTCATCTGCATATCTGAGGTTATTGATATTTCTCCTGGCAATCTTGATTCCAGCTTGTGCTTCTTCCAGTCCAGCGTTTCTCATGATGCACTCTGCATATAAGTTAAATAAGCAGGGTGACAATACACAGTCTTGACGTACTCCTTTTCCTATTTGGGATGAGTCTGTTTTTCCATATCCAGTTCTAACTGTTGCTTCCTGGCCTGCATACAGATTTCTCAAGAGGCAGGTCAGGTGGTTTGGTATTCCCATCTCTTTCAGAATTTCCCACAGTTTGTGGTGATCCACACAAAGGCTTTGTCATAGTCAATAAAGCAGAAATAGATGTTTTTCTGGAACTCTCTTGCTTTTTTGATAATCCACTGGATGTTGGCAATTTGATCTCTGGTTCCTCTGCCTTTTCTAAATCCAGCTTGAACATCTGGAAGTTCATGGTTCACGTATTGCTGAAGCCTGGATTGAAGAATTTTGAGAATTATTTTACTAGCATGTGAGATGAGTATAACTGTGTGGTAGTTTGAGCTTTCTTTGGCATTGCCTTTCTTTGGGATTGGAATGAAAACAGACCTTTTCCAGTCCTGTGGCCACTACTGAGTTTTCCAAATTTGCTGGCATATTGAGTGCAGCACTTTCACAGCATCATCTTTCAGGATTTGAAATAGCTCAACTGGAATTCCATCACCTCCACTAGCTTTGTTTGTAGTGATGCTTCCTAAGGCCCACTTGACTCCACATTCCAGGATGTCTGGCTCTAGGTGAGTGATCATACCATCGTGATTATCTGGGTCATGAAGATCTTTTTTGCACAGTTCTTCTGTGTATTCTTGCCACCTCTTCTTAATATGTTCTGCTTCTCTTAGGTCCATATCATTTCTGTCCTTTATTGAGCCCATCTCTGCATGAAATGTTCCCTTGGTATCTCTAGTTTTCTTGAAGAGATCTTTAGTCTTTCCCATTCTATTATTTTCCTCTATTTCTTTGCACTGATAAATGGCTGTCTGAGGAGGCCTTACAAATAGCTGTGAAAAGAAGAGAAGAGAAAAGCAAAGGAGAAAAGGAAAGATACACCCATTTGAATGCAGAGTTCCAAAGAATAGCAAGGAGAGATAAGAAAGCCTTCCTCAATGATCAGTGCAAAGAAATAGAAGAAAACCTACAAGTTAAGTTGTGCTAAATTTTTCTCCAAATAGCTTAGTTAAATATTTGTTTTCAGTTTCTACGATGTGTCAGCTTGTGTGCCAAACTGGGGATTCAGTTGTGGTGATATGGTTCTTCAGAGCAGAGATCTCACTGGTTCACTGAGAATAAGTACCCATTCAAAATATTTCAACCAGAAATTCTGTTTCACATCCTATATGTCTTTATGTGCCACACACTGTTCTAATCCCTGAGTATAAACCAGTGAACAGGATCAGTAAAGATGCCTGGGTCTTTCATTCTAGAGGGTAATAATAAGTATATAATATTCCATAGATGACTAGGGAGTGGTCAGTATTATAAAGCAAGAGAAGGAGATCAGAGTGCAGCTACAAGATGGTCAGGGTGGGCTCTGCTGAGAAGCCTGACATTTGAATAAAAGCATGAAGATGGTACGGGGAGTATATGAGCGGGCAAGCTAGGGAGGGCAAAGCCACAGAGGGCCAGCCAAGGCAGGTGTCTGCCTGAGTGCCCCAGCCCCACGTGGCCTGAGCAGAAGGTTCCCCAGGGTGAAGCAACGCAGACAGAGAAAGAGCCCAGGTCCAATCACAGGCTACTGCAGCAGACTCTACTTCCAAACACAGCCACACGATCTTTCCGCGCCCCCACATGCTTCTAGAGCTTGGCCACTCTCCATTAAGGCAGGAAAATCTATTTCCTTTCCCTGAATCAAACAGGATGTTTGATCGTTCCCACTGTTGAGTGTGACAGGAAGGATGCTATATAGCTTCTGAGGTTAGGGGCCCAGTCCGGGTTTCTCCTGCTTCTAGGAACTCAACCACCATGCTGTGAGGAAGCCCAAGCCGCACAGAGAAGCCATGCAGAGTTGTTCAGGCTGAAAGCCAGGCAAAGACCTCAGCCTACAGCCGGCATCACTCACCAGCTGTGTGAACGAGTGAGCTTCCAGATGATTTGGGCCTTTCAGCCTGGGGGAGCAACCCAGACTTCATGGAACAGAGACAAGCCATCTCCACTGCTCCCTGTCTAAATCCCTCACTCACAGAATTTGTGCATGTAAGACATAGTTGGTAGTCATTAAGTTGGGGGAAAATTTGTTCCACAGCTCTAGTAACTGGAAAGCGCATGTCAGGATTTGGGGTCTTCTGAGCGAAATGGCAAAGCACTGCAAAAGAATGGCAATAAATTGCCTCCTGGTTGCTGTGCCAAGAACAGATAGAGGCAGCAAGTGAGAGAATCAGCGCGACACAGGGAAGTCAGCTGATGGGAACTGAGACCAGGGCATCAGCAGGAGGTGGTGCTAAGGGGCAGACTTTGGGTAGGTATACTTTAGAGACAATGGGAGTTCTTGATGGACTGGATTTGCATGTGTAAAAAAACGACACATCAAGAATGACTATGCTGCTGTTAAGTCGCTTCAGTCGTGTCTGACTCTGTGTGACCCCACAAATGGTAGCCCGTTGGGCTCCGCCATCCCTGGGATTCTCCAGGCAAGAACACTGGAGTGGGTTGCCATTTCCTTCTCCAGTGCATGAAAGTGAAAAGTGAAAGTGAAGTCGCTCAGTCGTGTCTGACTCAGCGACGCCATGGACTGCAGCCTACCAGGCTCCTCCGTCCATGGGAGTTTCCAGGCAAGAGTACTGGAGTGGGATGCCATGGTATAGTACAAGATTTTTGCCCTGAGCTCCTGAAATAAAAACAGGGTTAGCATCAACCAAGATGGGAAGATCTCAGGTGAAACCAATCTGCAGAGACAAGCAAGAGTTAATTTTGGATTGAAATTTGCTAAGAAAGTAGAACTTAAGTGTTTTCATCAAAGGAAAAAAAAAAGGTAAATATGTGAGGTGATGGATGTGTTAATTAACTTGATGAGGGGAAATTCTTGCACAATGTATATCACACACCACATTGTACACTTTAAATATCTCATGTTGTCAATTATACCTCAGTAAAGCTGGAAAAAATCAAAGCAATTGAAAAATTTAAAAAAAAAAGAGTCCAATTTTAGATATGATAAATTTAGGTTTATTAGATATCCAGCTGGGCTGTCAAGTATGAAGTTGGATATGTGAGCCTTGGAGAAGGTCTGAACTACAGATGGACACTTGGAAGACCCTGGCAACTGAAGCAGGGAGGAGAGATGTCATCATACTGGAAGTAAGAGTAACTTAAGAAGACCTTGATGATTCCATATAACTATGATTATACTGCGATAGCACCTTTTATCCAAGGGACAAAAATTCATAGCACCTCCTTGAGGACAAGAAAGCCATATTCTCAAGTTCAAAATAATCCAGAGGTAAACCCTATAAATGATTTTGTTAAGAAATCAGACAGTAAATACTTGAGTCATCTCAGCACTTGAAGCTCTAGTTAGTGACCTGCTGGACCCGCAGGAACATCTTGTCCACTTGCCCTGAGGCTGCCATCTGCAGAGGATGTTGTGTTGATTACTTTTGCTGGACCCTGACTCATCACCCAGGCCAGCCTTGCTCACTCATTCCTGGGTTGACTCACCACCTTCCAGAGAGGCCCAGATTGCAGATGGGGAGTTTAGGTTTTTAACTTCCTAAAAGATGCCTGCAGACACACTTACTGGGAACAGAGCTCATTTTTTCTTCTCACTCTCCCTCTTCCTTCTTCCTTTCCCCAGCATCTCAGAGCAGGGACACAGAGAACAGTAATGGTGGTGAGACAAGGCCCCAAGAACCAAAGATGATGCTGAAACAGGAAGGAAGGGAGCAGGGCACTTCTGAAAGAATGATACAGCCCAAGCACATAACATAAGCCAATTAGAAGCAAATGGGTCCAAAATGGCAGACAAGTCATCCTCAATCAGCAAGCTAAATGACACACCCAGAGGTACCAGGACAGTTCCAAGGCAGTAGCAGAAGACCAAGCAGTGGGCAATGGCCCAGTTCCTGGAAATCTCCACCCCTTGCCCAAAATAGCTGGGATAATCCTCTGACTCATCAGCCTATGAAATTACCCAGCCCCTACAGACACCACATTTCAGGGTCACCACACTCACCCTCTGCAACGGCTTGCAGTCTGTCTGTGGAGTGTGTTTTTTCTCTGAATACATCCACGTCTTACCTATCACTTTGTCTGTCACTGAATTCTTCTGTAATGAGACATAAAGAATCTGAGCTTCATTAGATCCTGAAACCGGGTCTGTGATCTCAGAAGACCCTGGGTTTCGACTGGGTTTGAATCCTGCCATATGGGTTCAAGTCCCAACCTGAGGTAAATGGTTTCAGCACCAAGGGAAGCTGAATACCAAAGGGGAAAGGAGACCAGGGGTCACCAGGCATCCTGATGGGGAAGAGACAGGAATACTTTCTCCTCCCCACATGCTAAGGGACTCTGAGATCTAGAATCAGGCCAAAATATCAGACTGAAAGTGTTTTTATGAATCCAATTAAACAAGAACCAATTGATCATTAAACACAGAAAATCTGCAAAAACATTTATCAGAGTGCATGGCACAAACACAAATCAATGTTACAGGAATGGAATTTGGGTCCTACTTCATGCAATACACTAGCCTGCTGCTGCTGCTACTGCTGCTAAGTCGCTTCAGTCGTGTCCGACTCTGTGCGACCCCATAGACAGCCTCCTACCAGGCTCCTCTGTCCCTGGGATTCTCCAGGCAAGAACACTGGAGTGGGTTGTCATTTCCTTCTCCAATGCATGAAAGTGAAAAGTGAAAGTGAAGTCGCTCAATTGTGTCCGACTCTCAGCGACCTCATGGACTGCAGCCTACCAGGCTCCTCCGCCCATAGGATTTTCCAGGCAAGAGTACTGGAGTGGGGTGCCATTGCTTTCTCCAAATACACTAGCCTAGGCACTGTTTAAGTATAAAAGAGACATGGCCTCAAGGGGCCCAGAGAGCAAGGTAGAGTCAGATGCTAACATTGACAACTCCTTGGAGGGCATAGCAACGTTTTCTGTAAATCGTCATCATAACTGATGATCCAAAAATATCCCTATGAGTCTAATGAAAAAAAAAAAAAAAACCAAGCTACCAGCAATATCCTTTTCAGGATAAGATAGGAGAATGACAAGTGGAAAAAGGTCTAACTGAGTTTCATTGTATTAGATCCTTTGTTTGTGTAATAGAAGGACAGGAGGATTTGTCATGGGAAATGAGTAACCCCTGCCATGAGACTGAATGAAGCAGTGGTTCCAAAGAGCTTCAGCCCCACCACCTCGGTTAATAAGGATAGCACCATGAAATAAGTACAACTCGACCTCAAAGTTGAAAATGGAAGCAAAGGGACCTCATCAGTTTAGCGTCAATCACAAATTTTCTCTAACATTACCCATTTTATTGACGCTTTCTAAAATAATGTAAGTTACATGTGAGATAGGACCTCATTTTACAAAAATAAATCATCAGATTTCAAAGATCGTTATTCAAGGACAAGTTTAGATACGATGAACTCTCATTAGTGAACTCTTCCAGAAGGAAGATATGAAAGACAGAAGAGAAATTTTAGAATTCTGAGAAACTTCTGACCATCTGAATTAATGGAAGCACTTCTGTTTACTTGGGTAATTAAACCACACACGGAGATGAAATAGTGAAGTAGCACCAAACAAAATCCAGGGAGGGAACAACAGGAAGAAATGGACATACAGTTGGACTGAAGCGACTTAGCAGCAGCAGCAGCAGCCATTATTATCCTCATTTTGCAAGTAGAGAAATGAAGGGACCAACGTCACACAGCTAGTGAAGGGCAGATCCAGAGCCCATTGTTACAAATCAGAACCTCAATTTTAAATAACACAGGAAGAGTAAGGAAGCGCACACTGAATAAATGCGCGTGAAATTTCAGCTGCCAACAAAACGAAGACGGTGTTCAAACATATTAAATTCAGGAGAGGCCAAAGACTGCTGTAAAAAGTCAGAGTTACAAAGAGCACTAGCAATTACAAAACACAGCCATCAAAAGATGGAAACCTAATTGTATGTCAACTGTGGGGAAGAATACTGCTAATATATCAGAATAAAATACATTACCATTGTGTTATCATTGTGTGTCTTGAAGCGACTTAGCAGCAGCAGCAGCATATATATCTCACATATATACATTTAGTATATATACATGTATATATGACATATATGCATGTGTGTACATTATATATACGCATATATATTTATATAGTATAGGCCAAGGAGTATAGACAAAGTAGTTGTTGGTGGTGTCCAACTTTTGCAACCCCATGGACTGTAGCCCTCCAGGCTCCTATGTCCATGGGATTTCTCAGGCAAAAACACTGGAGTGAGTAGCCATTCCCTTCTCCAGGGGATCATCCCAACCCAGGGTTCAAACCTGGATCTCCATTGCAGATGGATTCTTTACCAACCGAGCCACAAGGGAAGCCCTCAAAGTAGTTTGCAATAAGAAAATGATTAATGAATGATTACTTCGGAGAAGGCAATGGCACCCCACTCCAATGTTCTTGCCTGGAGAATCCCAGGGACGGGGGAGCCTGATGGGCTGCAGTCTATGGGGTCACACATAGTCGGACACGACTGAAGCAACTTAGCAGCAGCAGCAGCAGCACTTAATTTTCTAAGTCTTATATTCAGGTTGAGTCACTCCTCCCACAATGTCATATTCATGTGGTTTTACAAGAAGATTTTATTTGCCTCTATACATTATTTTTACTGCGTTTTTCTGCCATCACTGTGTGTGGTGGTCATTTACGTAGAACTCTCAAGAGAGAGATCCCAAGTTAAATAGGATATAATCCTTGCTAGACTTTAGACTGATCTATCAGTTTTCAGAACTGGAGCATCATAATATGATTCAGCTGTCCATGAAGAGTAAAAGCTGTGTTGATGTGCACATCCTCTAGGGCTGGAACCAAAGAAACACCAACACTAATTTAGCAATGGACTCACTTCTCATCAGCAGGATATCATTAAGTCTGCTGCTGTTAATTTTCTCTGATGTTGATACCAGATTTCCAGAGAGAAGAAAAATGATCAGATAGGGTCCTACCAAATTAACAGATGCTAACAAAGAGCAGGCCTCTCTTTGGGGCTCTATCTGACTCTCATTCTTCTATCCATCTAACATTTCTGAAATGCCCACTGAGTGCCAGATTGTAGCCACTGCGGCTACAGACTTGAATGTGGCGCTGCTCTCAGCCTAGAAAAAACCAGGTTTGGAGATAAAGACAGACAAACAGATAGCTAATAAAAGCAACGAATTTGGTCCAATGATAGAAAGGTAAAGCATCTGTCACTCTGGGAGCACCGTGGAAGGAGATTCAGCCCAGGCTGAAGGGGTAAACATGACTCCGGGTGGAAGCGATTGAGCAGAGATCTTAAAGGATTTTCCACACTGGCTGAAGCCGGAGGAGGCGTGCATAATCCAAAACATCAGGTACACATAAAATAAGATTTGTGTTTTAGAACATCAGGCATTTAATGCCATATCACTTTATCTTCCCAATAATTTCTGAATCACTTTTCCCTGAGCTTACATGTAGGTCACGCAGTGTAGTGCACGAGCTGGCTACAGGAGATAGGCAGGTCCGAAGGTCCGAAAGCACAGGCTCTGAGCCTCCATCACCTGTCTTGGCCACTCCCAGAAGTGGATGTAAAGATTAACTGCTTCATCCAGATTTTCTCCTTTGGGCAATATGAGTCAAGCTATTATGGTAACTTCAAAGGCAGGCAGAGTGGGAAAGCCTTTTCAGAATTGGAGCATCATAATATGATTCAGTTGTCCGTGAAGAAAGTAAAAGCAGTTATTCTGAGCTGTGTTGATGTGTATGCTTCCGCCTCCACAGTCCAGCGCTGTGTGATGCCCCAGAAGCCCTGTCACCCTTGAACCCAGAGCGCATCTCAGGGACTTAGTCCGGATACTCATGTCAGTAGAAACTGTGACTGCTTAGATGGGAAGAGAGCCTGGGCAGGAGGAAAGGGGAGAGAATGAATAGGGAAGCTCCCCCAGGTTTAAAAACAGTTAACTATACAGCAAACACTCACTCTACATAACAGATAAAGCCCCGGTTCCAATTTCACCTGCTGTGCTTGTCACCAGTTAATTGGGTATCATCTGATACAGTAATTCTCACATTCCCTGTTCAGACTTGCTCCTACATGCAATCTCTCCGTGCCCTTGAAGCACACGGCCTAATAAATCAGCACTATTCAGTGACAAAAAGAAAACCAAGCACTCCCGGTATGGAAAGCAAGACAGAAAAATGCAAACGCTGTCAGTTCTGCCCACTTTAGCCACCCTCACTCACATACTCCTGACAGCCAAACCCTCCCACCGACTCCCCAGCTCTCCCTGCTGACAGAAGGGCTTGGGTTTGCTTTCGTCCTTCCTAATGCATATCCTTGGAAGAGCTGTGGTCTGGACATCCATGACAATATCGTGTAAGTTGCTTAAAAAGTCTGGTTACTAGTTTTGCCTGGGACTGTCTATTCGAGACTATACACTCAAGTCTGATTCTTTCTCCTTTCTTCCCTCAAACATGGCACACACCCCCCACATCCACAGGATTTAGTTCTCTTCATTCTTTTCTAAAGGCAGACAAGGAATAGAATTGGGGACTTTGTTTTTAAAGTGGAACACTATATTCTTAAACAATTAGTGTTAAATTTTAAGCCCAAATCCACACTTGATCTTCTTGATTTTATTTTTTTATTTTATATTGGAACATAGTTGATTTACAATATTGTGTTCATTTCAGGTATGTAGCAAAGTGATTCAGTTATGCGTTAGTCACTTCAGTTTATGAACTGTAGCCCGCTAGGCTCCTCTGTCCATGGGATTCTCCAGGCAAGAACACTGGAGTGGGATGCCGTGCCCTCCTCCAGGGGATCTTCCTGACCCAGGGATCAAACCCACGTCTCCTGTGGTTCCCACATTGTAGGCAGATTCTTTACCGCTGAGCCACCAGGAAAGCCCGATTCAGTTATATATATATTCTTTCTCAGATTCTTTTCCCATTTAGGTTACAGAATATTGAGTCAAGTTCCCTGTGTTATACAGTAGGTCCTTGTTGGTTATCTATTTTATATATAGTAGTGTGTGTATATGTTAATCCCAGACTCCCAATCTATTACCTTGATCTTCTTAAGCTAAGGAGAATGAGCTCACGCTAGATGCTGGTGTGGGGCTTTACTTTTGTGCATTATCACCGTTAATTTTCACAGTAACTCTCTAAATCCCTTATGAGGGTAAGGAGCCTGAGCCTGAAGAAAATTCATTTAAACATAAATAAAAATAATTCATTCGTCTTAATTCCAGAGTCTACTTTTTTTCAAATACGCAATACTGCTGCTCATTTATTACGGAACATAACTTATGAACTTACTGAAGGACTTCTGTATTTTACAGAAAGTATTTACTTTCCCCTCTAGAGCCGAGGCTTAACATCTATTAAAGGTTTGAAACTGGACTCTCTCTATTTGACCACAGAAGGATCCTAGGACTGAGGGTCTGTCTGAGCTATAGCCCTTGGAAAAGAGACCCCAGCATGCTGGCTGGAAAACTCAGAACATGGCAAGGAAATCCAGGGCAAGGGTTGGCCCGTGTGAAGCTGATAAGATCCCCAGCTACACGGTGTATCTGTGTTGGAGGTACCCCGCTGCACCGTCTTGGGAAGTAACTTGCACCCAGATTTTGGCAGTGTGGTTATAGGGAGGGGAGGGCAAGATTTTAACATCAACCCCTGTGCTTACAGCCCCATGGAATATCACACCCGTGACCACCTCTTTGGGGAGAGGGTCTCCCTGCACCACACCTTTCTCTTTGAGCTCGAATAATCATCAAGCTTCCCTGGTGGCTCAGATGGCAAAGAATCCACCTGCAATTCAGGAGACCCTGGGTCGGGCAGACCCCAGGGAGGAGGAAATGGCAACACGCTCCAGCGATCTTGCCTGGAGAATGCCATGGACAGAGGAGCCTGGTGGGCTACAGTCCATGGGGTCTCAAAGACCTGGACCCAGCTGAGTGACTAACACTTTCATCAGTTTCATCAGCAGCCTAGCCCCCTGCCAGCAGGTCCTAGCCCCCACCACTCTCTCAGCAGAGTCTGCCCTCCAGCGAGGGGCCATCAGGCTCCTAAGCCAGCGTTTCCAAACCGTGTTAAGTGAAGAGGCCGTTGCCTCCCCCGGCTCACGCTGAAGAATGAGGGCTTCAGCCACCGCGGCCAGCTTCAGCCAAGGCAGCAGGTGGAGGGAACACTCAGAGAGAGGTCAGCAGAGGAGGGAGGGAGTCCTCACAGCTCCCGAGGCCCCACCCCTTGCCCCGCAGCCTCCAGGGGACCGATCCGGGCCAGTAGAGACTCTCCTGGTGTTCCCTTTGCCTGGAATACCCTACCCAAATGTTTCTGCTCTCTTGCCCTGCAGCCCCTCTTCCCGCATGCTCTCTCCCTCTCTGGGGTCCTGCAGTCCTTTACAGCCATCCTAGAGACACTGAGGTCACTTTGGGCAGGTCCAGCTCTCTGCTAGAGCCATGGATGCTGTGTCCTTTGAACTCTTAGAGCCCGGTACAGTCCTGGGCTCAGAAAAGGTGCCTAGTACCTCATGCCCCTCCCCCCAGGGGGCAATGCTGTGCTGGTCACAGGGGAAGCCACCACGGGGAAGACACATGAATATTCTCAAGGAATCGACAGCCTGATAAAAACAGAAGTCAGAACAGATTCTTGGGATGCTGAGCAACTGAGGTCATAGAACAGGGCATTACTGGAGAGTGGTGCATGCGCGTGCTCGTCCGTGGGGTGGAGACACAGAGCTGGACTTGTGCACCCTGTGCGTGTGTGTTAGGGGTGGACTCTCAGACCCAGCCGAGAGCCCACTTCTTCTGTAAAAGGCTTGAGAAAATAAGGCAGTGAAAAAACCCTAGAGTTTTTCCAAAGTGCATGTATTAATAGAAGATTAAATGATTATACAGTGGAAGTGAGAAATAGATTTAAGGGCCTAGATTTGATAGATAGAGTGCCTGATGAACTATGGAATGAGGTTCGTGGCATTGTACAGGAGACAGGGATCAAGACCATCCCCATGGAAAAGAAATGCAAAAAAGAAAAATGGCTGTCTGGGGAAGCCTTACAAATAGCTGTGAAAAGAAGAGAGGTGAAAAGCAAAGGAGAAAAGGAAAGATATAAGCATCTGAATACAGAGTTCCAAAGAATAGCAAGAAGAGATAAGAAAGCCTTCCTCAGTGATCAATGCAAAGAAATAGAGGAAAACAGCAGAATGGGAAAAACTAGAGATCTCTTCAAGAAAATTAGAGATACCAAGGGAACATTTCATGCAAAGATGGGCTCGATAAAGGACAGAAATGATATGGACCTAACAGAAGCAGAAGATATAGGAAGAGATGGCAAGAATACACAGAAGAACTGTACAAAAAGCATCTTCATGACCGGGATAATCACGATGATGTGATCACTCATCTAGAACCAGACATCTTGGAATGCGAAGTCAAGTGGGCCTTAGAAAGCATCACTACAAACAAAGCTAATGGAGTTGATGGAATTCCAGTTAAGCTATTTCAAATCCTAAAGGATGATGCTGTGAAAGTGCTGCACTCAATATGCCAGCAAATTTGGAAAACTCAGCAGTGGCCACAGGACTGGAAAAGGTCAGTTTTTATTCCAATCCCAAAGAAAGGCAATGCCAAAGAATGCTCAAACTACTGCACAATTGCACTCATCTCACACACTAGTAAAGTAATGCTCAAAATTCTTGGAAGAACCGTGAACTCCCTGATGTTTAAGCTGGTTTTAGAAAAGGCAGAGGAACCAGAGATCAAATTGCCAACATCTGCTGGATCATAGAAAAAGCAAGAGAGTTCCAGAAAAACATCTATTTCTGCTTTATTGACTATGCCAAAGCCTTTGATTGTGTGGATCACAATAAACTGTGGAAAATTCTGAAAGAGATGGGAATAGCAGACCATCTAACCTGCCTCTTGAGAAATCTGTATGCAGGCCAGGAAGCAACAGTTAGAACTGGCCATGGAACAGCAGACTGGTTCCAAATAGGAAAAGGAGTCCGTCAAGGCTGTATATTGTCACCCTGCTTATTTAACTTCTATGCAGAGTACGTCATGAGAAATGCTGGACTGGAAGAAACACAAGCTGGAATCAAGATTGCCAGGAGAAATATCAATAACCTCAGATATGCAGATGACACCACCCTTATGGCAGAAAGTGAAGAGGAACTAAAAAGCCTCTGGATGAAAGTAAAAGAGGAGAGTGAAAAAGTTGGCTTAAAGTTCAACATTCAGAAAACGAAGATCATGGCATCCGGTCCCATCACTTCATGGGATATAGATAGGGAAACAGTGGAAACAGTGTCAGACTTTATTTTGGGGGGCTCCAAAATCACTGCAGATGGTGATTGCAGCCATGAAATTAAAAGACGCTTATTCCTTGGAAGAAAAGTTATGAGCAACCTTCATAGCATATTCAAAAGCAGAGACATTACTTTGCCGACTAAGGTCCGTCTAATCAAGGCTATGGTTTTTCCTGTGGTCATGTATGGATGTGAGAATTGGACTGTGAAGAAGGCTGAGTGCCGAAGAATTGATGC
>SJYT01040665.1:246745-302135 GCA_006410635.1 Cephalophus harveyi | reverse complement strand
GGGAGTTGGTGATGGACAGGGAGGCCTGGCGTGCTGCGATTCATGGGGTTGCAAAGAGTCGGACATGACTGAGTGACTGAACTGAACTGAACTGAAAAGGTCCGTCTAGTCAAGGCTATGGTTTTTCCTGTGGTCATGTATGGATGTGAGAGTTGGACTGTGAAGAAAGCTGAGTGCCGAAGAATTGATGCTTTTTAACTGTGGTGTTGGAGAAGACTCTTGAGAGTCCCTTGGACTGCAAGGAGATCCAACCAGTCCATCCTAAAAGAAACCAGTCCTGGGTGCTCATTGGAAGGACTGATGCTGAGGCTGAAACTCCAATACTTTGGCCACCTCATACGAAGAGTTGACTCATTGGAAAAGACCCTGATGCTGGGAGGGATTGGGGGCAGGAGGAGAAGGGGACGACCGAGGATGAGATGGCTGGATGGCATCACCGATTCGATGGACGTGAGTCTGAGTGAACTCTGGGAGTTGGTGATGGACAGGGAGGCCTGGCATGCTGCGATTCATGGGGTCGCAAAGAGTCGGACACGACTGAACGACTGAACTGAACTGAACTGAAAAAAGAAATGGAAGTGTTAGTCGCTCAGTCGTGTCCCTCTCTTTGCGACCCCATGGACTGTAGCTTCCCTGTCCAAGGGATTCTCCCGGCAAGGATACTGGAGTGGGTTGGCATGCCCTCCTTCCCTCCAGGGGATCTTCCCGACCCAGGGATCAAATCTGCATCTCCTGTGTCTCCTGCATTGGCAGGCAGATTCTTTACCACCTGCCGCCTCGGAAGCCTGACTGGAGGGTGGAGGACACACAAAGGCAGCCCAGCCTGGGAAGGAGAGAGGGGGCCATGCAGGCTACTGAATACAGAATACAGAATACTGGAGCTGAGAAGGACGTGAACACAGGGCCTACTTCAGTCTCTAATACAAAGCAAAACCTATGGAAGGAGACACAGGGTTGTGACTGGGATGAAATAAAGAGGGATGATTTCAAAGCCCTCATCTTAGGCACTAATCCATCCACAAGGCCACCCACACCGCAGACCACTGGCATCCCACTCATCTCTGCTCCAGGTGCTGGCCTGCCAGGCACCCAAACAGTGCAAACCCACCCTTTTGTGTGGGCCACACAGATGTTCCCAACCTCTTACAGGCTGTGTGTGTGTGTTAAGTTAGTCATGTCTGACTCTTTGCAACCCTATGGACTGTAGCCTGCCAGTCGCCTCTGTCCATGGGATTCTCCATTGGAGTGGGTCACCATGCACTTTTCCAGGGGATCTTCCCCACCCAGGGATCTAACCCACATCTCTTATGCCTCCTGCATTGGCAGGAGGGTTCTTTACCACTAGCACCACCTGGGAAGCTCTTACAGGCTGTGACAAAGTCCACAAGTGAACTGGCTTTTTATTTCCTAAATAAAGGCCAGACAAGGACCAGCACTACACCTGAGGTGGGAAACCTGGAGTCTGGTTCCACACGAGGTTCTGGGCGAGGAGTGTGCCTGTCCAATCAGTGCATGTCACTCACCTCCCTGGCATGAGCACAGCCAACTCAGCCCCGGGGTCCAGCTCACAGTACCCGCCTCTCCCCATGAGATCAGACACCTCAACAAGACACCCCTGAGAAGACCAGATGGAAACTCTAAGTCATGGTGGAATGCAATGATTATCTGGTAAATCTTCTGTTAATACATGCACTTTGGAAAAACACTCCAGTTTTTTCATTGCCTTATTTTCTTAAGCCTTTTACAGAAGAAGTGGGTTTTCAGTTGGCTCTGAGGTTCCACCCTGAACACACACACAGGGTGCCCACATCCAGGTCCAGGCATCAAAACCACGCAGCCTCACGACCAGCCCACACCTGCTGGGCATTTCTTGCTTATGGACCAAATCTTGTCAGAAGCCCAACGCCAAACCAACATGCCTGTCCTTTCCTTCAATGCTCAGACGATGCATGGGTGATAAATAGGTTTACAAAATTAACAGAGGAAAAATATGAATCTTTGCATATCTGCTTCATCAGGACAAACGCAAGCCAGGTGTGGAGGGACTGAGCATTATAATAATTATAATAATAAATGACATATTATATTCCTGTAATATAAAATCTTATAGGAAAACAGCCTGGATGGAATCCCTTGCTTCTGCCCTGAAGCAACTCATCCTCCCAAGTTCTTGAATCCAAGATTGCATTACAATGAGTACAAGACGGCCCTGTGCTCACAGTATGCCCAGAGGCCAGAGGAAACCCCCTCTCTTTCCAGAAGGGGGCTCAGGCCACGCAGAGGAGTGGCCAGAGCTAGGACATGCAAGCTGGCTGTCCAACACCCGTATGGGAGGTGCTTGTGATAGAGACAGGCAAGGATGGGGAGGCCAGGGGCTGTGGCCAGCTCTCTCCCTCACCTCTACTTTCCAGCACAGAATCCACAGGATCCAAGAATTCTAAATCCCTGGTCTCCTACCCGTTAAAGAGTTACATTTGTCGAGGGCATTAATCATATTTTTATTTTCTTTACTTGGGGATGCTTTGCCGTTGGGGTCTTCCTGACCCTAGCAGGTCTGCCCCTCCCACGGGCACGTGTGTGTGCGCTTCAGTCATGTCCATCTCTTTCTGAGCCCATGGACTGTAGCCCTCCAGACTCTTCTGTTCATGGAATTTTCCACGCAAGAATAATGGAGTAGGTTGCCATTTTCCTCTTCCAGGGATCCTTCCAACCCAGGGATCAAAACCACATCTCTCCTACCTGGTCCCCTAGCCATTAAAGAGTTATATTTGTCAGGTCTATTAATCACATTTTCCACTTTCTTTATTTTAGGATGCTTGACATCTGGTTCTTCCTGGTCCTGGAAGAACTGCCCCTCCCAGGGCAGGCCAGTTCCTAGAGAGGGAAAATACTTCACCTGAGGGCAGGCCTTTCACAGCAAAGCAACCGCCCCACAGCCTGCACCCAAATACCTCCTCTGTAGGCTCTCTCCTGCACCGACCCTGATCACCCAGGGCCAGGTACCAGACAGCCAGGGACAGCCCCTATACCCCAGAGCCTTGAATAAATTCAGACTGGCCCGTCCTGCTCTACTGACCCTGCCTCACCTGTTCCTTCCCCGACAACCCTCAGTAAAGCCCCTTTGCCCAAGTTTCCCCTCTCTCTGCCTCCTCCACCACCCTGGTGCTTCTCCTGGGACTCTGCATAGCTTCACTGTCCCTCCTCTTGGGAGCCGTGAGTAACAAACTCTCTCTTTTCAATGGCAGCGATCTGAGCTACTGGCCCCACCACATGTGAGTAATAACAAAACCTACATTTTAAAGCTCAACTTAAGACAACAGGACAAGCTGTATTTAGCCATTGACTAGACTGATTCAAGACTTTAAATATCCAGATCTACAGTCTGTGTGCTGTATCTCTGCCCCCAGCCCCACGTGTATTACTGATGAGCCTGCTCTCACCAACATTTGCAGTTAATTCTGTAATGGACAAGGGGGAAGAAAGAGACAGGCCTTATCAGCTAGGAACACGACATCGTGAAAGAGCTGGATTTCAGCCTTATCAAGACAGCCGACAGGGAACATAATCCTTGATCTATCAGAGCCCAGCAAGAACGTGTTATGAGACATCCAGCTGGTACCTTCCTGGAGGCAGCATCTGGGATGCAGGAAGGCAGTGTTGGGGGTTCAGCACAGGGGTAGTGAGCTGGGGGCTGGGAATGCCCACCCTGGCTGGGCTTCTGTGGCCCCAACACGACACCCTGAATCAAGGTTTGTCACATCTGGCTGCTGTATTTTCCATTTCCTCCCAGCAGCAGAGCTGAGAGGCAGAGAAGGCTGAGTGCAGAGCTCAGATGGAGATCACGAGTTCTCCCTCCTCCAGGTCATTTTGCTGGACCCCGACTCCCCCTCCTCACAGGGTCCTTCTCATTGGAGAGAAAGCCCACAAAAGCTGCTTAACACCCTGCACTGGCTTCCCTTTGACCTTGGAACAATACCCAGACCCTCCACGATGCCTGCAGGTCTCCCCTTCCGCATCTCGTCCACCTGTCCCCTCTACCCACGTCTGGCCTCACTGACACACCAGGTTCTTCCCCATCCTTGCCTGGCAGGCTCCTCCCTGTACCCCCTGCAGGGGTGGTTTTCTTATCCTTTAAGCTTTAGCTTAAATGTCTCCTCCTTAGAGGGCGCTTCCCCTGGAGCCACTGACTCTTTGTCACTCAGTTATTTTCTTTCCGATCCCTGACTCTTGACTCTGGAGGTCTTAGAGCATCTTGTAATTATTTTATTTATGGGTTCATTTACACGGGCTTCCCAGATGGCGCCAGTGGTAAAGAACTCACCTGTCAATGCAGGAGACATAAGAGACGTGGGTTCAATCCCTGGGTCAGGAAGATCCCCTGGAGGAGAGCATGGCGACCCTCTCCAGTATTCTTGCCTGGAAGATCCCATGGACAGAGAAGCCTGCGGGCTACATACAGTCCATGGGGTCACAGAGTCAGACAGGACTGAAGCGACTTAGCATGCATGTTGTTTTCTACTTTTACTTTTCCGTCCCTCCCATTAGAATTCAAGTTTCAGGAGGCCAGCCCCCCATAGTGGTTCTCAGTGTGTGTCTGTTAGTTACCTTGTGTAGCCACTCTGTTACAAAGTGTGTCTGATTTCATGGCCTGGCCTCCCCGGTGCTGAGCCCCACTCCTGCTCTGTAAAGCACATGTGAAAACAGCCTAGTCATGAGCACAGGCACCGGGCATTCGGCATCCCTGGAAAGGTGGTTGTGTTACTGGCTTTAGGAGACACTGGTGACTTCCACAGTCAACTTCAGTGTCAACACTCAGCACCGCCCACCTGCAAGAAGCCTCAAACTCACACCCAGATGAGCCGAGCATCCCCAGGTAGAAACTGATGTGAAATCAGAAGGTTTGGCACCAACTCCTAATCCGAGAGCAGGGACTCAGGACTGTGGGTGAAGAGAACCCCCCCCCCCCATCTGTTCACAGGGACGGCTATGAGAGCACTGTTTGTAAGTGGGTGGCTGGCAGCCCCTGAGAACACCCGCATCCTCATCTGCTCCCATCCTCTGTCTGCAGGGGGCACAGGACAGACAGGAGCTCACATGGGCTTGTAAACAGAAGACAGAAGGTCAGTACTCACTCCCCCAGAACTCAGGGGCAAGCTGGCCACAGCCCCTTGTCACAGTGGAGAACGAAAATGCAGCATGTGTTGACGCTGACTCTGATTTTCAGGCTGACTCTGATTTCCAGGCTTTGACTCCGGACATTGTATTTGAGGTAACGTGTGAAAACGGAAGGTATTACAACAGAGTGCAGTAACATCTCCAGCAGCTTCCGGTGCCCTGTCTCTGCTCCCTCTCCCACACCCTGGTGAGCACACGATCCGTGAGAATTTAAAAATAGCCTAACATGGGTTTCAAGCAGAGTAAACTAAATGAGTCCAATTTTCTATGCCTTTCATTTTAAATTATGCGCTCACTGTCTAGCAGCAGAAAATTCGAGTGAGGAGGATGGGACATTTAAAATCTAATTTTCAAAAATTGGGTCCTAAGGCAGAACAGAGAAAATGCATTTACACATAAAATTGTGCTTGTAAATCAATCCTGGCAGAACAAGTGGCCCTTTGGTTGGCAAGAGCACCTGGCCTGGGCTCACCCGGGCCCAAGAAGCCAAGTCACAGGCTCACGGGTACTTTCTGAGCCCCTGCTAGGTGCCAGCTGGGGTGCGACGTGCTGAAGGAGACCCCACTCACCAGCCCAGTGCCTCAAGAACCTTGTGAACTCATGAGGGTATCGCCCATGTAAAGGGGTTTTTACAGCACGCTGGCAGAGGCCGGGATGGGCTAGCTGGTGAGAAGGTAGGCACTTCCCATGGTGGGGATGGATGGAGGCCACGGAGGTGTCACAGGGAGGGGAACAGCTAGGGAGAAACAGGAGGGATGAGCAGGGAGCAGGGCAGGTAGCAAGAGGGAAGGGGGCAAGAAGCCATGTGCAAAGACTTGGAAGTAAGGAGAGAAAGTGCATATTTGGGAAACCGGAAGCTGAGACCACAGATGATTAAAGTGTAAGGAAGGAGGGGAGGGTGGGAAACAAAGATGGAGAAAGCATGACAAGAAGGGCCATTCAGGGACTTCCTTGGCGGTCCAGTGGTTAAGACTCCAAGCTCCCAATGCATGGGGCATGGGTTCAAATCCCTGGTCGGGAACTAAGATCCCACATGCCGCACAGTGTGGTCAAAAAATAAAATTTAAAGAAAGAAGGGGCATGCAAAGGTCTACCAGGAAGCATCACAGACCCGGTCTCCTAGTCCATTGATTTCTCTGCAGTGTACAGAATGGATGGTAAGGGGGTGAGATGAGACACAGCCGGATCAGCAGAACACTGCTACTGTGATGAGGGAGGCCTGGAACCAGAAAGTGCCTGCGGGTGAATAAAGGCAGGTTGATATCAGCACTATTAAGGAAACAGAATTGACAGGATTTTGTGTTGGGTTGAATTTATTCACTCAACACATCTAGCAGCCACTCTGTACTGGGCACTATCAGAGAAGCTATAAACACCACAGAAGAATGAGAAATCAGTGGGTATTTATGAAAATATTTAAGGCAGTACCTGCTATTTGGGAACTATTGGGTTATTGCTTAAATAGAAAGAATAAAATAGAGCAGACATGGAGCTTACATTCCAAGTGGGGAGAGACAGAAGCCAAGACGTAGGTATAATGTACCAGCTGCTGGTGAGTGGAAAGGGACCATATGTGTATTGCGGGCAGCCGCTGTAAATATGGTGGTCAGAAGAGCCTTAAGACGGTGACAATTCAGCAAACACCCAGCAGAGGTGGGGCCACGTGAGAAGCAAACGGAGAGGAAAGGGCAAGCCTGATGGCAATGGGCGTCACCAGAAAAGAAAGGTTTGGGAGGACAGAAACTGAGCTCACTTTCTAACAGGCAGACTTGGGCATGACCTTAAGATATCCCAGTGGAGCTGACCCATAAAAGGTGGTCACGAGGGGAAGGGATTCATGAGGTAGAGAATAGGGACCCAGCCGGGGGCAGGGTTCAGCTTCCAGAAGCCGCCCACATGCCTTGGCCCAGGGCCCTCTCCTTCCAGCTTCAAAGCTAGCAACCCTATGTCAAGTCATTTCCCACCTCAGATCTCACCAACCCTCCTTCTGCCTCATCTCTCCTCTGCTTCCAGCCTAGAAAGTCCTCTGCTCTCAAAAGCTCTTATGATTAGACTGGGCTCTTTATAACCCAGGACGTTCTCCCCGCCTCAAGATCCTCAACCTCAATTATATCTGCAGAGTTTTTTTTTTTTCACTTTCATTTATTATTATTATTATTATTTTACTTTACAATATTGTATTGGTTTTGCCACACATCAACATGAATCTGCCACGGGTGTACACGTGTTCCCAATCCCGAACCCCCCTCCCACCTCCCCCGCCCACACACCATCCCTCTGGGTCATCCCAGTGCACCAGCCCCAAGCATCCTGCACTCTGCATCGAACCTAGACTGGCGATTCGTTTCTTATATGACATTATACATATTTCAATGCCATTGTAATGTCACCTAGTCATAGATTCTGGAGACCAGGGCATGGCTATTTGGGGGCCATTATTGACTCGACAGATGTGAGTCTGAGTGAACTCCGGGAGTTGGTGATGGACAGGGAAGCCTGGCGTGCTGCAGTTCATGGAGTCGCAAAGAGTTGCACATGACTGAGCGACTGAACTGAACAGAAATGAACTGATTCACCTAATGTGCCAGTCATGTAGCATGGCAAGAAAAAGTGGCTGGGGACAGAATCCCAAAAGGAACAAAACCTTAAAATGATGAGCAGAGAAGGAGGAGCTGGCAAAGATGACAGAGATGGAGTGATCAGAGAAGTAGCAGGATCCCCAGAGGGGCAGGGTCCACAGAAAGGCAAACGAAAGGTGGAACGTCTCCAAGTGTCAGCAGGGTTAGACACTGACCAGAGAGCTAGAAAGGATCACCTGGGTTCACAATAGTAGGTGACCTGCAACTGCCCACACACACACACACAAACACACACACTCAGAAATCCCTCTTCCACATCACTTCCTACCAGGCTGCTGTTCCCTAGGCTGCCACGTCTCCCAAACCCACCCAGGTTCAGCCGGCAGAGCTGCACGGAGGGGACATGGCTTCACACAGGCTGGGCGCCAGGACCTCATCAAAGAGACATGAGCCTGGTTTTGAAAGAATCAGCCTGACTTCCATCCCACACGCTCACTCTCCCTGCCGTGGAACAAAATGAAGGCTCCATGTGCAGGGGGCGGGGAGGGGATGGAGCCCCTTCTTACTAAATCCGCTGAGATTGATCCCTTGATACAGGAAAACACTAAATGCCAATGGAAAATCTATTCTCCAATCCTCATCGTTTCCTGGCATTTGTTTTAGGTATTTAAAATGCATTTGCTTGGACTCTAGAACGGTTAATAAGTTAATGTCCTAGATATTTAGGAGGAGGTAGGTATAAAATCATTGGCTTAAAATGATCCCAGTGAAACCATTTCTTCTGACAAGATCATAAAATGCACTTTCCCAGTGAGCCATCCATAACTGGCTCCACTGTGTAATAAAGTAGGGCTGCAGGTTTAATGGAAGACAGAACCTGCTCCACCACAGATTAAAGTGACATTTTCCTCACGCGTCTCCATGTGGCTGAGGGATTGCAGTGTCTTTTTCCTGATACTCTTTCTATCATCAGACCCAGAGATAAGCAAGCAGTTTCTCCTTATCACAGGGTCATGTTATAAATATGTGAGTTGGATGGTGACCCTTTGACCAAAATGAAAAAGAAAAAATAGGAAGTCACAGCTGAGTTTTTGATTTTACAGACAACACCAGATGGCCCTGTTACCACCTCAAGATCCCATTAAACTTTTAACAGGGAATTAGTTTTTCATTTGGGGGTATTTTCTTTTTTTAGATTTTTTTTTTTAATGTGGGGCATTTTTAAAGTCTTTATTGAATTTGTTACAATATTACTTCTGTTACGTCTTGGTTTTTTGGCCCTGAAGCCTGTGAGATCTTAGCTTCCTGACCAGGAATTGAACCCATACCCTTTGCAGTGGAAAGTGAAGTCTTAACCACTGGACTACTAGGGAAGTCCAAACAGGGAGTAAGCTTTAAAGTTATGAAAGTAGACTTATTTTGTTTAAAAATCAGGAAACATGGGGTGGGAGGTAGGAGGGAGGGGACATATTTGTACCTATGGCTAATTCATGCTGCTGTATGACAGAAACCAACACAATATTGTAAAGCATTTATCCCCCAATTAAAAATAAATAAATTTAAATTAAAAAGTAAAAGTCAGGAAATAGAGTAGATGAAACTCCTATGGACATTTTATTTTTTTAATTTATTGAAGTATACTTGATTTACAATATTGTATTAGTTTCGCACGTACGACAAAGTGATTCAGTGATACATACATATGTATATATATGGGGCTTTGCTGGTGGCTCAGATGGTGAAGAATCCGTCTGCAGTGCAGGAGATCTGGGTTTGATCCCTGGATTGGGAAGATCCCCTGGAGACGGGAATGGCAACCCACTCCAGTATTCTTGCCTGGAGAATTCCATGGATAGAGGAGCCTGGTGGGCTACAGTCCAGAGTCTCAAAGAGTCGGACACGACTGGGTGACTAACACTTTCACTTTTCAGGTGTATATATACATTTCTTTTTTTCCCCCCATTCTTTTCCATTAGAGCCTATTACAAGATACTGAATATACATCCCTGTTGGGCTTGTTCTTAATTACAGGTGTTGAGATCCAGAGACATTAAGTGGCCCTGGCCTCTGTTTTGACAGCTGCCATTTTGACAGCTGAATTTTTTGAGACAGGTTTGTCCACCTTTTCATAAACTGAGCCCCCCCAGTTTCACACCTATGCTATTTTAATTATGTAATTCTTTTTACTATCTACCTTCCACCAATAAAAACGTTAAGAAACTCACTTAAAACAAAGACTGCAATGTTGTCGCTGCTTTCCGTGATGTGGGCAAAGGGGCCGGAGAGGGACAAGGACCACCCCGCATAATCGCACGTGGCTGCCTGGTGCCCACAAACACATGACTGACTCCTGGACAGAGTGTATTGCTTTGTCCTCTGTGACATGCCCACCTCTATGCCCTCTGGGCTAGAGAGACAACAGTGCCCAAAGATCTGCTCTGAGGGGTTGCAGAATTGGGCCCAGCTGGCGCTGGATGCTAGGCGAGCACAGCAGGATTAAAACAGCTGGTCGTTGTGAGTCAGAGCAGAGGGCAGCTGGGCTGGGTTCAAGGTGCTGTAGGTAAGTAAGTTCCAAGTATTCAGCTAGGTGGGTTCTGTGTAACTGTTTAATGCACTAAAAATACTGGAAAATCCTATTTCGCATGAATTTTCCATTAAATATTATGCATGGTACATTTGTGCTGTGCTCAGTCGCTTCAGTCGTGTCTGACTCTTTACAACGCTATGGACTGTAGCCCACCAGGCTCCTCTGTCTGTGGATTCTGCAGGCAAGACTACTGGAGTGGGTTGCCACTTTCTTCTCCAGGGGAGCTTACGTGTTATACATTTATATATACTCAAATCAGGGAATACATATACACACATATATATAAGTTTATATACTTTATTTCATGGGCAACTTAAGAGATTTTCAGGGGCAATTTTAAATGTGCTTTTTGTTTTGCTTTTGTGCATCTTGTGGGATCTAAGCTCCCTGTCCAAGGATTGAACTCAGGCCACTGAAAGTACTGAGTCCTAACTACTGGACTGCCAGGGAAGTCCCTACAGGTAATTAATAATTGCCTTAAGTGTTACCTTTAAAACTCAACCCATGGACTTTCCTGGTGGCCCAGTGCTTAAGACTCCACACTTCCACTGCCGGGAGCATGGGCTCGATCCCTGGATGGAGAACTAAGATCCCACATGCCCCATGGCACACCAAAAAAGAAACCTAACCCCCACATAAGGTGACTCTCTCTCTACCAATTGGCCTGAGTTTGAAGGCTGACCAGTTAACACTTGGATTAGACAGGGATGCAAAGTGTTTGAAAGATGTTTTCATGGCTTTCCTCGTAAAAGACTTTACGCTGATGTGTTCTGTGAAGCCAGCTCTCATTGAGCCAATCCGTATTGTACCTGAAGGACAACGTGTGCAATTCAGGAAGCCCACCTTCAATCTAAATTTTACTGCTTTGGAAAATCCAGGATCTGAATTTTGAGAATCATTTTAATAAAATGTAGCACTTTCTCCCCACTTCTTTTGTGGATTTATTTCCCTTGTATTAATGAGGTGGTTGAGGAAAAAAAAAAAAAAAATCTGTGTTAAAAAAAGAAAGTAAGGACCCACCCACCATTGTTCCCAAGTGGCTTAGCCTCCCTTAGTCACTGTGCCATTTGCACATTAAACTCTCATTCTCAGGATGGGCCCCAGGCCCAGCTCTGGGCTCTCCATAAAGCCTAGGGCACAGCGCAGCGTGGATCATCCTGCTTTACTCAGATGTCCTGCACTCTCTTAACCACAATCCTTCCTTGTCCCATTTTGGCAAATGCTCTCTCTGAATGTGAGCACACAAGTGCTGTGTCATTTATCTCTCTGGCTCAGACCCAACCAGGAGTTAATCCTCGCAGGCTGTGCAAACAAGAGCAAGAGGCTCAGAGATAAACCCTTTCCTGGATCTACCAAGCCTCTGTCTAAATCACCTCCAGTGGGAGACATCAGTCCAGAGTCAGCTCTGCCCTCCAGTGGGGGAGACCTAGACACTCCCTTCACTGTCCAGAACCTTCCAATCACCTCCTTGGAAATGGAACTCAAGCTTGGATTATGAAATCTAACCATTTCCCATACAAATAAGAATATGTATGTATAAATGAGTGACTTTGTTGTATAACAGAAATCTACTCATTGTAAATCAAATATCCGTCAATAAAATTTTTCAAAAATTTAAAAATAAGGAACTACACATTTTCTATAACTTCATCAAACAAATGATTCACATAAGACACCTAACAATAATTCATTTAACTGTTTTTGTCCAATTAAGTGACAATATACAAAATATACATCTTACAATTTCAAAGGAGTGTGATATGAGATTTCACCTTCTAAGTTTAATGTTTCCACCTGGATTTGCATTGCTTAAAAAAGATCATCCCTTTTTTTCTTTCATTTACCTGTACTAATGTGACATCCACTCCTAAGAACCCCCATCCTTGACACAGGTACTGTGTCAAGGCCATGAAGTTAAGTGATGGGTCTACACTGAAACTGAAAACCACTCCCATAAAACCAAAAGGACAAGAAGCGGGTGGGCATGGAAATGGCATCCCTCGAGCAGAAGGGATGCCACCTGAGACTGGGGCCCTGCCAGCCACTGCTACGCGTGCTTCTCCACCACGGTTCCTCACTCTCCATTCCCTCTGCTGTCTCTTTCCTCCATCCTTCCTTCCAGAGACATCATGGGGCAAGTCTCGGGTGGGATGAAGGCGGAACAGGTAGGTTAATATTGGCTTTCTGCTTTCCACTTCTTCTCAATCTCCTTTTCACACTAGAATTTTCTGGGGTCTGCATAGCAGAGCCTGCAGAGGGAGTGAAGGACGGCTCTTTCGCGTCCTAGGGGAGGTTCTCGGTGACCCACAGGTACGCAGATCTGGGGAGGTGGGAGGCCCAGCCAAGGGGAGGACTCTGGCCAGTGGACATACTGCTTGATTTTGTCCCAAACATTTGGGTTGTAAGTATATCCCTACTGAATTTAGAACACCAAGTCTTCCCCACTGTCTTAGTTCATTCAGGCTGCAATAACAAAAATACCATAGACTGGGTAGTTTATAAACAATAAAAAAATTTATTTCTTACGGTCTGGAAGCTGGGAAGTACAAGATCAAGTTACTACAAGGTTTGGTATCTGATTAAGTAAGTGCTAGTTGCTCAGTCGTGTCCGACTCTTTGTGACCCCATGGATTACAGCCCTCCAGGCTCCTCTGTCCCTGGGACTCTCCAGGCAAGAATACCAGAGTGCATAGCCATTCCCTTCTCCAGGGGATCTTCCTGACCCAGGGGTTGAGCCTGGGTCTCCTGCATTGCAGGCAGATTCTTTACCATCTGAGCCACCAAGGAAGCCCTTGGTGTCTGATTAGAGATATTTTTCTGGTCATTTCATTGTGTCCTCACCTCCCAAAGGTGCCACCTCCAAATACCATTATACTGGGCATTAAGATTTAATATATGTATTTTGAGGGAACAAATATTCAGTCTATAATATTCATCAATATGCTTGATGAAATACATTCAATTTTGAAAGAAGTCAGGTTAAAATGAGATTTTGAATTTTTTTTTTGGAAATTCACATTTTACCCTACAAAAATCAGATATCATGAAATGTCACAAAACTAGGGATAAGTATAAATGTTTGAAGAAGATGCAACTGGTGTGTCTTAATCAAAAGGTTGTGTGTTTTAGCCAGAATTGCTTTAGAGGTGGCAATAGGTGGCTGGATGATTTATTTTGTGCATATTGGGGGGTTTATTATTACAGTACTAACTTGTGTTTGCTTTCAGAGTCTGAACCTCTTCTGAGAATTGAGAGACAGTATAAGTGGTTAAAAGTAAGACTTTGCACTCACACTAATCTGGGTTAGCTTTGTGAGTTATCAGTTCAGTCAACTTGAACAAGTACATCATTTATTCATCTAAAAATCAGGACAAACTTGTACTTCCCTCATAAGATGGCTATAAGGCGTCAAGGAAAAAATGCTCAGTAACTGTTAACTTTGATCATTTCTGCTGCTGTGATTATCATCAATTTCACTGTTGCCATCGCAACAATGTTGTGGTGGCAGAGGGACAGTAGATAGCCTCCATTTCACATATCTCTATGCTGGGTTTTTCTAATATGAGCCCAAATTTATAAGGGAAATCTACAACTTGACTGGAGCTCTCCAGGGCTCCAATCAGAGGCTGAGAGCCAAAGGCATGATACAATTTTTCACAGGTTGCAAGAATACAAGCTTTTAATTATAGTATGTTAATACTAGATAAATATTAAATGTATCTAGTAGAGTATACACGAGTATGCATTTTAGGATTATTGCATAGCTTCACTCACTCACTGAACTTAGAATACTGAACTGAATAAGAAACCAGCTCCTGACGGGTAGGAGTGGGGATGGAAAGGATGGCTGCATGTTGCACTATGCACAGGGCCTCTCATGCAGATAATGAACCTGGAGTTAGGTGGCACCGCTGAAGGTCAGAGAAGGACCAGACTTTGAGATCAGACAAAACAGGATTCAAACCCAGCCCCTGACATGAATCAGGCATGTTACTGAACTTTAGCTATACTTCCTAATATGTAAAATGAGAAAAATCATTCCTATGTGTTAGGTTACTCTCAGAATTAGAAATTTAATTCAGACCATTTAGCCAGACAGTCCTAAATACACAGCCCTAAGAGAAGACAGGGCTTCCCCGGTGGCTCAGGGGTAAAGAAACTGCCTGTAATGCAGGAGATGTGAGCTCAGTCCCTGGATCAGGAGGATTCTCTGGAGGAGGGCATGGCAACCCTCTCCAGCTGGGGAGTGCTGTGGACAGAGGAGCCCGGCAGGCTACATAAGGTCACAGAGTCAGACATGACTGAAGCAACTTAGCATGCACACAAGCAAGAGAAGACAAGAGGCTCATTGTCATTCTGGTAGATTATTTTGCAAGGTTACATCTTCCCAGGTAGGGCTACCACATAACTCCAAGGGGATAATTTCATGGAATACCATGACTTAACACTTTTGTTGTTGTTCAGTTGCTCAGTCGTGTCCAACACTTTGCAATCCCATGGACTGCAGCACACCAGGCTTCCCTGTCCTTCACTATCTCCCAGAGTTTGCTCAAACTCCTGTCCACCGAGTCAGTGATGCTATCCAACCATCTCACCCTCTGTCATCCCTTTCTCCTCCTGTCTTCAATCTTTCCCAGCATCAGAGTCTTCTCCAATGAGTAGGCTCTTCACATCAGATGGCCAAAATACTGGAGCTTCAGCTTCAGCATCAGTCCTTCCAATGAATATTCAAGATTGATTTCCTTTAGGATTGACTGGTTTGATCTCCTTGCTGTCCAAGGGACTCTCAAGAGTCTTCTCTAGCACCACACTGCCATTGATTTAATAGGCACTGTGCCTGCAATTAAGAACACTGCCACTAGGTGTCAATATGGAGAAATAACCACATGTTACGAAGAGTCTGCTCCCCAAAGCCAGGAGCAATACATAAATCAATGCTGAGGTACATAGCAGGTACCACAACTAATTGTGTGTCAGGACAGTGCAGACTTCCTATTGCTCTAGAAACACTTAGTAGCTTAATTTGGTTCATTCACTTACTGACTCAACAATTATTTATGAACCCTGCTAGAAACTGCTGAGTCAAGTCAAAGGTTTGTAAGCGAACCCACTCCTGGTTACTACATTATAAGCTAGTCCCTAGGGCATCTTCTGTAGATCCACATGCCCACAAATGCATCATAACAGGGAGGAGCTGTACAAACTCACCCACTCCTCCATCTGCGATTAGCATGACTTCTGTTAAGGGCTCTGAACATCTTGTGCCCAGGCTGGTTCTGGCTTCTTTCAGGCCAGGGACCACCAGGAAATCAGGACCACATTAAAGCGGGCAGGGATGGTCTGGGTCCACTCTTGGCAACCAAGAGGAAGACTAGCCAAGGCAGGTCTCTAAAGCACAGTCTAGTTTAGGAAACAATACTCATAAGTGGACCAAAAGCAGAATGACCCAAAGGGAAGCAACTTGCCCAGCCTTGAGTCTGTCTGGTGAGACAGAGGAAATGTGACACTGGCTACTGAAGCAGCACGCAGGGAAGTGAGAGTTAAATCAATGGTTTCCAGGCCTCCATCCAGCCCTCTGCTCACCCGTGGGCCCCTGAAGCTAGACTTGCATCAGGTTGGCAATCTCCCCTGCTCAGTTCACAAGACGTCAGCACCTAATATGACACCATTCTTTCTGCCAAACAGCTGCAGCCAGCAACAGCCCTGAGTCCCCAGGCCCCCTGGTACCTGTCTGTGCTGATGGGCATCTTCTCTCTCAGGACCCAGAACATGTTTCCCAAGGGATGGGATGTTATAAATGGTGGTCAGGATCTCAGATTACCTACCAAAAGGCAAAGTAGGCCAGGCAGGGTAGCGACCAGGGCACAGCTCCCAAGGCCCACCACCCAGCTGGAATCCCACTGTCACTTCCTGGCCATGGGACGCTGGCCTACAGATTGAACTCTGCTATGTATGTCTTGGCTCATTGTCTAAAAGTGGGTCAGAAGTACTGCAGCCACCTCACACTGTTACAGTGAAGATTCAATGTGTTTGCATTTAAGTCACTTAGAAGGATTCTGGGAAAGAAACACTCAAAGTGTTTGAGTGAGAGAATACTGGACTGGCAGCCAAAAGACCCGCACGTGGCTCTGGGCTCCCTGCAAACTTGAGACTCGAAGCTTCCACTAAAACTTGTCTGACCTCACGTGCCTGATCTGTAAGTTGCAGGAGATAAAACACCCCATCTCTGCAGTCTTTCCGATTCAAACCCCAAAGGAAAATGCTAATGGGAACGTTTTGTCAATTTGTTTTCTGAAATTCTTTGTTTAAATTTTCCTTTTCTTTTCCAGTGATATTCATAGTGAGGGCCTGCTTGATAGTGAAGTTCAGGTTCCCTGTCTTGTCCTGGGTCCCAGAGGCTGTGGGTGACCTCTCACTCCAAGCTGGAGGTCCTCAGCCTAGGGCTGGCTCCACAGGCCCCTGGGGCACCCGGACACCTGGCCCCACACTTCAGTCAGTCTCAAGCAGCCACTGCCCTGAGCATGCCCTCAGCAAATGCCCTTAAATACAAAACCCAGGGACAGTCAAGAGTGGTTCTCCCTCAAGAAAGCAGAAAGGGGAGATGCATTCTTATAAACTGCCTTTCTCTCGCAGTCTCCAAAGAAAGTCAGGCTTTCCCTGCATTTATTTCTTTCTTCCATCTGGTTTTAAGCCACCAAAAGCTCTCTTCTGCCCACTGAAGCCTGAGCCACCCTGGGCTTCCCAACCCAGACCTGCTGCACAGAGTCTGCATGAAGCACCTGCTCCCAGGTCCTGAGCACCCACCGCCCCCGGCTGTTCTGAGTAGGCTGACGCCCACACCGGAACCAGGCGGTCCGTCTGGGCCCGGGGCTGGCCGTCTGCTCTGGGCAGCAGGGCTGGGAGGCTCATTACGGCTGGGAAACATAACCACCCAGCAGCAGACTAACAGACGACAGCAGGAATGATTTAAGCCATTTTCGAAGTCTCGGGGTTAAAAATACATGCTTTTGGCTGTGAGATGGTGCATTGTGCTCACGACTACTTGGGGACAGGATTTCCATATTTTGTCAGGAGTGGGGGAGGCGAGCAGGGGAGGAAGGATGGCGAGAACAATAGCATGGTCCCGTGGACGGCTTGCCTGGTGCAAGCCCAGGAGGGCACGGCCTTCACCCTGAGTACACCCCACTGGCAGACAAGCAGAGGCCGTCTCCACAGGCCACCTCAATGCTCACAGCAACACCGTCCGCTGCAGCCAGGATGTGGAAGCAACCTAAGTGTCCATCCACAGATAAACGTTAAAGAAGATGCGTGTGTGTTCAGTTGCTTCTGACTCTCTGTGGCCACCAGGCTCCTCCGCCCATGGAATTTTCCAAACAGAGAATACTAGAGTGGCGTACTATTTCCTACTCCAGGGGATCTTCCCAACCCGGGGATCAAACCCATGTCTCTTCTGTCTCTTGCATTAGCAGGCAGATTTTTTTTTTTTTAATTTTAATTGGAGGCTAATTACAATATTGTAGTGGCTTTGCCATACATTGACATGAATCAGCCATGGATGTACATGTGTTCCCCATCCTGAACCCCCTTTCCACCTCCCTCCCCATCCCATCCCTCAGGGTCATCCCAGTGCACCAGCCCTGAGCACCCTGTCTCATGCATCAAAGCTGGACTGGCAATCTGTTTCACATATGATAATATACATGTTTCAATGCTATTCTCTCAAATCACCCCACCCTCACCTTTTCCCACAGAGTCCAAAAGTCAGTTCTTTATATCTGTGTCTCTTTTGCTGCTCGCATATAGGGTCATCGTTACCATCTTTCTAAATTCCAATATATATGCGTTAGTACACTATATTGGTGTTTTTTTTTTCTGACTTACTTCACTTTGTACAATAGGCTCCAGTTTCATCTACCTCATTAGAACTGATTCAAATGCATTCTTTTTAATAGCTGAGTAATATTCCATTGTGTATTCTTTACCACTGGCACCACCTGGGAGTCCCAAAAGAAGATGAACATATATACATATAGAATACTGCACAGCCATAACAAAGAGGTAACAACATGGATAGACCTAGAGAGTTTTATGCTGAGTGAAATGTCAAGACAGAGGAAGACAAATACTCTACAATATCACTTATATGTGACATGTAAAAAACAAAGCAAAGGTATATAAAACAGACTTACAGAGAACAAACTGTGGTTACCAGTGAGGAGAGGAAAGCAGGGGGGGAGGTGATTACGAGATACAAACAATGTGTGTAAAACAGATGACCAACAAGTTTGGGCACAGAAAAATACAGCCATCACGTGTAACAGCTTTAAATGGGCTTTAAATGGAGCAGAATCGATGAAAAGACGGAATCACTGTGTTGTACACCTAAAACTAAGGCAACATTGCAAATTGACCATACTCCAATAAAAATAAATAAGAAACCTGATGATCATTTCTTAGTGCTCCTAGTCTTGAAGTGTGCACGTATGCCTCATGCTTGGGAGCACAGTTGGTCTTAGACAGATCCCATGACCCAGAGGCAGAAGGGTGGAGTCTAGACAGAGAATGAGGATGCTAAACCTTCCCATCTTTTGTCTCAGAGAAAGGGGGATTCTCCTCCCAGCGGCAGAACACAGAGCTGGAAGGACAATCCCGGGTGCTCTCAGAGGTCCCCAGGGCTCCGAGATTAGGGTATAGAAGCACGCTGCGGTGGACACGTGTGCCATCCTCAGCGTGGGTGAAAACACCATTGTTGGGCTAAGTGGATTCTAAGTAAAAATTCCAGGAAACCAATGGACTTTTCAGCAAAGCACACGAAGTGATGGAGACAATGCATCATACCCCTTGGGAAAGACTCGTTTTTCAAAGCTGGCCTTTCTTCAAGGAGGTCAGGAAGGGCGCATGAGAACTGAATTCGCATTTGAGCCCTCTCTCCACTCCATTTTCAGTCCTTAGATTTGGTGGAAGATAAATCCCTGCCTCTGACTTTCAATCCAAGGAGCGGCCTCTTTCTTTGTCCCTTTGGCCTTCCTCCCACTATGTGTAAAAGTGTTATTACACCCCCAACTCCCCTTCAGCCTGACCTCTTGACATTCAGACTCAAAGGCGGCCACTGAAACTGGGTCAAATAGAGATATGAGAGCCTGAGACGGATCAGCAAGCTTATAAACATCACAACAGCTAAATCTCCAGATCCAACCGTCCCAGGCCAGAAGGATAGACAGCTGTTGAAATGCGTAGGTAAGACAGACACCCATGAACAGCCCTTACCTCCATACAAACTGACATTGTAACACTGGGTCTGGATTCAGACCTGCACTTCCCTGAACTTTATATTCTATACTCAGGGAGATAACACACCAGTGTTTCATACCCATCTACTTTTGATATGGGTCTGGATTGTAGAGACATTCTACTGATAAATACCAATAATAAATCTGGGCTTCCCAGGTGGCACTAGTAGTTAAGAACCCGCCTGTGAATGCAGGAGATGTACGAGATGCAAGTTTGATCAGTCCCTGGGTAGGGAAGATCCTCTGGAGGAGGGCATGGCAACCCACTCCAGTATTCTTGCCTGGAGAATCCCATGGACAGAGGAGCTTGGTGGGCTACAGTCCATGGGGTCACAAAGAGGCGGAGACGACTGAAGTAACTTACCACATAACCACCACAATGATAACACTACTGATAATTCCTAAAAAAGAAATCCTGCTCTCTGAAATGTATTCACAATCAGGGTATGTCGAAGAGGTTAGCTGAGAACAACAATGTGAGGTCAGGAAGACTCTTGGAAGTGGAATAACTAATTCACTGCAGGAACACACGGTCCTCCTGGGGCCAGGAGTCTCCAGAGCGGCGTCTTCATAGCTGACGTTCATGGGGCGCTTATTATGGGTCAGGAATTGAATTCGTTTCCTGAGGTTGCTGTAACAATGTACACGAACTGGGTGGCTGAAAATAACAGAAATCTATTGTCTCACAGTTCCATCAACCAGAAGACCAAATCAGTGTGACAGGGTTGGCACCTTCCGGTGGCTCAGGGGAGAATCAGTCCCAGGCCTCTCTCCCAGCCCCTGGTGGTGACCAGCAACCCTCAGCCTCCTGATTATAGATGCAGCCCTTCAACCTCTGCCTGCATCTTCACGTGGCTTTCCCCTCTGTGGTCTCCATGCCTCAAACCTCCCTCTCCTTTCTCTTAAAAGAATACGAGCCATTGGATTCGGGGCCCACCCTAAACCGAGGATAATTCCATCTCAAGATGCTGAAATTAGTTATATTTTCAAAGATCCTATTTCTGAGTAAGTTCACATTCACAGGTACCAGGGTTTAGAACTTGGACTCGTCTTTCGGGGGAGGGGGTACAATTCACCCCTGTTACAGGTTTCATAAGGGGGACTTTGTGTTATCTCACTGGTGGAGGAAACCTCTGAAGTCATCCTGTCCCCACCTCCACGGCTGTGAACATTCTCTGCTATGATCCCTGACTGCAGCCAATCAGCTGTCCCTGGACCAGTCCAGCACCAGGGAAGTCTCAGCTCTGATGGAAGACTTGGCCACTTCAGACAGCTCTGGGGTTCCTAAAGATTGTCCTGGGTGCACAACTTCACCATGAGGTTGCTAATCCTATTGTCCCCAACTTTGAGATGAAGAAACTGAGGCCAGAGTAGACTCCTGCAGCAAGAGTACAGGGGAGGGGGTAAGTCTCTAGACGAGTTCTCAAGTCTCCTCTCCACTCTAGATGTGTTCTCAAGGTGCCAGAATTACCTGGCATTTATAAGGTGCCCCCATCCTCACCTTATTCATAAGACTGACAAATGCTGAGCTGACTGATGCCAGGCCAATAATCAGAGCAAGAAAATCATATTTTTTTTTCTTTGACTTGCAGATACCCTTCCATTTTCTCAACAGAGCGGTTGTGTCCCCGTTATGCTTGGCTGAGAATACAGAGCATCTCTTTAAGCAGAATCAGGGTTCCCAGGATCACACCTCCTCCCCTTTCCCTGCAACATTCACATGGCCACATTATCCTCATATCAGCCATGTGAATGTATTCACCCCACACACCCTCTGCTGAACACTGAAAGTATCTCAGTAGATTTTCCAGGAGAGTATTTTTGTCCCATATGTGGCCCTGGAGCTCAGTATGCCTCCTTTGACGAGACTGCGCCTTCCTTCCCTGATCCAATCGTGAGAAGACACACACCATCCCTGGTAGGTGCAGCTGAGTGAGCTTTGCCCCAAGGCTCTGGGGGCTCGGGTCCAGGCCGCTCCCAGGGACAGAGGAACAGGGCTTTCTTCTGCCGTTCTCCTTGAACTGATGGTCAGCTGCCTTACTCACTGGGGAAAACATTCACCTTTTTCCCTTTACATGTGTTTCTATGACAAGCTCCTCAAATTCTGTCATTAAATCATTGCTAAGCTTTCAGGGAAAATAAAGCCAAATTTATTCAGGGAAATGAACCACTTTTAAGCCCTTAATACAGGAGAGAAGAAGTAAAGGGACACAGCAGGACTTGCCCGATAAACGCAAACAAGCGCTCGCTTTTGTAACTTCAGAAACACACACCCCTGAGCCCTCATCAGGCCTCCTCTCTGGGTAACAGTGCTGCAGCCAGAAACTGAAGCTGTTCGGAGCAGAATTCTTGCTTTTAGTTCCCAGGCAGCTCCGGTTTTCACCGTCGGATGCCCTGTGTGAAGCTGTCGTGGACGGATCTTGAAAACCATACGACTAACTGCCAACATCCTTCCTGCACGATGTGTGTTAACACATGGGCCAAACCCACCCCCAGCAGCCATGTTTTCTGGGCAGAAGCCCTAAGAAGTAGTCTGAATGTGCACTGCACAGGTATGTCTCAAAGTGTGCACGTGGGTGTGAAGTTTCTCAGTGAAGAAAACCACCCGTGGTGAGGTGAGGTCTAATCTGCAGCAGTGAGTGAGTGAAAGCTCCTTTCCAGGCCCCAAAGTAAAACATCACAGAATTTTAAAAAAGAGAGAGAGAGGGGCCACATTTTCCATCAACAGTTTAAACCATCAACACTTGGGAACACCTGCTGAATGGGTGGCTTGGGAGGCAGGGTCCCCAGGAGAGCAAGTGTGTGGAGCCCCGGGAGCCCAAGACCAAGAAGAGCTAAGTGATAACTGACTGACTTCTTCTTTGGGTCAGTATAGAAAAATTAAAACCATTTTGGTTTTTGTAAAAGTAAGCATTGCATTTTCTCAAGTTGAGGATTGGTGGCTTGGATCCTGACTGCCGTGCAGATGACATTGTGCCAGAATCACAAGGAGGCTCTAAGTAAGTTGGGAACACAGAAGTTGTTTTAGAAACAACATCCTGGGGCTTCCCTGGTTGCCCAGGGGTTAAGACTTCACCTTCCAATGCAGAGGGTGCAGGTTCAGTTCCTAGTCAGGGAGTTAAGATCATAAGTGCCTTGTGGCCAAAAACCAAAGCATGAAACAGAAGCAATACTGCAATAAATTCAATAAAGACTTTAAAAAACAGTCCACAAAACTCTAAAAAGAAATGATACAAATGAACTTACTTACAAAACGGAAAGAGACTCAGACTTAGAAAACAGACCTTCGGCTGCTGGGGGTTCGGGATAGTTGAGGACTTTGGGAAGGTCATGGACACACTGCTGTATCAAAATGCACAACCAACAAAAACCTACTGCAGAGCACAGGGAACTGCGTCGTGTTATGTGCCAGCCTGGATGGGACAGGGCTTTGGGGGGGAATGGAAACAGGTGTATATATGCCTGAGTCCCTTCACTGTTCACCTAAAACCATTAATTGGCTATAGCAACACAAAATGGCTATATTAATTGGCTATACCCCAACACAAAATGGTTTTGCTATTAAAATAAAATAAGATTTTAAAATGGTCCACACACAAAAAAGAGCAACCTTCCTGTGACTGGACTTGAGGGGCTGCAATGGCATCTTTTCTGGAGTCTGAGGGGGACCCCTGGGCTCAGTGCTCCCCACATGTCTCATTCCTGCTCCCTGCGTTCCTTCCAGGCAGCTCAGTGTAGCCGAGTGTTTAGGACAACTATTCAGTCCGGATTCGTGATGCTCCAAGGCCAAGCCTAGCTCCCCCACTCACTGTCTGTGAAGTCAACTTCCCTGGGCTCCAGTTCTTTATCTGTAAAAGGGAATTATAGTGGTCCAAGCCTCATGGAGCTTCCCAGGGAGCTCAGTGGTAAGAATCCACCTGCAATGCAGGAGACCCAGGTTCGATTCCTGGGTCAGGACGATTCCCTGGGGAAGGAAACAGCAAGCCACTCCAGTATTCTTGCCTGGAGAATCCCATGGACAGAGGAGCCTGCGGGCTACAGTCCTTGGGGTCGCACAGAGTCAGACACGACTGAAGCGACTTGGCTCTCATGCAAGCCTCTTGGCCTCCACGTAAGGATTAAAAGCAATGAAGCCTGCAAAGACTTTAGGCTTTTACACAGAACACAGTAAACACTTCATAAGTGTTAGCAATTACTGCTATCTTTCTGCCACCAAAACCTCACCCCAGCTCCACAGCTGAGTGGAGCTGAACACCTGCAGGTACTCGATATTCCCACTGTCAGACCTGGATCTGAATGATCTCCTCTATCCTCCTGGGATAGAGGACCTCACTAAGGACAGCATTCCCATCATTATTTTTATCCTAATGAGAAAACTGAAGCTGGGGATGCAGAGACAGGATCCACCCAAGTCCCTGTGCCTCAGAGGCAAAGTTCTAGGTGGTCACACGCGACTGTCCTCAATCGCATAGAAACTAATCCATTAAGTGGCTTCTCTGGGTGGTAGAAAAGGCAAAATGGGAAAAGAAAAATGATCTGAAATGGAGATGAGTAGCCAGTGAGGATCTCAACTTGTAATTAAATTGACTTTTTGAAAAATCCAATTGTGATACTGTTTTTTCTATAAGCACCTTGGTGCATGCTAAGTCACTTCAGTCATATTCTACTCTTTTGACCCTGTGGACTGTAGCCTGCCAGATTCCTCTGTCCATGGGATTCCCCAGGCAAGAATACTGGAGTGGGTTACCATAACTTCTTCCAGGGGATCTTCCCAACCCAGGGATCTAATCTGTGTCTTCTGTGTCTCCTGCATTGGCAGGTGGGTTCTTTACCACTAGCACCACCTGGGAAGTCCTTAATGAATATTACTTTGCCAGAATCACTGTGGGTGAAAATTAGAGCAAAACAGTAGGTCAACACCTCCATCACCTTTCCCAAAGTGAGAGCAAATGGCTGTGGACTCGTGAAGTTTAAGATGTTTAATAGCGTTCACATTGTTCTGCATGCACTTAGCTGTGCTGGGGATCTTGGAATATCCCAGATTTTACCTGAAAGTATGCACATAACACCACCCTTATGGCAGAAAGTGAAGAATAACTAAAAAGCCTCTTGATTAAAGTGAAAGAGGCGAGTGAAAAAGCTGGATTAAAGCTCAACATTCAGAAAATGAAGATCATGGCATCTGGTCCCATCACTTCATGGGAAATAGATGGGGAAACAGTGGAAACAGGGTCAGACTTTATTTTGGGGGGCTCCAAAATCACTGCAGATAGTGATTAAAGCCATGAAATTAAAAGACTCTTATTCCTTAGAAGGAAAGTTATGACCAACCTAGACAGCATATTCAAAAGCAGAGACATTACTTTGCCGACTAAGGTCCATCTAGTCAAGGCTATGGTTTTTCCTGTGGTCATGTACGGATGTGAGAGTTGGACTGTGAAGAAGGATGAGCACCGAAGAGTTAATGCTTTTGAACTGTGGTGTTGGAGAAGACTCTTGAGAGTCCCTTGGACTGCAAGGAGATCCAACCAGTCCATTCTGAAGATCAGCCCTGAGGTTTCTTTGGAAGGAATGATGCTAAAGCTGAAAATCCAATACTTTGGCCACCTCATGTGGAGAGTTGACTTATTGGAAAAGACCCTGATGCTGGGAGGGATTGGGGGCAGGAGGAGAAGGGGAGGACAGAGGATGAGATAGCTGGATGGCATCACGGACTCGATGGACGCGAGTCTGAGGGAACTCCGGGAGTTGGTGATGGACAGGGAGGCCTGGCGTGCTGTGATTCATGGGGTCGCAAAGAGTCAGACACAACTGAGCAACTGAACTGAACTGAATATATGACAATCACAGGGATCACAGCTGTCCATACAGCCCCAAGCCAGGGCCCAAGGAAGGGGCTATGGCCACAGTTCTCCACTCAGTAGGATTACCCGACAGAAGCAAATACAGGATGGCCAGTTTATTTCAGCAGCGGATTAATAGTGCATCTTTTAAAAATATAAGTATATTCTGAAACTGCATGTAACACATTTTACTAATAAACCATTCAGGAGCAATAATGTTCAGAGCAGCACTATTCACAATAGCGGAAATGTGGAAACAACTCAAATGTCCATCAACACATGAATGGATAAACAAACTGTGCTATAGTCATAACTCGGAATATTACCCAGTCTCAAAAAAGAAAGGAAATTCTGTTGCATGCCACAACATCAATGAAGCTGGGAGGATATTATGCTAAGGAAAATAAACCAAATGCAGAAGGACAAATATCATATGATTCCATTTCTATGAGGAACCTAGACTAGTCAAATTCACACAGAAAGTAGAACAATGGTGGCCTGGGGCAATTTAATGGGGATAGAATTTCAGTTGGGATGATGGAAAGAGTTCTGGAGATGGACACGGTGGTGATGGCTGCACAACAAGGAAATGAACTTAATGCCCCTGAACTTTACACTTAAAATGGTTTAAATGGTCATTTTTGTGTTATGGATATGTAACCACAATAAAAAATGTTTACAGTTTATCTGAAATTCAAATTTAACTGGGTGTCCCAAGTTTTTATTTGCTAATTCTGGTAGCCCCAAGCCTCAGGGACATTGGCACAGTCTGGAGACATTTTTGATTGTCACAACTGAGGATGAGGTGCTTCTGGCATCTAATACGCAGAGGCCTCTACCCATCTTCAATGCACTCCTTGGAGAGCCACTGTAACCAGAGTTATCTGGTCCAAAATGTGAAGAGTGCCGAGGCTACGAATCCCTGCCCTAGAGGGATGCAGGGAAACCCTCAGGAGATTTTGTCCTGGACCTGGGAAAGTAAACTTCACCACTGATCACAAACAATAGGTTCCCACAGGAAAATGAAAGTGCACAAATCCTAGTTGTATCAAGGCACACCTAAAAACTATTTTTAATCACTCTGCACATTATTTTTACATACCAAATTGTTTGTTAGAGACCGTGATAGCTATTACTCAAGGCCAAAAAACAGACACCCTAACCGAACTCGTTTTGACTCCTTCCAATAAAGATTAAGAAATTATCAAAAAAAGATCTTTCTGTCCAATCTCAGCAGCAATGTCTGGTAAAGCACTTCAGCCACAAAAATAAAATTAGGAGATTGCCTAAGGATGGATTTAACCCCAAGCCCCACAGCAAATTTCCATGCAGTATCCAGAAAGACATGCACTTCGGCCACCGGGACAAAAACACTTCAGTGGCAAGTCTGTGTGGCAAGGAGAAGCTTAGCTGTTCCCATGTGACCTCTCCTTCACTCCCTAAACCTTTAAGCATAGAAGAAAAGAAAATCCACCAAGAACTTGAGAACAAGCACAGCAAAGTTTGAAGCACATTTTTTTCACTGTTAATCAATGATAACAAATGGATGCTTTATCACTGATGAATTAAGAATCAAAGACAAAGTAGCGGCTTATTGTCAAAGCTGTCTTAAGAAAAACAACCAAACGAGACGAGTGCCACTGAACTATGTATACATTATACTCATGATCCATCAAGAAAATCAATCAGTGAGGAGAGAAAACGGTATTTCTGTGGCTTAAAAACCATCGATTCATTCATCAACGAAAGTTTTTTAGTGCAACCAGAAAATCTCAGAGAAAATAGATGTTGGCAAGTTAAACCCTAGGAAAAGCACTTTTTTTGTTTAATTGAGGGCCTTTATAGAAAGTCATGGGCTTCCTAGGTGGCACCAGTGGTAAAGAACCCGCCTGCCAACGCAGTAGAAGCAAGAGACTCAGGATCAGTATGTGGGTGGGAAAGATGCCCTAGAGGAGGAAACGTCTCCAGCATTCTTGTCTGGAAAATTCCATGGACAGAGGAGCCCGCTGGGTTACAGTCCATGGGGCCGCAAAGAGTCTGATATGACTTAGTAACTGAGCACGCAAAAAAGCTGAAGAAGGAAAAAACTCTATAGAGAATGGAATGTAGAAAACATGTAAATAAGAAAGGAAATCTATAGCCAAAATTAGGTCACAGTGGGACAGCTGCTTTTCAGGTCTTGGAGGCAGGCACTGTGTATAATGCCTCCGGGTGTGGAAATTTGCATTCATTTCCTCTGGTTGCTCCCATCTCCTGCCTTCCTTCCCCAACTGTCTCTTCCTTCCTGCTGGCCTAGGGTCTCATAACCCTTGTAAGCATTCAAAGAGTCCTTAAAAAATATCCAGGAACCCTCAGAACAAGACAGATATATTTCTCCTAAGCAGCAGTCCTACAGGATAACTGCAGGTAAAATGCAGACTTTAAAACCATCCTTGGATTTTACAAATATTCTGTTAGCAAATAACTGCTCTGCACCAGTTACCTACAGTCACACGTGTAACACACGAGCACGCACAGGCAGGGTGAGGGCTATGACCACACTTGCCTGCGTGCATGCTCAGTCGTGTCCAACTCTTTGCGACCCCATGGACTGTAGCCTCCTCTGTCCGTGGGATTTTCCAGGCATAGATACTGGAACATGTTGCCATTTCCTTCTCCAGGGGTTCTTCCCAACCCAAGGTTTGAACCCGCATCTCCTGTGTCTCCTGCATCGGCAGGCAGACTCTTTACCACCGAGCCACCTGGGAATCCTGTGCTTGATTGGAACGCGATGCAACAAACTCCACAGCTGGGACACAACCCAGAACCAGGCATCAAATTGAGGGTGGGATGACTTGAGAGAATAGCGCTGAAACATGTATATTATCATATGTGAAACAGATTGCCAGTCCAGGTTCGACGCATGAGACAGGGTGCTCAGGGCTGGTGCACTGGGATGACCCTGAGGGATGGGATGGGGAGGGAGGTGGGAGGGGGTTCAGGATGGGGAACACATGTACACCCGTGGCTGATTCATGTCAATGTATAGCAAAATCACTACAATATTATAAAGTAATTAGTTTCCAACTAAAATAAATTAATTTACAAAAATAAAAAAAATTTTTTAAAAATCTGAATAGTCACCCAGGAGTCTACAAGGAGGTCACTGTATTTGTGAACTTTGTTGTTCAGGATGGGGAACACATGTACCCCCGTGGCAGATTCATGTCAATGTATAGCAAAATCACTACAATATTGTAAAGTAATTAGTCTCCAACTAAAATAAATTAATTTACAAAAATAAAAAATAAATTAAAAAAAATCTGAATAGTCACCCAGGAGTCTACAAGGAGGTCACTGTATTTGTGAACTTTGTGGACAGTCTACCCTCAGCCCAGTCTGTCCTCCTTACCACACTTAGAGTTCTAAATGGTCTTGGCTTTCTCATTTCAGAGATCCCATGAGATGAAAAGAAACAAAATAGCAAAGAGGTGAAACAGACAGGAACATCTCCCTCACAAATATAGCTCATAGCCTGGATGAGAGGAAAAGATTCTTTACCATCTGAGCCACCAGTGAAGCCCCTAATAATTAGTGTGTGTTATGCTTAGTCATTCAGTCATGTCTGACTCTTTGTGACCCCATGGACTGTAGCCAACCAGGCTCCTCTGTCCATGGGGATTCTCCAGGCAAGAATATTGGAGTGGGGATCTTCCCAACCCAGGAATCAAACCCAGGTCTCCTGGATTTCAGGCGGATTCTTCACTGTCTGAGCCATCAGGGAAACCCAATAACTAGTATACATAATATTAACCCTAGGTCATCATGAGAATTTGGTAGTGGGTGTGTCCCAGGAAGGGAACATTCACATCCTAGTAGTGTGAACTAGGTGTGCATACAGGGAAGAAACTAGCAGAATCTGTTTGTTAAAACTTCTCTGTGTCCTCTTGTCTCCATCTGGCCCAGCAAATATCTGTTTACCAAACACATGCTTTTCGTGAACTGACTTCCCCACTCTGAGGTCCCTGACCACCCCACTTCCCCTTAGCTCAGAACAGCATGTAAGTCTCACTTGCCTGACTATCCTCATATTTCTTATGGAGCCCTTGTATGTATGCAAATAATTTTCTTTTCTCCTGTTAATACCTCATGTCAATTTAAGTATTAAGCCAGCCAGAAGAACCTAGAAGAATAGAGGAAAACTGTTCCTTCCAAATAGCTCATCTCTCTAGGGCCAGCCACTGTGCTCTCTCCACCCTGACTGCTGACCCATCCTGGTTTCCTCTAGCTTGTAGCATCCAGAGGAGAAAGACACAGGAGGAGCCAACAGAGCTCTTAACCTGAATTTTCCTCATTATAAAAATGCCTGTCTATGTGATTCTTAACAGTACATTATCTTATTTGGAGCCCACAGTATTACATAAAGCATCTTGGAAGCCTTAACACACTCCCCAGACCACCGTAATTCATATCATCAAGGCATCAGGCATCAACACACACCTGTATTTTCTTTACAGAAAGTGAGACGTATTCACTCACTGAGAATGAAATACACTCCCTCTCAAATTTGATTTCTTCTCAGTAGAACAGAAGCCTTTCAAACAATTAGATTTGTCCAATAAAGCTGCAGGGAAAAAGATGGGATGATCCTTTATTAAGCATATTTGAGAGAGGTAGCCTCCATTATGTGCAAGGATCTTGTAAACCCTGATGCTTCCAACTCTGGGAGTTTTAAAAATTTTTGTTCTTAATGATTAAATGACAAAGTATTTGCATTTTAACGTTATGATGATTCCTTACAGCTTTTCCATTTCCATGTCACATCCCTAAAGAGTGTGGATGACCCACCTGATCACTGAGAAAAGGTACTTCTGGCACAATGGAATCCATATAAAAAGGCAAATCCGGAGAAGATGCGGTTTATGACTCTTGCAGAAAGCCAGTACACAGATGCCCACCTCACCTGCTAGGTGTCTCCAGGTAATCAACTTGTCTGACAATGCTCGGCCACTAGAGCCAAACTGAATTCATCTTCTCAAGGAGAATAAATCCATCATCCACGATATTTGCATCATTAACGGGAGCAGTGGGTTAAATATAGCTCTGGCAGCTTTGCTGGCCACAGGTTAAGACTGTGGATGTTCAAAGAAAAGAAAAATGTATCATCAAATAAGAGGTCTCCGGTCAAACGAACTGTGCCTTGGGTCACAGTGGGCATGCTGTGGTGTGCAAATCCTATGCAGGAGAAATCGCAGGTTTGAGATCTAAGAACTCAGAATCCTTCTAAGAAATTTTGACCTACACGATCTGATGCTATGATGCCTCCTTGGAGAATTCAGTTAGGTGACTTCCATGTGAAAACTTTTTCTACTCTTTTCTATCTCAGCTAAAAATTAATGGAACTTCTTTATTTTTTAATTTTATTGAAATATAGTTGATTTACAATCCTGTGTTAATTTCTGCTGTACATTAAAGTGACTCAGTTACACATACATATACATTCTTCTTCATAGTCTTTTCCTATATGGTTTATCACAGGTTATTAAATATGGTTCCCCATGCTACACAGTAGGACCTTGTGTTTTATCAATATTATAGATAATAATTTTCATCTGCTAATCCCAAACTCCCAGTCCTTCCCTCCCCGATTCCCTCCTCCACAACCAGAAGTCTGCTCTCTCTATCTGTGGGTCTGTTTCTCTTTTGCAGACATGTTCATGTGCGTTATGCTTTAGATTCCACACATAAGTGATATCATGCAGTATTTATCTTTCTCTGTCTTACTTGACAAAGTGTGATAATGTCTAGGTCCACATTGCAAATGGCATTATCTCATTATTTTTCATGACTAATATTCCATTATAAATATATAGTATTTATACATATATATAATGTGTGTGTGTATATATATATACACACATGCATCCGGTCCCATCACTTCATGGGAAATAGATGGGGAAACAGTGGAAACAGTGACTGACTTTATTTGCTTGGGCTCCAAAATCATTGCAGATGGTGACTGCAGCCATGAAATTAAAAGACACTTGCTCCTTGGAAGAAAAGCTATGACAAACCTAGACAGCATATTAAAAAGCAGAGATATTACTTTGCCGACAAAGGTCCCTCTAGTCAAGGTATGGTTTTTCCAGTAGTCATGTATGGATGTGAGAGTTGCACCATCAAGAAAGCTGAGCACCGAAGAACTGACGCTTTTGAACTGTGGTGTTGGAGAAGATTCTTGAGAGTCCCTTGGACTACAAGGAGATCCAACCAGTCCAACCTAAAGGAAATCAGTCCTGAATATTCACTGGAAGGACTGATGCTGAAGCTGAAACTCCAATACTTGGGCCACCTGATGCAAAGAACTGACTCTTTAGAAAAGATCCTGCTGCTGGGAAAGACTGAAGGTGGGAAGAGAAGGGGACAGAGGATGAGATGGTTGGATGGCATCACTGACCCGATGGACATAAGTTTGAGCAAGCTCCAGGAGTTGGTGATGGACAGGGAAGCCTGGTGTGCTGCAGTCCATGAGGTCACAAAGAGTCAGACATGACTGAGTGACTGAAATATGAACTGAAATATATATACATCCAGTGTGTGTATATATGTGTGTGTATACATTTACACACACACCACATCTTCTTTATCCATTTGTCTGTTGATAGACATTTAGGTTGTTGTCATGTCTTGGCTACTATAAGTAGCACCACAATGAACATTGGAGTGCATGTATCTTTTTTGAATCAGAGTTTTGTCCAGATGTGTGGCCAGGAATGGTATGTAAAACTTCCTATGGCTACTGAGATTCTAAGTTGTTCCATGAAGAACTGTTTTTCTTTATAACCCTGTAAATGTTACTGTTGATGTGCCCCAGGCTGTTTGCAATGATACAGTCCAACCCTCTCAGAGAAAATACCCATGGGCTGGTGAGAGGGGCAAGTACAGACTCCTGCCACCCAGGTCCCCCTGTACATTTTCTGCCTCAAATATAATTTCCTTTCCATCTAGACAGGCCTCTCTTTTTGTCTTTGCTAATATATATTAACTAATCAGATCTTTCTAAATTCAGGACAGCAATGTCTGCACCCATAATCACCTGTTTTCCTGTCATTGTCCCATCCTCAGGGAAGCCACCCCTCCCCATGTGTAAGGCAGAGATGACAAACGTGACTCATGTTCCCATGACCACAGGGATGGACATGTCACCCAAAAGGAACCAGAGTCCTCCCTGAGACTGACATACAGGAAGCAAAAGAAAAGGTTTCCTTTCTGCGGCAGGGATGATAAGGCGGGGTTGCAAGGTGGAGAGTGCCAAAGGCCACTTTGATGGCTATTCTCCCTGTCTTGTGAATTGACATGTTTGCAAAAGGGGCCAAGCAGAACTGTGATAAAACTCCCAGTTTTCTACCCAATAGCTATTCCCCTCATCATAACCAAACTCTTACTGCGGATGGCAATATGCTTAGCTAACAGTAAGTAAACTAAAACAAAACAAAATAAAAAAACAGCAACAACTAGATTTCAGCTTCTCTTGCAGCTAGGGTTCCTGAAGGACACAGTGGGATGGGAGCATGAGCTACAGGCTGGGCTTGTGAGAAATCTACTTAGTAGAGAAGTAGACTCCTCTGGCCCCTTGTCTGCTCTCTGCCTGGAATGCAGATGTAATGCTGGAGAAGAGACAGTCATATTGTGAACATGAGGGATAAGCAACAGTAGGGATGGCTCAGTGGAAAGACAGAAGGATCCTAGGTCTCAGGAAGTCACCACGCCGACCTTGGGCTGCCTGCTTCCAGGGTTCTCATTACAAGAGAAAAGAAAATTTTCAAAAGAAAATCCTCATCAGCACTATATGGAGGCTTCTGTCACTGATTCCTCACTGATACAGAATTTGTTACCTGCAAGTAGGATGCTACGAGAAACAGAACCAAAGAGAGAACTTGGCCAAAGAGAGAAGATAGAGCTTTGAGCATGTGGATGGAAATCTGGTATCTTGTGTGATGGGAAAAACGTGATGAAACTGTCATCGACTGTACCCTGGAAATGCTACTTGCCAAGAGAAGCTGTGACATCAGAAAGCATGGTGGGGAAAATTCAGAGCACTGGCATCTGCTGAATGCTTCTTTTTAAAATATGGGTCGGGGGCTATTCTGGGTCTTCATTGCAGTATGGGGGATCTTTGTTGCAACATAGTAGGATATTTTCTGTTGTGGCGAATGGGCTCAGTAGCCCTCTAGCATATGGGATCTTAGTTCCCAAATCAGGGATCGAACCTGAGTCTCCTGCATTGGAAGGTGAAGCTGTGACATCAGAAAGCATGGTGGGGAAAATTCAGAGCACTGGCATCTGCTGAATGCTTCTTTTTAAAATATGGGTCAGGGGCTATTCTGGGTCTTCATTGCGGTATGGGGGATCTTTGTTGCAACATAGTAGGATATTTTCTGTTGTGGCGAATGGGCTCAGTAGCCCTCTAGCATATGGGATCTTAGTTCCCAGATCAGGGATCGAACCTGAGTCTCCTGCATTGGAAGGTGGATTCTTAACCACCAAGGAAGTCCGCTGCTGGTTGATTCCTGACAAAATGAAGATAAACCCAGGTGGTCCTGAACCGGGCTGCATGACCAGGACCAAGACAAGGCAGTGAGGTGCCTGTGTGCATGCTAAGCCACTTCAGTCGTGTCCGACTCTGTGCGACCCTATGGACTGTATCCCGTCAGGCTCCTATGTCCATGGGACTCTGCAGGCAAGAATACTAAAATGAGTTGCCATGCCCTCCTCCAGGTAATCTTCCTGACCCAGGGATCGAACCTGCATCTCTTACGTCTCCTGCGTTGCAGGTGGGTTCTTTACCACTAGCTTCCCCTGGGCCTACAGTACATTTAAGAAGGCACTTACCCTGCCCGTGCACAACCCTGAGAGTTGAATTCTATGTACTGGTGCCTCTGTGCACCCCCCACTAGGCCCAGCCTTGCCCTGCCTCAAGCAGAGAGGAAACGAAAGAAGTGCAGTCCTAGAAGAGGCCTCTGCCTGAAGCTGGCAGGAGAAGCTAACCAAGAGTCTTATCATTTGAAGCCTTCAGTGCTGAAAAGGCCAATTTCTTTTCTATCCTAGAGTGAAGCATTAATAAGCATTAGCCATCAAATGACAGCCTTAACAAGAGATAAAACTGGGGCCCACCAGCCAGAGGGGGTGAGCTTGCAGGGCAACATGGGATTATGGATGTCCCCCTAGAGAGGGACAAAGCGCAGAAGTAAAAGACAAGACTCTTCAGCTTAAAAAATTACACCCTGACAAAATGTGTGAATGCAGTTATTCACTCATAGGATTGACTGGGAGGAAATAAAAACAAATGCACTAAGCACAAAGCTTCCTTCTATTTGTGTATAGAAACCTACAGGGTACAAACACAAATAGACAGAATAGACAAATACAAATAGAAATTGCATATGCTGCTCATGTTTTGCCTTAGAAGAGAGTTAACAAACACGCACACGGTATCTGCCCAGAAGCACAGTCAAGGCACCATCTAACCTGAGCAGATTTAGACAACCTATAGCATCTACTGGGCTTCCCTGATGGCTCAGGGGTAAATAATCCGCAGGCAATGCAGGAGATGTGGCAAGAGCCAAAGGTGGGATCCTCGGGTCAGGAAGATAACTGGGAGAAGCAAATGGCAGTTCACACCAGTATTCTTGCCTGGAGAATCCCATGGACAGAGGAGCCTGGCAGGCTACATCCACTGGGTCACAAAGAGTTGGACATGACTTAGCAACTAAACAACAAGAGCAGCATTGAATACAGAGTGCCGCGAGGCTCTGACCGCTACCAGGTGGGCTACAGCCAGCATTTGTCTTGTTTTGCTTTGTTCTTATTTTCACCCAACACTGTGCTATGCCGAGGAAGGACATATATTCCCCCTGGACTCACCCCATCTCCCACCTGCAGGAAGCACCAGGAATCTGTTATGGTCTCTAAAGACATGGAGAGGATTTTGTGGTTGTAGAGTGCTAACCTCAAGAACAACCCAAACAATCAAGCATTGTGCGTATGTCTCCCCTGATTCATGGATCAAAATGCATGCCCTCAGTGGATTTCAACAATCACAAGTTTCAGAAGAGCTGCAAATATAATATGAAGACCTTTTTTTCCTCTGAATTATTGGAGAGTTGACACTATGTCCCTTCATTCTGGAATACTTCAGTGTGTATTTCCTACAAACAAGTACATAACCTACTTAAGCAGGAGAAAACACCAAAGACTATCACCAAATTCGCAGGTTTCATTGATTTTTTTTTTAAATTTATTCTTACTTTATTTTACTTTACAATACCGTATTGGTTTTGCCATACATTGACATGAATCCACCATGGGTGTATATGAGCTCCCAATCCTGAATCCCCCTCCCACCTCCCACCCCATATCATCTCTCTGGATCATCCCCATGCACCAGCCCCAAGCATCCTGTATCCTGTATCGAACATAGGCTTGTGCTTCGTTCTTATGTGATAGTATACACATTTCAATGCCATTCTCCCAAATCATCCCACCCTCTCCCTCTCCCACAGAGTCCAAAAGTCTGTTCTATACATCTGTGTCTCTTTTGCTGTCTCGCATACAGGGTCATCATTGCCATCTTTCTAAATTCCATATATATGTATCAGTATACTGTATTGGTGTTTTTCTTTCTGGCTTACTTCACTCTGTATAATAGGTTCCAGTTTCATCCATCTCATTAGAACAGATTCAAATGAATTCTTTTTGATGGCTGAGTANCCGTTCTATACATCTGTGTCTCTTTTGCTGTCTCGCATACAGGGTCATCATTGCCATCTTTCTAAATTCCATATATATGTGTCAGTATACTATATTGGTGTTTTTCTTTCTGGCTTACTTCACTCTGTATAATAGGCTCCAGTTTCATCCATCTCATTAGAACTGATTCAAATGAATTCTTTTTAATGGCTGAGTAATATTCCATTGTGTATATGTACCACAGTTTTCTTATACATTCATCTGCTGATGGACATCTAGGCTGTTTCCATGTCCTGGCTATTATAAACAGTGCTGCAATGAACATTGGGGTATATGTGTCTCTTTCAATTCTGGTTTCCTTGGTGTGTATGCCCAGCAGTGGGATTGCTGGGTCATAAGGCAGTTCTATTTGCAGTTTTTTAAGGAATCTCCACACTGTTCTCCATAGTGGCTGTACTTGTTTGCATTCCCACCAACAGTGTAAGAGGGTTCCTTTTTCCCCACACCCTCTCCAGCATTTATTGCTTGAAGACTTTTGGATCGCAGCCATTCTGACTGGTGTGAAATGGTACCTCATTGTGGTCTTGATTTGCATTTCTTGATTATTTATTTTCTACTTCAACACAGGAACATAATGTCAACAAAAGTATGGACCTTGCCTGTCATTTATCACTGTATTCCAGTGTCTAGAACACTGCCTGGCCACAACAGATATTCACAAGGGTGTTGAGTAAATACATTTATGAATAAATTAACAATTACTTCCTTTCCCATTACTCTGTTAATGGTTTTTTTAGCACCAAAGTGGGGAAGGGGGCTTAAAAAGTTAACATTTTGCTAGCTATAAACAAATCTCTCCATCTAATTGAAGTAGAATACTTTTTCTACAGAATTCCTTCTCTCTAATCTCATTCCAATCTCTAATCTCATTCTCATCTTAAACCAATGGTAAAGATGCACCATATTAAAGCTACCAATTTCCCCCAAATTGATCCACTGATTTAATGAAATTCTTATCAAGATTTTCCTTACACAAACTTATTCTAAAATGGCAAGTCACAAGATCTAGAATTGCTAAAAACAATTTTGAAAAAGAATAAAAGATGAGGAGTCACTACCCACCCAAGTTAAAGACTTACTATACTGCTACAGTAATTAACAGTGTGTGTTGTAAATATATTTGCCACATATCTGAATATATACACATTTATGTATGTGTACCAGCAGAAGAGTACACTTAGGTCAATGAAACAGAATAGAGACCCAGAATTAGAATCACACAAAACTCGGTCCAACTGGATTTTGAAAAAGGTGCAAAAGTAATTCAATGAAGGAAGGATAGCCTTTTCAACCAATGATGTTGGAGGACTTGGACATTAATAGTCAAAAAAAAAAAAAAAGAAGAAGCAGCAAACAAAAGAAAAAAAAAAAAAAAACTTTGACCTAAATCTCATAGCTTCTATAAAAACTAATTCAAACAGATCACAGGCTTAAATGTAATACTACAGAAAATCTTCATAACACAGAGCTGGGTCTACAGTTCTCAGACTTGACATTCTCAGACTTGGCACCAAAAACAAGACCCATAAAAAGAAACCTGATAAACTGGACCTCAATAAAGTTAAAAACTTTTCTTCTATGAGATCCAATTAAGATTTAAAAAAAAAAGAAAAAAGTTAAAAACAGAGAAAAAATATCTGCAAACCATATATCCAACAAAAGACTCCTGGCTAAAATACTTGGTAGCCAAAATGTTTGAACAATACATAAAATAAAACAGTAAAATAAAACAAAACAAAAACAAGCAATCTGATTAGAAAATGAGCAAAAGACATTTCACTAAAAAGGACATATAGATGGCAAATAAACACTTTAAAAGATGCTCAATATCAGCCATTAAAGAAATACAAATTAAAGTCAAAATGAGATATCACTACATATTGATCTGAATGGCTAAACAAAAAATAATTCATTGCAAAATAGTACAGCCACTTTGTTGGGAAGGTCCCTTGGAGAAGGGAAAGACTACCCACTCCGGTATTCTGGCCGGGAGAATTCCATGTACTACATAGTCCACAGGGTCGCAAAGAGCTGGAACTGGCTGAGCTCCTTTCACTTTAGAAAACCATTTGGCAGTTTCTTACAATGCTAAGCACAGTCTTTCATCATATAATACAGGAATTACACTCCTAGGTATTTATCCAATGTGTTAAAAATTTATGTCCACCTAGACACAGATGTTTATAGCAGCTTTATTCATAATTTTCCAAAGATTGGAAACAAGATCTTTCAATAGGTGATGAAAAAACTAATATATCCACACAGAGGAATATTATTTAAAATATGAGTTATCAAACCACCAAAAGACATGGAGGAACCTTAAATGCATATTGCTAAGTGAAAGAAGCCAATCTGAAAAGGCTATACATGTATGATTTCAATTACAGTCACCCCCTGTACTCAATCTACTTATCTGCAATACTCAAATTCATTGGTATCCATAGGTTCCACATCTGTAAATTCAACCAAATGAAGACTGAAATTCCAAGGATAAAGACCCACAGATATGGAGGGCTGATTGTATATGACACTCTGGAAAAGGGAAAACTATCATTGGAAAAAGATCAGGGGGTGGGGGAGGGATAAATAGGTAGAACACAGGGAGATTTTTTTTTAAGGATAATGAAACTATTTTGTATGATATGGTGGATATAGATGTACTTGTCAAAACCCATAGAATGAATAACACAAATAGTGAACCCTAATGTAAACCATGGACTTTAGATAATAATGTATCAATATTAGTCCATCAAATTTAACTAGCAAAACATATTAATAAAAGAGGCAACCAGTGAAGGAGAAAGATATATATGGGAACTCTGTACTAACCTAAAGTTGAACTCTGCTCAACTTTCTGCAAACCTACAACTATCCTAAATAATAAAGTCTGCTAATTTTCCTTAAAAAAAAAAAAAAAAAAAGTAGTAACTTCACCATACAATGAAGCAATTGTACTCTTGGGCATTAATCCTAGAAAAATGAAAATGTATGTACAAAAATCTATATACAAACGTTCACATTAGCTTTACTGGTAACAGCCAAAAATTGGAAACAATCCGAACGTCCTCCAATTAAACAAATTGAGACATTTCTATCTACCATGATATACCACTCAGCTATAAAAAGGAACAAACTATTGATACATACAACTACTTGGATGGATCTCAACAAAATTGGGTAAAGTTAAAAAAAAAATCTTAAAAGATTACATACTGTATGATTCCACTTTTATAACATTCTTGAAAGACCAAATTATCTGTTTGGGAAGCAGGGGCAAAAAAAAAAAAAAAAGAAGAAGAAGAAGAATCCAATGTGGTAAAACAGGAAGTTCATATTTTCAGAGACCACAGTGAATAGTGAATATGTGTAAGTGTATGCCTGTCTGTAACTAGGATAGCCTCATCAAACAAGATTTAATTCTAATAACTTCTAATTTTAGGGTTTGTCTGTGGCTCAGTAAAGAGTTCACCTGCAATGCAGGAGACCTGGGTTTGATCCTTGGATTGAGAAGAGCCCCTGGAGAAGGAAATGGCAACCCACTCCAGTCTTCTTGCCAGGAGAATCCCATGGACAGAGGAAATGGGTCACATGGTCATGGGTCACAAGAGTCAGACATGATTTAATGACTAGACCACCACTACCAACTTCTAAATCATAAATATCATAAAGCACAAGTCATATCATGTCACTTTAATGTTCCCCAGTTCTTATAATAGCCTAATAATAGTCCCAACATGATTCGGTCTTCCACCTTCTAGCCCCATCCCCTAAATCTATTTACTTCTCTAACTGAATATTCACTACTCTACTCTCCACTCCCTCTGAACACTTCCTTCTTACTGTTCAACTACTCTGTTGGACACATTCCATCTTAGTGCCTTTGTTCCATGCTTCTTTTTTCTGGAATGTTCTTTCTCCAGATAGCTTCCTGGTTTCACCTTCATTTCTTTCAACTCTCTACTTGAAATTCACCTTTTAAGGAAGATTTTCCTGGCCACTTCTACTTAATATTGCAAACTGACCACCCAATGATTTCCAAATATCTGTTACATTTTCCTATAATACATATAATATACCTTTTCTTAAGGGCTTGCCTGGTGGCTCAGTGGTAAATAATCTGCCTGGCAAAGCAGAAGACATAAGAGACTCTTTCAATCCCTGGGTTGGGAAGATTCCCTGGAGGAGGAAATGGTAACCCACTCCAGTATTCTTGCCTGAAGAATCTCATGGACAGAAGAGTCTGGCAAACTACAGTCCATAGAGTCGCAAAGAGTCAAATATGATTGAAGCAACTTAGTACACACACATTTTGCGTGCTCACTTGCTTCATTCGTGTCTGACTCTTTGCGACCCTATGGATTGTAGCTTGCCAGGCTCCTCTGTCTATGAGATTCTTCAGGCAAGAATACTGGAGTGGGCTCCCAAGCCCTCTCCAGGGGTCTTTCTGACCTAGGAATGGAACCTGTGCCTCCTGTATCTCCTGCATTGCAGGCGGATTCTTTATCACTGGACACTGAAGAAGCACAATATAACATTTTATTCACTCATTTATTATACTGTTTCCTTTTAAAATTATTTTTTGTTTTATTCTCTGATAATCCCAACCATATAAAACAATATCTAGTCTATAGCAGATCTCAGTAAATTCTTGTTGAATATGAATGAATATACTCAAGCAAACCTTTATTGAGCACCTATTATGTTCCAAGTGTATATTAGCTATCTTCACATATATTTTCTTGTGTAATCTTCACTATAACTAACAAATATATTTCTATTTATTAAAGCTTTAGAAGAGGCTCATTGTTTAAATAGAATGAACTGAACACTAGAGGTAATCAGAGGCTCTAAAAATTTGTACTCTTCCCAATTTGGCCTCTAGAATTTTGACAATTATTTAGAGACAGAGGTCTATATGTATCAGAAATCTTCATGTGAACTTGCTTTAATCCTTTGTTTAGGCTATTTCATTGGTTTTCTAAATAGTATTATTGGAAGTTACTGAACATGATCATAGTTGGCTATATTTAGTAAGAAAGTACAAGAAAGGATAAGCTCAGAGAAGAGTGGATTCATTTGAAAATAGAAACAATAGAAAATAACATCCATAAATTCAGAAATTTGGAATAGAGAAAGAGGACAATGCTTTGTTTTGTTTTTAAAGAAGACAAACGAGAAATTCTTTGAGTAATGATGTTAAAGTGAAACCGCTTGAGACAAGGATAAAAATAGATTAAGAATTTGATCATTACATTCACTGATAAAAGAAAAGTCTGTTAGGGCATTAAACTATTATGCTCAAACTTCAACTTGACCAGAACTACCTGGAAGACTCGTTAAAGCACCAATTGTTGGACTCCACCAGAGTTTCTAATTCAGTAGACCAGGGTAGTGTCTGATCATTGGTAATTCTAACAAGTTCCCATGTAATGCTGATGGTGTCAACCTTGGAACTATACTTTGAGATCAACTGGGTTAATGTTCAGTTCATGGGGTCACAAAGAGTTGTACACAACTGAGTGACTAACACTTTCATTTTCAACACTTAAGTATATCATTAACTGAACTAGATGCTAAGTACCATGAGTAGAAAAGGGGGGCTTCCCTGGTGACTCAGACAGTAAAGAATCTGCCTGCAATGTGGGAGACCTGAGTTTGATCTCTGGATTGGGAAGATCCCCTTGAGACAGGAATGGCTACCCACTCCAGTATTCTGGCCTGGAGAATTTCATGGACAGAGGAACCTGGGGGGCTACAATCCATGGGGTCTCAAAGAGTTGGACATAACTGAGTGACTCACTTTCACTACAATAAGACACGAGGAATTAGATAAAAAAGACTAAATGTTAGATTTCCCCATTAATATTGATAGACAAAGTCCTGCAAAGAGACCAACAGAGTCAGACAGATGTGAAATGAAAGACAGACAGATAAGAAAGTCCAGCATATCTAAAAAGTATGTCCGGAAATAGCTATGGCTGTGTCTGTTGGCATATAAGACTGATGAAAATCAGATAGATGTGAAGCCTTTAAATAATTTAAAAGCATTTTAAAGGAAAAGAAACCAGAGTAGTGAAATTTTTAAAATGGGAAATCTACGCAAGATTCAATATTACTTTTACAACCTCATTCATGTATGGGGGAAAAAAATCTGCTTACCTCCCAGGAAGGGAATATTTTTCAAGCCCTCTTTAGATGTGGACAAGAAGAATTATAAAAAAGAAATGTCTCTCAGAGTTTAGAACTGTGGGTCAGCATGAACAATGGGCTGCAGCTACTATGTCAGATTACCAAATAGGACCCTTAAAATGTCAGTCAAGGGCTATTTCAAAGTTACTAGTGATTACCAGATAACTTTCATACTCATCAATTGCAAATGGAGGTTATTACAATTCTGGTACTAATGGTCTACCATTGTATATTAGTTGTGCCTAGGATATATCACATGTTTCTTTAATTCAGGCTTCTAAATTAAATTTGCATTCAAACTGGATGTAGTATTTTTTCCTTCATTAAAAATCCTGAGCAATTTCACTTGCCTAAAAAAGAATTAGCCAAATATTTGATAATCAGAGGGCTCCTTGACATATTTACCAAATATCTTAAGACTTATTTTCCAGATAGAATTTGACTCCTCTACCTATGCTCCAAACTTAAGTATAGCCATGTAACTTTCTTTGGCCTAGGGAAGGGGAACAGATGTAATGTGTGTCACTTCTGGATGGATGTTTTAAGAGCACAGTGAAGTCCAAAATATGGTAATAGAAGAATATTTCAATGCCTTATTTTTAGCAATAAATAGATTGTCACCAAACAGAAAATCAATACATAAATGTTGGACTTGAACTAAACATTAAATCAAAGGGACCTAACACTATATATATATATATATATATATATAGAGAGAGAGAGAGAGAGAGAGAGGTAGAACATTATCATATATTTATATATATATAGAGAGAGAACATTCAATTTAGCAGTAGCAGAATGTAATGTTCAAGAGGGCATGGAGGATTCTAGCCCAGAAGATGGCAGAGGAATAGGACAGGGAGACCACTTTCTCCCTCACAAATTCATCAAAAGAACATTTCAACACTGAGTAAACTTCACAAAGCAATTTCTGAATGCTGGCAGAGGATATCAGGCACCCAGAAAAGCAGATCATTGTCTTCAAAAACAGGTAGGAAAAAATATAAAAGACGGAAAAAAGAGACAAAAGAGGTAGGGAGGGAGCTCCTTCCCAGGAAGGGAGTCTTAAAAAGAGAGAAGTTTAAAAACACCAGGAAACTCTCGCTGCTGAGTCTGTGGCGATCCTTGGAAGCACAGTGGGCAACATAACAGGGAGGAAAAATAAATAAATAATTAAAAGCAACAGATTACGAGCCCAACAGTAACTCCCCCAGTGGAGAAGCAGCGCAGACGCCTGCATCCACCACTAGCAAGCGGGGACTGGGCAGGGAGGAGCAGCAGCAGTGCTTTTTAAGAATCGGGCCAGAATGCCCCGAATGTAACCAGAGCAAGCTAACTCAGGCTAGCAAAACAGACTATGGGATAGCTACCACACAAAAAGCTCTAACATAAAACACCACCAGGACTGTGCACAGAACAAAGGATGGAACAGAATTAGCTGGCTGCAGACCATCCCCCTCTGGCGACAGGCAGCCAGAGCTGGAAGGGCCAGAAGGGGGCAATTGGAGCCCTAGAGGAACATTAACTTCCAAACTGCAAGCAAGCTTCTTTGCTAACTAAGACTTCTTGGGGTTCTGGACAGTCACCATCTGCCTAAGAAGGGGTGCCAGTTGTACACCCAGAAAACAGAGCAGCAGGGACTGGAAAGGTGATAAGTCACAGCAACCGTGCTCGCCAAACACCCGAGCTGCTTGGAACTGGGAAGGGCACAAGTTCGGTTCAGTTCAATTATGCCAGTTGTACACCCAGAAAACAGAGCAGCAGGGACGGGAAAGGTGATAAGTCACAGCAACCGTGCTCGCCAAACACCCGAGCTGCTTGGAACTGGGAAGGGCACAAGTTCGGTTCAGTTCAATTCAGTTGCTCAGTCGTGTCCGACTCTTTGTGACCCCATGAATCACAGCATGCCAGGCCTCCCTGTCCATCATCAACTCCCACAGTTCACTCAGACTCACATCCATTGAGTCAGTGATGCCATCCAGCCATCTCATCCTCTGTCGTCCCCTTTTCCTCCTGCTTATATATATATATATATATATATATATAATACATGTAGACATCTGTCCCATTGTTTTCCATAGTTAAACTGTGGTTGACGGAGAATTTCTCTATAATTCATTTTATAGAGAAATCCATTTATGGTAGGGAATCACCTTTCTTAGATGAAAGAGCTTCCTGGTGGAGTCTAGAGAGAGTTAAAGAACACATTTTGCTTTTCTTTCATCATCCACACACAATTACTGAGGAGGCAAAACCATAAGACTCTTCATCACACTATTAATGCTTATTATTTTTAGGTCCAAAAATAAGAATGGTAGGAGAAGTCTATGTATATTTTTTGACCATTGCATTTCCTAAGAAGTAAACATGAATAGCCTTTGGGTCTGTCTCTGGGTGTTTATGTTTCATTTCATTCTCACAAAAAAATATGAAATTTCCTAAGAAATCAGTCTTGGGTTTGTCAAACACTCAAACACAAGGATATCATACTTATCCATAAATAAATGAAAAAATAAATATAAATGTATATGTATATTCATGTCTATGTTTAGGACATACTAAGCACAGCAGACATGTTGCTAAGTCACGGATAAGATACAATTATGGATAAATACTGTCATAAGGAAAAATTCATAATATGCTATGTATCAAATAGAGAGTAATAAAAGTCAAATGAAGTGGAAAAGTTGCTTGACATTTCAGAGTGCAAGAAAGAGCATTATCTACTTGGTTAGGATTGGTTAAGGGTATATCTGAAGAAGAAAAATGAGGAGTTTATTCATAGAGATGACAAGTGATTACTTTAATCCAAAAGGAGAATAAACAAAGACTGTAAATCTGGAAAATATCTAAGGTATTTATGGAGGTAAGCAAATCACTTTGTATGATAAGTGATAGAGAAAATATGTTTTGGGCTCTCGAGGTAAATATAATGCCAGACAATGGACACAACCAACAATTTCCTAAATGTCCAATAAATGCTGGTTTCTTGCTGATCATAAAGAAGACATATTATAACCCTTACCAGTTACATAGAGCATAGTCAGGATTTCCTCTCAAAATGTGGGAAAGATAGAATTAAAAAAACAAAGGCAAGTTGAATTGGGACATCTGGGAAACTGGCCTGAATATCAGGAATTTGACTATGTTTATATTCTGTACCTCTCAATTCTGATATATATATTTGCTGTTGCTGTTCAGTCACTGTCACATGTAACTCTTTGCAACTCCATGGACTGGAGCACACCAAACTTCCCTGTCCTTAACTATCTCCCTGAGTTTGCTCAAACTCATGTCCATTGAGTTGATGATGCCATCCCACCATCTCAATCTCTGCCATCCTCTTCCTCCTGCCTTCAATCTTTCCCAACATCAGAATATTTTCCAATGAGTTTTCTCTTTTTATCAGGTGAGCAAAATACTAGAGCTTCAGCTTCAGCATCAGTCCTTCCAATGAATATTCAGGGTTGATTTCCTTTAGGATTGGAGGGTTTGATCTTCTTGCTCTCTAAGGAACTCTCAAGAATCTTCTCCAGCATCACAATTTGAAAGCGTCAATTCTTCAGCACTCAGCCATCTTTACGGTCCAAGCTTCCCTGGCGGTTCAGAGGTTAAAGCGTCTGCCTCCAATGCGGGAGACCTGGGTTCGATCCCTGGGTCGGGAAGATCCCCTGGAGAAGGAAATGGCAACCCACTCCAGTATTCTTGCCTGGAGAATCCCATGAACGGAGGAGCCTGGTGGGCTACAGTCCATGGGGTCGCAAAGAGTCAGACACGACTGAACGACTTCACCTTCACCTTCACCTTCTCACATCTGTACATGATGACTGGAAAAATCATAGCTTTGACTAGAGGGACATTTGTCGGCAAAGTGGTTTCTGCTTTTCAATATGCTGTCTAGGTTTGTCATAGCTTTTCTTTCAAAGAGCAAGTGTCTTTTTATTTCATGGTTGCAGTCACGATCCACAGTGACTTTGGAGCTCAAGAAAATAAAATCTGCTACCATTTCCATCTTTACCCTATTTGTTATGAGGGAATGAGGCTGGATGGCATGCTCTTTGTTTTTTGAATGCTGAGTTTTAAACCAGTTTATTCACTCTCCTCTTTCAACTTCATCAAGGGGATCTTTTGTTCCTTTCTGTTTTCTGCCATTAAGATAGTATCGTGTGCATATCTGAAGCTATTGATATTTCTCCCTGCAGTCTTGATTCCAGCTTGTGAATCATCCAGCCCAGTGTTCTGCACAGAAGTTAAATAAGCAGGGTGACAATATGCAGCCTTAATGCACTCCTTTCCCAATTTTGAACCAGTTCGTTGCTCCATGTGCAATTGCTTGTTCCATGCTGTTACTTCTTGACCTGCATACAGATTTCTCAGGAAGCATGTAAGGTGGTCTGGTATTCTCATCTCTTTAAGAATTTTCCAGTTTGTTGTGATCCACACAGCCAAAGTCTTTCACAAAGTCAATGAAGCAGAAGTAGGTGTTGTTCTGGAATTATTTTGCTTTTTTTACGATTCAGTGGATGTTGGCAACTTAACCTCTGGTTCCTCTGCCTTTTCTAAATCCTGCTTGTACATCTGGAAGTTCTTGGTTCATGTACTGTTGAAGCCCAGCTTGGAGGATTTGAACATTACCTTACTTAAATGTGAAATGAGTGCAATTGTGTGGTAGTTTGAACATTCTTTGACATTGTCCTTTGGAATTTGAAATGAAAGTCAATCTATTCCAGCCCTGTGGCCACTGCTATATTTTCCAAATTTGCTGGCATACTGAGTGTAGCTCTTTAGAAGCAACATCTTTTAGAATTTGAAATAGCTCAATTGGAATTGCATCACCTCCACTAGCTTTGTTCCTAGTGATGCTTCCTAAAGATCCACTTGACTTCACACACCAGATGTTGGGTTCAGCACTCAGCCATCTGAGTGGTTATCTGGGTCATTAAAACCTTTTTGTACAGTTCTTGTATTCTTGCTAAGTTTTCTTAATCGCTACTGCTTTTGTTAGGTCCTTGCTGTTTCTGTCCTTTATTGTGCCCATCTTTGCATGAAATGTTTCTTTGGTATCTCTATTCTTGAAGAAATCTCTAGACTTTCCCATTCTCTTGTTCTCCTCTATTTCTTTGCATAATTGTTCACTTAATAATGCTTTTTTATCTCTCCTTCCTATTCTTTGGAACACTGCATTCATTTGGGTATATATATTATAGGATATCATGTGGATGTATAATATCTAAGGTTGATAAGTTGTGATTGGTTCAGATGAGATGGTCTGTGATTATAGTTAGAATGACTTGTGTCTGGAACTTAACAGAAACTGTCTTGATTGGAGAAGCTTATATATGTATATATATGGTATATAGTATATGTATGTATGTGTAATATATAGGTACATGTATGTAGATGGAAGCATATGTTATATACATGTATGCATATGCATCTGTATGTTATATATGTATGTATATGTTCCTCAGTTGACTCTACATTATTGCCCACCACTATGATTTCTGATGAACTCAGGATGCTTCACATTTATTGGGCAACTTGCTGATTCCTCTGGCTCTGAATCATCTGAACTGACTAATTTCTATATATTTTAAATAATAAACCTATTTCATATCACCATGAACTTTGTGTCTCTATATATTTCCTTAAATGTGTAGTTTCAATAAATACTTATCAACGGTACAGTTGAGCAGGAGATCTACTTTCTGAATACATTTATTTGAAATAGCAGTTCCTCTAAAAATGACATACTGTGCACATGTAAGTAGTTCCCTGGCAATCCTCACATAGTACAGACTGGTACTTGAAGATGCCAGAGGCTAGGATAAATAGGATGGCTTTCTGTTTGTAGGAGTGTCAGTCTAGCACTTAATCAGCAAAACTTCTGGACTCTGGTAAAAATAATAGAATAGTATGTAACTCAGTGAGAAATTAAGATTGGACTATGAATTACACTTTGAAACACTGAAGTTTCTCATCACTGTATCACCCTTGCTTACTGCCAAGAGAAATTTCAAATTTTCCTTCATTCTGGTTCCCTAGAGATAATCAGACTCATGGAAGGAGTAATTACTGCATCTTGGTTGATTCTGAGAAATAACACTGTCACAATCTATGATGAGACCATATGGTAAAGATTAGTTTTTCCACCTACAGCTCAAAAATAATCTTTTTATTTTTAGGAACTGAAAAGTAGGATAGGAAATGAAAAGTATTCTGACAGAAAGGAGCCTCTTGATGAAGCCTGAATAAGGAATATCATGGACAAAGTACCTTTTCCAATTATAGTCTCTCTTCAAGTATGCTTTAGGTTAGCCTAACTACTAGAAAATGTGATTGCTGTAGTAGCAAAGATCTGAGTCCCAGGAGATAGCATTATGTTGTGGAAAAGATACTAGTAGTCAGATTTCCCTGGGTCTAAATATAGAAAAATTGTTGTCAATTTTGATTCCAAGTTAGGAACAAACAATGATGAATGTTAAATATGAGATATATGAGAGATGAGATGAGCCAGGTTGTGATGCTATATTGTGGAGAAAGAGAATGGAAACACAAGATTGTGTGTGTGTGTGTGTGTTAGTTGCTTGATCATGTCTGCCTCTTTGCAACCCCCTGGACCATAGCCAGTCTCCTCTGTCCATGAAATTCTTCAGGCAAGAATACCGAAGTGGGTAGCCATTCCCTTCTCCAGGGGATCTTCCCAACCAGGGATCAAACCCAGGTCTCCTGCATTGCAGGCAGATTCCTTTACACACCTGAGCCACCAGGGAAGTCCAACATAAGATGAATAGGCAACTATTAGCCCATTGTACTCAATAGATAATCTATTGTGTTGACAGAAGATGCACCGTATAATCAACATGATCAGTCTTTAGGTGGTGATGCTTGCATCCAAAAGTGATATCTATGCCCCTAAAAGCAAGAAGAATGGGCTGGTAAGTGCTTGCTAAATATTTTTTGAATGAATCTATCAATGTATGGAGCCATTAGTCACATTTGGGATATCTATTATTTGCAGGAAAAAAATTTCAGTTGACACAAAAGGAGGAAAATTTTTTATGCTAAATTTATTCATGTTCCTATAGTTTATACCCTCCATGTGTTCCTTAACAACACTCTGAGACTTGGGTCAGTCATTTTCAAGGCTTCTGTGGCATCATGAATCAGGAAAGTCTTCAAACATATTTAGGTTCAATTTCCTTCATCTGCTATTTAACAAAGGAATACATATGAATATCTCTCAAAAATGTTCTTGTTCTGACATTCTACAATTGCTCTCAAATGATAACAAATGGTTTAAGTCATGGCCCTGCTTGACCTTCACTTATTTTCAGAAAATCTTAAGGCCTAAACGACCTATGCATGCCACTTGTGTGTCACTTGAATTGTTCTCTATTGATTGAAGTCACAGAGAGATACCCATTTGCTACTACTGCTAAGTCACTTCAGTCGTGTCCGACTCTGTGCGACCCCATAGATGGCAGTCCACCAGGCTCCCCCGTCCCTGGGATTCTCCAGGCAAGAACACTGGAGTGGGTTGCCATTTCCTTCTCCAATGCATGAAAGTGAAAAGTCAAAGTGAAGTCGCTCAGTCGTGTCCGACCGTCAGCGACCCCATGGACTGCAGCCCACCAGGCTCCTCCATCCATGGGATTTTCCAGGCAGGAGTACTGGAGTGGGGTGCCATTGCCTTCTCCTCCATTTGCTGCTATTCCATTCATTTTTTATTTTATGCTAAAAAAAATAAAAACAACTTTTGATATTGGGGACAAGGAAACAGCCAACTCTTTAATATTGATTCAGTTAAGTTCAGTCGCTCAGTCGTGTCCGACTCTTTGCAACCCCATGAATCACAGCACGCCAGGCCTCCCTGTCCATCACCAACTCCCAGAGTTCACTCAGACTCACGTCCATCGAGTCCGTGATGCCACCCAGCCATCTCATCCTCGGTCGTCACCTTCTTCTCCTGCCCCCAATCCCTCCCAGCATCAGAGTCTTTTCCAATGAGTCAGCTCTTCGCTTGAGGTGGCCAAAGTACTGGAGTTTCAGCTTTAGCATCATTCCTTCCAAAGAAATCCCAGGGCTGATCTCCTTCAGAATGGACTGGTTGAATATCCTTGCAGTCCAAGGGACTCTCAAGAGTCTTCTCCAACACCACAGTTCAAAAGCATCAATTCTTCAGCACTCTGCCTTCTTCACAGTCCAACTTTCACATTCATACATGACCACAGGAAAGACCATAGCCTTGACGAGATGGACCTTAGTCGCCAAAGTAATATCTCTGCTTTTGAATATACTATCTAGGTTGGTCATAACTTTCCTTCCAAGGAGTAAGCGTCTTTTAATTTCATGGCTGCAGTCACCATCTGCAGTGATTTGGGAGCCCCCAAAAATAAAGTCTGACACTGTTTCCACTCTGGCAGATTGAGTGCAGCACTTTCACAGCATCATCTTTCAGGATTTGAAATAGCTCAACTGGAATTCCATCACCTCCACTAGCTTTGTTCATAGTGATGCTTTCTAAGGCCCACTTGACTTCACATTCCAGGATGTCTGGCTCTAGATGACTGATCACACCATCGTGATTATCTTGGTGTTGAAGATCTTTTTTGTACAGTTCTTCTGTGTATTCTTGCCACCTCTTCTTAACATCTTCTGCTTCTGTTAGGTCCATACCATTTCTGTCCTTTATCGAGCCCATTTTGCATGAAATGTTCCCTTGGTATCTCTAATTTTCTTGAAGAGATCTCTGGTCTTTCCCATTCTGGTCTTTTCCTCTATTTCTTTGCATTGATCACTGAAGAAGACTTTCTTATCTCTTCTGGCTATTCTTTGGAATTCTGCATTCAGATGCTTATATCTTTCCTTTTCTCCTTTGCTTTTCACTTCTCTTCTTTCACAGCTATTTGTAAGGCCTCCCCAGACAGCCATTTTGCTTTTTTGCATTTCTTTTCCATGAGGATGGTCTTGATCCCTGTTTCCCGTACAATGTCACGGACCTCATTCCATAGTTCATCAGGCACTCTATCTATCAGATCTAGGCCCTTAAATCTATTTCTCACTTCCACTGAATAATCATAAGGGATTTGATTTAGGTCATACCTGAATGGTCTAGCAGTTTTCCCTACTTTCTCCAATTTAAGTCTGAATTTGGTGATAAGGAGTTCATGATCTGAGCCAAAGTCAGCTCCTGGTCTTTTTTTTTTGTTGACTGTATAGAACTTCTCCATCTTTGGCTGCATAGAATATAATCAATCTGATTTCAGTGTTGACCATCTGGTGATGTCCATGTGTAGAGTCTTCTCTTGTGTTGTTGGAAGAGGGTGTTTGCTATGACCAGTGCATTTTCTTGGCAAAACTCTATTAGTCTTTGCCCTGCTTCATTCCATATTCCAAGGTCAAATTTGCCTGTTACTCCAGGTGTTTCTTGACTTCCTACTTTTGCATTCCAGTCCCCTATAACGAAAAGGACATCTTTTTTCGGGTGTTAGTTCTAAAAGGTCTTGTAGGTCTTCATAGAACCATTCAACTTCAGCTTCTTCAGCATTACTGGTTGGGGCATAGACTTGGATGACTGTGATATTGAATGGTTTGCCTTGGAGATGAACAGAGATCACTCTGTCATTTTTGAGAGTGCATCCAAGTACTGCATTTCAGACTCTTGACTTCCCTCGTGGCTCAGAGGGCAAAGCATCTGCCTACAATGCAGGAGACCTGGGTTTAAACCCTGGATCGGGAAGATCTCCCGAAGAAGGAAATGGCAACCCACTCCAGTATTCTTGCCTGTAAAATCCCATGGATGGAGGAGCCTGGTAAGCTACAGTCCATGGGGTCGCAGAGAGTCGGACATGACTGAGCGACTTCACTTGTTGACCATTATGGCTACTCCTTTTCTTCTGAGGGTTTCCTGCCCACAGTAGTAGATATAAAGGTCATCTGAGTTAAATCCACCCATTCCAGTCCATTTTAGTTCCCTGATTCCTAGAATGTCGACATTCACTCTTGCCATCTCTTGTTTGACCATTTCCAATTTGTCTTGATTCATGGACCTGACATTCCAGGTTCCTAAGCAATATTGCTCTTTATAGCATTGGGCCTTGCTTCTATCACCAGTCACATCCACAACTGGGTATTGTTTTTGCTTTGGCTCCATCTTTTCATTCTTTCTGGTGTTATTTCTCCACTGATCTCTATTAGCATATTGGGCACCTACTGACCTGGGGAGTTCCTCTTTCAGTATCCTATCATTTTGCCTTTTCGTATTGTTCATGGGATTCTCAAGGCAAGAATACTGAAGTGGTTTGCTATTCCCTTCTCCACTGGACCACATTCTGTCAGATCTCTCCACCATGACCCGCCCGTCTTGGGTTGTCCCATGGGCATGGCTTGATTTTATTGAGTTAGATAAGTCTGTGGTCCTAGTGTGATTAGATTGACTAGTTTTCTGTGAGTATGGTTTCAGTGTGTCTGCCCTCTGATGCCCTCTTGCAACACCTACCATCTTACTTGGGTTTCTCTTACTTTGGGCATGGGGTATCTCTTCAAGGCTCCTCCAACAAAGCGCAGCCACTGCTCTTTACCTTGGATGAGGGGTATCTCCTCACCACTGCCCTTGCTGACCTTCAACATGGGATGGCTCCTATAGATCCTCCTGCGCCCATGCAGCCACCGCTCCTTGGTCGTGGGGTTGCTCCTTCCGGCCGCCGCACCTGGCCTCGGGTGTGGGGTTGCTCCTCCTGGCTGCTGCCCCTGGCCTCGGGCACCACCCCCGGCCTCGGACACGTGGAGGCTCCTCCTGGCCGCCACCCCTGGCCTCAGACTTGGGGTAGCTCCTCTCGCCCGTTCCTGCGCTGTCGCATTAGGAAGTATTAATAGAAATGTGATTGAACCATAGGCCTGTAACCTATAGGACCTATTTACCCTCTACATTACCTATAGTCAATTTCTTGTTCTGCTTTGCAATCTCTACTAAGGCAGCTCAAGAAAGAGAATGTGGGCTAGGGAAAACCTCTATTTTAATTTTGGCTGTGTGCTTTGGACAAAGTGGTATGTTTTCTAAATTCCACTCCTCTATAAATTGGAAATAAACTCCTTTATGTATATTTTTCAGTGAAAACCAGAGAGCAAGCATGTAAAGAACCTGTCTCAATTCATGGAAAAATGACCAGAACACAATAAGCTCTAGGTACTACTATTTTTATTTAATAATGTAAATATAAATTCTAGTATATACAAAGATTCCCTTAATGCTAAGTCACTTCAGTTGTGTCCAAATCTTTGCAACCCTATGGACCATAGCCCATCAGGCTTATTTGTCAGTGAGATTTTTCAGGCTTGAATACTGGAGCGGTTTGCCATGTCCTCCTCCAGGGAATCTTCCTGACCCAGTATGTAAATATTGTTACTGATGTTTATGGTGAGTAAGTTAATTTTTAAAATTTTGTGATTTAGCCAATATTTACCCTGAGAAAAGATGAAAATTGGCTTTAGAAATCAAAGGTACTATTTTAAAATTACATATCATTTTAATGTTAATATATAATTATTGAAAAGTTAGTATCATCTCACTATTTTTTTGGTATAAAAATAGATTTAGGAATAATGTTTTGGAAATTGAAGAGAAAATAAAAGATAAGGACTGTGATATTGAATATGCTAATAAATAATGTAATATGTAGGGTTTTGTAAACTGATTTTGCCATTTCTCCCACTAGAACTTTCCTGTTTGCTGTGAATGTAAATGCATGTTCAGAAATTTACTAACTTAACATTTTAGCGAAGTGGTGGCAAAAACAAAACCAGGTCCCTCTTGTCAGAAAAATGAAAGTCAAAGGAAGAAAGCATTCTAGCTAAATTAAGAATCAGAGATAAAACAGAGGTAATGCTAAGCTAGGCCTGAGCTGCAAGGGAATTGTATCTTGACCTTTACAAAGATCTGGAAAGGTCAAGTGATCTGGAAGCTAGATCAGTCTCCTGTGGCAGAAATTTCCTGAGGCTTGTCTAGACTTGACCTTACTTACTTTAAGTAATGATGTTTATCTACTGACAAATATTTTGATCAGTAAAACTAGCACACTCAAATAAGTACAGTTATCATTTTAAATAATTCTTTGCTGGCCTATTTTCCTCAAAATAATTTTATTTTTAGAAACATACTGTACTGATTCACAATCAAGGAGAAGTCAGCAAATGGCCCACATTGACTTATTCAAAAATAAAAATAAAAAATGAATAATGCCTGGTAAGTTGCTGATATGAGAGAAAACAGTATGTGTTAACTTGAATCACATATCAATTTATTTGCTTATTCAATTTTCTTTCAACATATTTATTGAGTGCCCACAATGTGCCAGAAGGCATGACTAGACTCTGCAAATGCAAAAATGAGCAATGGAGACCTCGACTAGCTCTCATGGAGAATGGAGTTAAATGAGGTAGACAACAGCACAATTATGGAAAGAAATATAATATTTTAACATTATAAGAAAAGCCTGAGTGTTTCATGGGCACATTAGTAGTAAAAATACTTAGTCTGAGAGGTGAGACAGAACTTTCCCGAGAAAGTAATGATTGGGCTAAAATTAAAATCAAATGGAAATTTAATTATATGAAGGGGAACAGGGTAGGCAAAGGGACAAACATTCCAGATATTTCAATGTGGATTCTATGCAGTAACAGATGGCATATTCAAAAGAAGTTAACTGAAAATAATTTAAGGCAAGGGTTAAAAGAATCCACAAGATAATGATGAAGCACAAAGGAAGGAGAATAAATATAAAATCTTTGCCATTTTTTGTTCTGACATGGTGAGGTGAAGGTGTTGTCCAAAACCAGTGTATCTGGAGCCATAGGAAAAGTCCAGGAAGGAAGTTATAATTGGTTATTGAACAAGATTATAAGTGATTGAACAGGATCAGAAAAAAAAAAAAAAAAAAA
>SJYT01040665.1:218224-246613 GCA_006410635.1 Cephalophus harveyi | reverse complement strand
AAAAAAAAAAAAAAAAAAAAAAACCTGTGACATGGCAGAGAGGAAAGGGTGAGGATCTCCATACATCCCTACAATATCCTGCTAGTGAGTACAGGTGGGGTGAAGGAAGGGTAACCAGAACATTAGTCAAATGGAATAACTCGTTCGGAGGGAGACAAGAATGAAAGAACACAGAATAAATACCATTTGATTTGGGGGTGCATAAAGCATGCTAAAATACCTACTTTTTCTCTGTCAGGGATTCTGAAAAGTTTAGGAAGAGAAATATGAAGTGTATACCTTGAAGAAGGATGTGGACCTTTTTTTTTTTTTTTTTTTACAAGGTATTTCTGTATTTAAAGAGTCTATACAGATATTAGTTGAGCATTACTTTACTAGCATGTGAGATGAGTGCAATTGTGTGGTAATTGGAGCATTCTTTTGCATTGCCTTTCTTTGGAATTGGAATGAAAAGGGACCTTTTCCAGTCCTGTGGCCACTGCTGAGTTTTCCAAATTTGCTGGCAGATTAAGTGCAGCACTTTCACAGCATCATCTTTCAGGATTTGAAACAGCTCAGCTGGAATTTCATCACCTCCACTAGCTTTGTTCGTAGTGATGCTTTCTAAAGCCCACTTGACTTCACATTCCAAGATGTCTGGCTCTAGATTAGTGATCACATCATCATGATTATCTGGGTCGTGAAGATCTTTTTTGTACAGTTCTTCTGTGTATTCTTGCCACCTCTTCTTAATATCTTCTGCTTCTTTTAGGTCCAGACCATTTCTGTCCTTTATCGAGCCCATCCTTGCATGAAATGTTCCCTTGGTATCTCTAATTTTCTTGAAGAGATCTCTAGTCTTTCCCATTCTGTTGTTTTCCTCTATTTCTTTGCATTGATCACTGAAGAAGGCTTTCTTATCTCTTCTTGCTATTCTTTGGAACTCTGCATTCAGGTGCTTATATCTTTCCTTTTCTCCTTTGCTTTTCGCCTCTCACTCTTGAGAGTCCCTTGGACTGCAAGGAGATCCAACCAGTCCATTCTGAAGGAGATCAGCCCTGGGATTTCTTTGGAAGGAATGATGCTAAAGCTGAAACTCCAGTACTTTGGCCACCTCATGTGAAGAGGTGACTCATTGGAAAAGACTCTGATGCTGGGAGGGATTGGGGGCAGGAGAAGAAGGGGACGACCGAAGGTTGAGATGGCTGGATGGCATCACTGACTCGATGGATGTGAGTCTGAGTGAACTCCGAGAGATGGTGATGGACAGGGAGGCCTGGCGTGCTGCGATTCATGGGGTTGCAAAGAGTCGGACACGACTGAGCGACTGAACTGAACTGATACAGATATTAAAGAAGCTTTAGAAAGGAAATGAGAGAAAAGGCTCTGTGAAAATTAATTTAGAGAAGCTGAGATTTTAGATTCAATGATTTTATAGTGATTTTTCAATGTTTGTTCATTTTATTAAAGCAAAAATATTATTCTAACTGTAAAGTTATTCATGATATGTGTTAAAGATGGTGAGGCAAACTTTATTTGGGGAGCCTATTAGACTAAGGTTAGGGAACCATTGGGATGAACCACTGCAAGGAGATCAAACCAGTCAATCCTAAAGGAAATCAGTCCTGAATATTCATTGGAAAGATTGATGCTGAAGCTGAAACACCAATACTTTGGCCACCTGAAGCAAAGAACTGACTTTTTGGAAAAGACCCTGATGCTGGGAAAGATTGAAGGCAGAAGGAGAAGAGGATGACAGAAGATGAGATGACTGGATGGTATCTCCAACTTGATGGACATGAGTTTGAGTAAGCTCCAGAAGTCAGTGATGGACAGAGAAGCCTGGCATTCTACAGTCTATGGGATTGCAACGAGTTAGACATGACTGAGTGACTGAACTAAACTGAATTGGGATGGATTTTGCAGAGAAGGCGACAGACTGGGTTCAACTGCAAATACAACAAGAAAAAGTGGGATTTATATTCAAAGAACAGGATGGAGATCAGTAATAAATTTTCTTAGAAGAAATATTAGTGGTAAGGATGTGGTGGGGGGTTTCTGGCTAATAAGATTTTTGTTAAAGACAGACTAGGACGTTAATCCTAGTGTGTGGTTAAGGATGATACCCAATCAGGTATCAAGGGTGATTGGTTATCAATGATGGAGAATTCTGGCTGATTTGATTTAGCAGGATTTTTTGCTAAAATTGAACAGACCATATGAGACATACACAGAAGCTGAAGAGTAGGGCCTTTGAGAAGATATTACAGAAGAGTCTGAGTAGAATTTGATCAAGAAGAGAATCTTAGTCATAACTGTAAAGCTATTTCTTAAATGACATAGCACTGTAAGACTTTTAAAAGAGGATTAAAATATATCATGGCCTATGCTTGCTTCTGAGAGTAGTCAAGGGGTGAAGTTAACTAGGGAACCCATTATGAATCAAGGGAGTAAAAAACCCAAACCTTCATTTAGTAGAGATAAAAGAAGTAACTAGTCCAAATCTCAGGAGGTTATAGGTAATCATCATGAAGAGGATGTGTAAGGAACAAACTCAAAATGTAGTGGAATCAGATTTCTACCAAGAGGCTGTGATGCCTTGATTCTCTCATCCTAAAACAGTAATTCATTCTCCAGTCAGAAGATGCACCGCATATAAGTATGTCTCATGTCCATGCTTTATGACTCTAGTAGCAGTTTTACTGACCTCAGTGTCCAGAAATGAGGACCAGAAATAACATTGTCTGCAGGCACTGTACTGTCATATTTATGATATAAATAGCAAAAGCTTGTTCATGATTCATTATTTGTGAGTGCATCACTACTTTTTTCACTGACATTGAACAGAAAGAAAATCATGATTGATGAGCAAGAGAGAACATCGAAGAAAAAAAGATAAAATGTCGTAAGGTCAGTTCAGAAGTAACTGGGCAGCTGGCACAGAATTTTTAAACAGTCTTTATTGTGATACGGGATTGCATTTAATATGAGCATTTTTTATTAAAATTGTGGATATGGAATTCACTAAAAATAATAGTATATATATGAACAAAATGCTATTTTTATAAGCACACAGTATCTTAATATCTATTATGAGGCTGGGTTTCCACTGAAAATATTTTCATTTTATAGAGTAATAATATACTTATCCTTTGGTCTTACTTGAAAAGCTACATTGAATGGAGATATAAAAAAGCACTGACCTCCAGGTATGATGGAACAGGAAATGTATATAGGGAATGAAATAGATGTATGAAATGTAGATAAAAGTTACCCTTAAAAAAGAAATTCAAGTACCATTGCTCTCTAAATTTTCTGAACTATATATAGTGGCAAACATACAATCTAGTCTATAAAATATGAACATTTCAAAAAGCTATTTGGTTTAAACTTATAAAAGGACGTACTAGAGTTTACAGAGAGAAAAGCAAAGGAAGATCTGAGAACTCACCACTGGTTTGCTCTCAGGATTCTTAGAAGTTCATGTTTGTTACATATATAAAACTGCTAAGATTTAATATAAATAGGATAAAACTTGTGTTCTAAAATGCAATCATATAATTAATTTCAGGGTATCTTTTTTCATTTAGGTTACATGAAATTGTTTAACTTTGCTTTTAAAAAAATAGGAAACTGACCCGGATAATCTGCATAGTAGATATGAAATTCTTTCTAAGTGAGAGAATAATCCAGGAGACAAGATAATGATATCCTCTGATTGTTTGTGTCTGACTCTTTGCAACCTCATGAATGGCAGCCACCAGGCTTCCCTGTTCTTCACTGTCTCCTGGAATTTGCTCAAACTCATGTCCATTGAGTCAGTGATGCCATCCAACCATCTTACCCTCTGTTGCCCCCTTCTCTTCTTGCCCTCAATCTTTCCTAGCATCAAGGTCTTTTCCAATCAGTCAACTCCTCACATCAGGTGGCCAAAATATTGGAGTTTCAGCTTCAACATCAGTCCTTCCAATGGTTAGAGAATGCCAAAATGAAATCACTATTGTGTTTTATAAAGAGAGACAAATGAAACTAGCTTCAAGGCTCAAATTGAAACTAGTCCAAATTTTAATTTGAAAATTGGAGTAGCAAGGAAAGATTTTTATTGGCCTGGGTTAGAATGTGATCATACTTACATACCTTTTTATGTGTTTGTTTATTTTAATTTATTCATGGAGATCAGTCTGGGAAGTTTGATGGCTTGATTGTATTAACTGCTATTACTAACTTGAGGAAATATCTCGTCTCCACCACCTCAGATGCATTTGTTTTGCAGAACACTGTAAACATGAAGAAGAGTGCTATTGGTTTTGGCATCCTTATGAAATACAAAGGATTTTGGCAATCTGCAGAGAACCTTCCTCCAGAAACTGCATTGCATTCTTTACCATTCCAGCTGTAATGTTGTGGAAATCATATATCCTGTAAACCCCAGTTAGCCAGGTGCCCTCCCAACAACTGCTAATAAAGGAATCTTGCCAACATAGTAATGAAGTCTCATGATGCTGCAGCACTGCTTGTCTTTATCCAGCAGCTCCAGGCCTGCAGAGAAATGGGCTTTCTCGAGCTTAATTAGGCCAACATTTGGCGAGAAATGCCTCAATATGTAGAAACCTCTTCTCCAGAAATGAACAATCAAAGTCTTGCTCCTTATACTTTCTGGAATAATCCATAAGAATGAAGTTCCAGCGAAGCTTCTTATCCAGTAAGCTTCCATTTTTAGCTGCAGTTTTGAAAACTCATCTTGAGAATTTGAAGAGAATAAACAGATTTCTTTCATTTCAGAAATAAAAATGTATTCTTGGACTTTGGTGAGTAAAGCAGTGATATTGTAAATAAGTTCATCATAGAGTTGGCAAGAATTATAATCCAATATGTAGTTATGGTCCAAGCTTGGCACTTCTTCCAGTATCTCTTCTTCATCTTTTTTATATTAGAATACAATTGCTTTATCTTCTTTGTCTTATTTGGTAAATAAACTAAAAAATAAAAGCCTATGCTTCTGTGTTACTCAGGTTCTTTAAGTAAAGAGAAATAGGATGTATATATATAGAGATATGTATTATAAGGAATTGGCTTCCATAATCATGGAGGCTGACTGCTTCAAAATCTGCAGTAAACACTGATAAGCTCAAGACACAAAAGAGCATAAGGTGCAGCTCCAAGCCAAAGTCCAGAAACATGAAGACCCAGGATTCTGAGACTGATTAGGTGAGGCTCAATCACATGCGGAGAACAATCTGCTTTAACCAAAGTTTGTTGGCTTAATATTTACCTCCTCAAGAAACATCTTCCAAGTTGATACATAAAATTAGCTATCATGAGTCCACTGCTTATCAAAATGACACTCATGCACATCTCCTTATATCATACTTAATTACCAAATAAAGACAATAACAAGGACATACATCCACCTAATATAATATAGCTATTATGTGTCAACTGAAAGTGCACTAATCCTTTCCATAGAAAAGGATACAAAGTCCTAGGTTGTTGGATTCATATATTCTACTTGATATCCAGTAACCTAAATACATGTATGTGTATGTGAAATTGATTCAGTCATGTCCGACTCTCAACAACTTTTTGGACTGTAACCTGCCAGGCTTTTCTGTACATGGGATTCTCCAGGCAAGAATACTGGAGTGACTTGCCATGCCCTCCTCCAGGGGATCTTCTCAACCCAGGGATTGAACATGTGTCTCCTGAGTCTCCCACTCTGCAGGCAGGTTTTTTTTGTTGTTGTTGTTGTTGTTGTTGTTTTACTGCTGAGCTGCCAGAGAACCCCATAACTTAAATACCATGATGTAAAAATAAAACACTTAAATATTGTAATATAAAGTCAATATATCTCTTGTAAGTCAATACGTCTATTGTATATGATAAAGGAGTAAGAGAGGGAAGAAAACAAATGTATTTAGTCTCCATATACAACATACTTTTAGCAAAATAAAAAGGAAATATTCATTACAACTACAGTCTTTATTTGTATAACTAGTTATATGGTCATAGCTACTTCCTTCCACTAACTGTTCTGTATTCCCTTTGCCTTCAGGAAGAAGTTAAGCTGGTTGTAGTTCTTTACCTAGTAGAGTGACCCAAATCTTTATTCTTGAAGGGTCTGAGCCATTAGTAGTCTTATCTGAATTGGATTGTCACAATTTTCTATTGACTTTAATCACAGGGAATGGTAATACTAAGACATGACAGAAGAGCTCTCCTGTATTTCATATATAGTCTTTCTGACCTCTATAGCAGAGCACCAGCCCAATTTCACTCTGACAGTCAGAATCAATCACTCCAGCCAGCAGAGTAACTCCCTGTGTGCTGATGCAGAGGCACAAGGTGTCCAACATGGCCAGGTGGCAGTCTTAACTTCCAGTTCAATAAATCATTAATAAGAAGTTTTCCTTCCTTTGAAACTAAGATCTCTAGAGCAAGAACATAAGTGATGGGAATAAGAAGCAAATTTTTTTTCTAGTGGGTTACTAGAGATAATAATGAATGGTGCCATTCTCATGTCTACATCTTTATTCCTAGACCCATAAATTCTGGCTATGGGGGGAAACAACACCCTATATTGGATGCTAATTCAAAGCATACACATCCTTCTGGGAAGCTTGCTCCAATTTTGCAAGATATTCCTCCCTGCTGGCTGAGTCTTCAAAAGGCCATTCTACTCTTCTACCAAGCTAGCTGCTTTAGGACAGCGGTGAACACGGCAAGACCAATGAATCCTATGAGCATAAACTCAATTTTTGCACTTTCTTTGGTGTGAAAAGAGTTCCTTGCTCAGAAGCAATACTGCATGATATATGTCGATGGTATTATGGCACTGTCTATGTTTAGGGACAGTAGTTTTGTCAGAAGCAGTGAACACATGGGAAGAAAATCCTTATCCAGCATGAGTATCTGTTCCAACAAGAACCATCACCACTATTTACAGATCATGCCATGGGCTATCAATACTTTTTGAATACTGAAAATAGAGTCATTAGTATCTTTTAATCTAATCAGATTAGAGAGCCAGTTGCAGAACCCAATTTTGAACCAATTCAGAATCATTCTCTAGAACAAGTCTTGGTACCAACACCAGTATTAGAGTTTTCCAGATAAACAGAAAAAATTATATATACATATATGGCTCTTGACTCACACCGTTATGGAAGCTGGCTTTCAGTTATTATAGCATGGCCCAGAAATCTGGATTTCAGGGTCAATCATCCAGTTTTCATCTTCAGATTGACTGGCTAAAAACACAAGAGACCTGATGGTGCAGATGAAGTCTGAAGACAGAAGCCTAGATGATTCCTTCTTGGTCTGGGACACTATTATTTTTTGTTCTACCCAAGACTTCAGGTAAGTATATGAGGCTCACCAACAATATGAGAGGTGGTCAGTTTTATTCATTGGTTACCAAGTTAAGTGTTCATCTCATCCCCAAATATCCCCCAACTTGACACATGCAATTATGTGTCACAACATCTACATTTAAAAAGTTATAGAAAACAACTCATAGCTAAAATCATGCCAATTTCTATTGGATTCTTAAATTTGATTCTTTCAACATCTAACACCTGTCTCTTTGATAGGGAAAGGGTCTTTTTACATTCTAAAATAAAAGTATTTTTCTTAGGAACTTATTTAGTAGCAAAAAGTACCTGATATTACTACTGGTGACTATGTAACAGTTTTATGAGTGTTTGTGTGTGTGTGTGTGTGTGTGTGTATGTGAACATGCCTCTGTACAATTAATAGCAATTTAGTAAATTTATGAGCATGCAAATAGAGATACATTAAAACTGACACATTTGTAGAGAAAGTTTTCTAATTATACAAGACAATACTCTATTTTTTCTCCTTCAAGGGCACCTCTTTCTCAACTCACTACTTGGAAGTTGATATTGTTCAGCATCCTGTTTACACTATACATACCCAGGGTTTAACCAACCCTTCATTCTTTCAGGAATGTCTAAGAGTCTGCTATATTCTGTCTACAGAGTACAAGCTGGGCATAAAATATATCCCTCATGACTAAATAGACCCTTTGCAATAGATTGTGATACAGGAGTAAATCAAATGTTCATACAAATAAATTGCAATAGGATCTATAAAAGAAAGGAATACAATGCTTTCATTTCAGTTCAGTTCAGTCACTCAGTCGTGTCCAACTCTTGGCGACCCCATGAATCGCAGCATGCCAGGCCTCCCTGTTCATCACCATCTCCCGGAGTTCACTCAGACCCACGTCCATCGAGTCCATGATGCCATGCAGCCATCTCATCCTCGGTCGTCCCCTTCTCCTCCTGCCCCCAATCCCTCCCAGCATCAGAGTCTTTTCCAATGAGTCAACTCTTCGCATGAGGTGGCCAAAGTACTGGAGTTTCAGCTTTAGCATCATTCCTTCCNGACCTTAGTCGGCAAAGTAATGTCTCTGCTTCTGAATATACTGTCTAGGTTGGTCATAACTTTTCTTCCAAGGAGTAAGAGTCTTTTAATTTTATGGCTGCAGTCACCATCTGCAGTGATTTTGGAGCCCCAAAAAATAAAGTCTGGCACTGTTTCCACTGTTTTCCCATCTATTTCCCATGAAGTGATGGGACTGGATGCCATGATCTTCATTTTCTGAATGTTGAGCTTTAAGCCAACTTTTTCACTCTCCTCTTTCACTTTCATCAAGAGGCTTTTTAGCTCTTCACTTTCTTCCATAAGGGTGGTGTCATCTGCATATCTGAGTTATTGATATTTCTCCCAGCAATCTTGATTCCAGCTTGTGTTTCTTCCAGCCCAGCGTTTCTCATGATGTACTCTGCATATAAGTTAAATAAGCAGGGTGACAATATACAGCCCTGCTGTACTCCTTTTCCTATTTGGAACCAGTCTATTGTTCCATGTCCAGTTCTAATGTTTCTTCCTGACCTGCATATAGGTTTCTCAAGAGGCAGGTCAGGTGGTATAGTATTCCTATCTCTTGCAGAATTTTCCACAGTTTATTGTGATCCACATAGTCAAAGGCTTTGGCATAGTCAATAAAGCAGAAATAGATGTTTTTCTGGAACTCTCTTGCTTTTTCCATGATCCAGCAGATGTTGGCAGTTTGATCTCTGGTTCCTCTGCCTTTTCTAAAACCAGCTTGAACATCTGGAAGTTCATGGTTCATGTATTGCTGAAGCCTGACTTAGAGAATTTTGAACATTACTGTACTAGCATGTGAGATGAGAGCAATTGTGCGATAGTTTGAGCGTTCTTTGGCATTGCCTTTCTTTGGGATTGGAATGAAAACTGACATTTTCCAGTCCTGTGGCCACTGCTGAGTTTTCCATATTTGCTGGCATATTGAATGCAGCACTTTCACAGCATCATCTTTCAGGATTTGAAAGAGCTCAACTGGAATTCCATTACCTTCTCTAGCTTTGTTCGTGGTGATGCTTTCTAAGGCCCACTTGACTTCACATTCCAGGATGTCTGGCTCTAGGTGAGTCATCACACCATCATGATTATCTTGGTCTTGAGGATCTTTTTTGTACAGTTCTTCTGTGTATTCTTGCCACCTGTTCTTAATGTCTTCTGCTTCTGTTAGGTCCATACCATTTCTGCCCTTTGTCGAGCCCATCCTTGCATGAAATGTTCCCTTGGTATCTCTGATTTTCTTGAAGAGATCTCTAGTCTTTCTCATTCTGTTGTTTTCCTCTATTTCTTTGCATAGATTGCTAAGGAAGGCTTTCTTATCTCTCCTTGCTATTCTTTGAAACTCTGCATTCAGATGCTTATATCTTTCCTTTTCTCCTTAGCTTTTTGCTTCTTTTCTTTTCATAGATATTTGTAAGGCCTCCTCAGACAGCCATTTTGCTTTTTTGCCTTTCTTTTCCATGAAGATGGTCTTGATCCTTGTCTCCTGTACAATGTCACGAACCTCATTCCATAGTTCATCAGGCACTCTATCTATCAGATCTAGGCCCTTAAATCTATTCCTCACTTCCACTGTATAATCATAAGGGATTTGATTTAGGTCGTACCTGAATGGTCTAGTGGTTTTCCCTACTTTCTTCAACTTAAGTCTGAATTTAGCAGTAAGGAGTTCATAATCTGAGCCACAGTCAGCTCCTGGTCTTGTTTTTGTTGACTGTATAGAGCTTTCCATCTTTGGCTGCAAAAATATAATCAATCTGATTTCGGTGTTGACCATCTGGTGATGTCCAGGTGTAGAGTCTTCTCTAATGTTGTTGGAAGAGGGTGTTTTCTATGACCAGTGCATTCTCTTGGCAAAACTCTATTAGTCTTTCCCCTGCTTCATTCCATATTCCAAGGCCATATTTGCCTGTTACTCTAGGTGTTTCTTGACTTCCTACTTTTGCATTCCAGTCCCCTATGATGAAAAGGACATCTTTTTGGCTGTTTGTTCTAAAAGGTCTTGTAGGTCTTCATAGAGCTGTTCAACTTCAGCTACTTCAGTGTTAAGGGTTGGGGCATAGACTTGGGTTACTGTGATATTGAATAGTTTGCCTTGGAAACGAACAGAGATCATTCTGTCGTTTTTGCGATTGATCCAAATACTGCATTTCGGACTCTTTTGTTGACCATGATGGCTACTCCATTTCTTCTAAGGGATTCCTGCCTGCAGTAGCAGATATAATGGTCATCGGAGTTAAATTCACCCATTCCAGTCCATTTTAGTTCGCTGATTCCTAGAATGGCAATGTTCACTCTTGCCATCTCCTGTTTGACCACTTCCAATTTGCTTTGATTCATGGACCTGACATTCCAGGTTCCTATGCAATATTGCTCTTTACAGTATCGGATCTTGCTTCTATCACCAGTCACATCCACCACTGTGTATTGTTTTTGCTTTGGCTCCATCCCTTCATTCTTTCTGGGGTTATTTCTCCACTGATCTCCAGTAGGATATTGGGCACCTACTGACCTGGGGAGTTCCTCTTTCAGTATCCTATCATTTTGCCTTTTCATACTGTTCATGGGGTTCTCAAGGCAAGAATACTGAAGTGGTTTGCCATTCCCTTCCCCAGTGGACCATATTCTGTCAGACCTCTCCACCATGACCTGCCCGTCTTGGGTGGCTCCATGGGCATGGCTTGGTTTCACTGAGCTAGGCTACGGTCCTAGTGTGATTAGATTCACTAGTTTTCTGTGATTATGGTTTCAGTGTGTCTGCCATCTGATGCACTCTTGCTAAACTTAACCATCTTACTTGGGTTTCTCTTACCTTGGACATGGGGTATCTCTTCACGGCTGCTCCAGCAAAGCGCAGCCATTGCTCCTTACCTTGGACGAGGGGTATCTCCTCATCACCACCCCTCCTGACCTTGAACATGGAATAGCTCCTCTAGCCCCTCCTGTGCCCACACAGCCACTGCTTGTTGGACGTGGGGTTGCTCCTTCAGGCCACCGCCCCTGGCTTCGGGCGCGGAGTAGCTCCTCTCGGCTGCTCCTGTGTTGTAGCAGCCTGGCACTCTCAGCCACTGCCCCCTCGGATGTGGGGTAGCTCCTCTTAGCCATGCTATGTGCACTGGTCGCATCCACCCATGCTATGTGCACTGGTCTGTGTTATAATTACACTTTAAATTTTACAATTATTATTATTATCCTTACTATATTGCTAATACTCCTGTCATTCCTACTGCTACCATTACTACTACTAACCATAGGCTCTTAATGTCTGATTTAAACTCTAACCCATATCAAAATCTTGAGCTTTTCCAACCCCCTATGTGGTAGGTACTTCTATCTGGAGGAAATCACCCCAGCATGGACAGGCCTAGTTTAGTCTTCCACAAGGAATTTTTATAGAAGCATAATTTATTATGTTATTTAACTGTTATAGAAGGAAGATAATCTGAGGAATTCTTCAGATGGTGTATAGATGCAATTGTGAGTTTTAATAATATGATATCTGTCATACCAGTTTCATGGCAGGAGCACTAACATTCTGATGTGTCCCAAGTTAATACTTATTGGGTATTTGCTTTTTTTTTTTTTTTTAACTGCATAGTTGTGTGGGGCAATAAGCAGAATATGGATTTTGGAGTCAGAGTTATTTGAAAAGTTTAACTTTGGCTAAGATATTTAACCTCTCTGAGCCTCAGTTTCTTTGTATAAAATGGGCATTGGACTATCTGTTTCAAGGGAAACATTTAAAAAGCAAAGTAGTAACTGATAAATAGCATAGAGCAGCACCTACCTAGCACATAGTTGGCACATAATAAAAGCTAATTCCTTCACTTATCCAACTTTTTGATGAAATAAATTACACTGATCTTTCAAAGAAGAGTTCGTGTCTTATCTTTGTAGTTGCTTCAAATGTATTCTCTCTAGTACTATATAAATCTTTCTTTTAATATCATTTATATTATGTTACTGCAACTTCCCTGGTGGCTTCGTAGTAAAGAACCTGCTTACAAAAGTAGGAGATACAGGTTCAATTCCTGGATTGGGAAGAAACCCTGGAGAATGAAATGGCAACTCACTCCAGTATTCTTGTCTGGGAAATCCCATGGGCAGAGGAGCCTGGTGGGCTGTAATCCATGGGGTTGCAAAGAGCTGGACATGGCATAAAGACAAAACAACAACAATAACGTATTTTGTTATTGGTAGCAACTTTTCAGCCCGCCTCCCAGTTATTTAAGAAATTTCTCAGATACAGAAATTATATAACATATCTTATTACTTCAGTCATTAGTTTCATATTTGCCACCTAATAAATACTCATTGATTGTTAAATTAGACTACATTTCTTTCATTCACATCCTATATTTGACTAAAATCTACATGTTAACACAATGAAGCTCTGATATCCATGTTTTAACTTACCTTTCAATCTTTTATATAATCTCAATAATTTCTAAGCTCCTTTCTTGCATTCCAAAACTTTTGTTTAAAATTGTGCCTGTTACTATATCCTCTTTGCCACTCTCCAAGATTTCCAATGATCCTTACTCTAGACATTTAAACCTTTCAGTACTTTCCTGGCATGTTGAATCTGGGCTGGTCCTGTGGTTCATTTGAAGCAGAATGATATAGAAGCAATGCTGTGTAATCCTGGTGTCTCAGTTTTAAGAGATCAAGGCTTCTACTTTGGACAGTTGGAACACATTTTCTTGAAATTCAGTCATCATATTATGTAGGGAATCCAAGTGGTTATGTGAAAAGACACCCATGAAGGTAACTGAACCTCAGCTGACCTCCCAGCTGTTAACCACCACCAACTGGCAGATATGTGAGTAACAGCAGCCTTCCCAACACCAGTTAACCCCAGAATTGTGAGAATAAATAATTGTATTAGACCACTAAATTTGGACATTGTTTGTCATACAGCAATAAATCATCAAAACACTGAACTGTGCAGTGATCATAATGGTTGTTCATAACAGCCTTTCAAAAACAGAATGACAAGGACAGTAGCAGCCATACAGTCTGACTATCTGAGGTTTTATTTGCTGTTAGGTGGCCATTTAGTCTCTGCTTAAACTTTAAATATGTCAGTAATCTCACCACTTGTTAAAACAGCTGATTTAATTTTTAGATAATGCTATTTGAATACTTATTTTCATTTATAATAATCTCTTTCCTGTCTTTACCATCCATTAGTTCTGTCTCTATCTCTATGATCTTCTATCATAAAACTTTATAATCCCCTTCACAAAGCACATTAGATCTTCATTATCTAGTGGTTTGGTTAGTAGATCCTCTCAACCTCAAGTTTTAAACTTCAGAATATGCTTTAGTTAATATACCTCTTGGGAAAAAAAAAATAATAACAGTTCTCTGGAGTAACCTATCGAGTGCTGGATCTCTTATTAAGAGTTATTAAGTGCATTTGTATGGCACTTTATACACTCCAAAATGTCCCCACGTGTAAACTCACATGATACTAATGTCCCTAAAGTAGGGTTGAGTAGTTCTTCCTATTCTTTAATGAAAGATAAACTTAGACTAAGAAAAAGTAAGAAATATTACCAGACTATTAAAAGTTTCTGAGTCTCAGGCTAGAGTTTTGTTTTGACTTTTTTTCCCATCTCTGTTCCCTCAAGTGTAAAGACATGACGGTGAAGAGATACTCTTCCTCAAGTGTACCTTCATGAAGAAATTATTATATTTCATGTAAGTGACAGGTGAAACGTTGACTAAAGCCATCACACCATACAATTTGTTCAGCCTTACTGAAGGTTAAATTAATACTATGTATATCCCAGAATCTTTAGTCATCTGTCTCCTCAGGCATAAGAGCATCTGACTGAAGGCATAGATCAACAAGTTTTAAAAATAAATCCTTTCTCAGAATGAAAAAATCACTCAACTTGTCTTCATAGAATTATCCTCTGTGGGTCCCCATTCAATAAATAAAGTAGGATTTTCAAGGTATATTTCTTTTTCAGCTTCGTTAAATCATTTATTATGATAATATATTTTAGGGGAACCAAATTATTTTATATTAATCATAATTACTGGAAAGATAAAGAAATTATCTTCTACTTTCATACCTAAATATTTCCTGGACATATGTAAAAATATTGAAATTATAAAAACTGGTGAAGGAACACATGTTATAAGTGTGATATGAGTGTAAATGCATATATGAGTGTGTATATCTGTGTGTGGCGGTGTATAAGTGGGTTCAACCATAGTTAGAGGCTGTCTCTTATACACATCTAGATGTGTATAAGAGACAGATATAGTAATTATTGTAATGAGTTATAGTGGAATATTTCATTATAGATGAATATTATTATTACCATGTAAGGACTGAAAATAATATTTTAGGAGAATTTTGAGGAAAAATTTGATAGAATCTTACTTACTATTTGGAAAATTTGTCAACATAAATATGAAAACTAGTTTTGATTATGTAGAGAAATCCATATACAGCTGACTTGACCCATCATTCTGTATATCTGGTTACCTTTCTTTACATTTGGAGACTGAATTTATCTTTTGTGTGTGTGATTATAACAAAAATTTTCACATCCTTTTACAGACTTCTACCACTCCATATTACTTTGAGATATTCTCTTTCATATCATTTTCCTGGAATTTCATATATTTCCTTTAATTGAACGTATGAGCCAACTTTAAATCTGTTAGTATTTGATTAAGGCCAGGAAATCAGTACTTTCAGCATACCTAATTATCTCAAGCCAGCTTACAATTGTACTGTCATTAATTTCAGCTATCCTCAATCTTTAATCAATTTCCTTTTTAAAAACAAATTGCAAGATTTAACACATTCAGATGATAACAACAACAAAAAAAAATCGTCTGTGGTGAAGAGTTTTGTGTCCCTGCCAAACTGAATTTATATTATATAGGAGAATGTGTTTATTAACTAATACAGAGTGTCCTCATTCATTTAGAAAAAATTTAGTGATGTTACTCTTCATAAGTGGAATAGAGATTATATAATTTCAAGAGCCTTTTACAACAATTTTGGGACTCTTACTATGCTGATTTCAAACATAAATGGACATTATTTTTATTAAATAAGTATACTGATCTCTGAGATGTTAAATACAGTGCTGAAAAGCATACAACAAATAACAATTTACAGTCATGGCAAAGTCTGATGTCAAAATCCTTGTTTGTTTTTCTACATCTTCCATTCTAAACAAAAGTTGGAAGATCTAACACTTTTTATGCTGTTAATGTCAATTCAACTGATTGTATGACCACAAGCTAAGACATTTAGCTTCAGTTTCCTTATATGCAAATACAGTTTTATAGATGAGACAGTCTTGATTTTACGGAAGTATCCTGGGTGATATAGCATTTATTCACGGTTCTCAACCATCCACTTCTGTTTCAACTACCTTTATGAATTTTATTTCTCAGGGTCCAACAATCTATTGGAGAAGGAAATGGCAACCCACTCCAGTGTTCTTGCCTGGAGAATCCCAGGGACAGGGGAGCCTGGTGGGCTGGCGTCTATGGGGTCGCACAGAGTCGGACACGACTGAAGCGACTTAGCAGTAGCAGCAACAATCTATTATATTTGAATAAATAATTCCACTGTCATTAAAAAAAAAACCCTATTTGTGATCCATTTTTGCATTCACTAATCATGCCTACTTGTCAGTGCTGGCCATGGAAAGGTCATTATTTGTTCTATATAGCATTTCACCGGAGAAGGCAATGGCATCCCACTCCAGTACTCTTGCCTGGAAACTCCCATGGACGGAGGAGCCTGGTAGGCTGCAGTCCATGGGGGTTGCTGAGTCAGACACGACTGAGCAACTTCACTTTCACTTTTCACTTTCATGCATTGGAGAAGGAAATGGCAACCCACTCCAGTGTTCTTGCCTGGAGAATCCCAGGGATGGCGGAGCCCAATGGGCTGCCGTCCGTGGGGTCGCACAGAGTCGGACACGACTGAAGCGACTTAGCAGCAGCAGCAGTGGCATGGAGAAGGAAATGGCAACCCACTCCAGTGTTCTTGCCTGGAGAATCCCAGGGATGGTGGAGCCCAATGGGCTGCCGTCCGTGGGGTCGCACAGAGTCGGACACGACTGAAGCGACTTAGCAGCAGCAGCAGCAGCATTTCACCTAACCAGCAATGTCCCCAATGAAGTTCTCAGAGGTTCTATATAAAAGTGTTAAGGAAGTTGTCATGCATCTTACAAAGTCTAACTGTGTGTGCAGTGGAAGATGGTATCTGTTGCTGGTGTTTACCTGATGGTTTTGGAAGCACACCCTCAGGTCTCATCCTCTTTCTTTTCATCTTTATGTACAGCTACCATTTCCCTCAACTTCACCCACCACTCTGATTCTTTGTTCTGTCTTTCTGGGTCCTACCACCTTCCCTATAAAATAATCCATTTTTGGTCCTTTTTTACCACTCACAAATTATATAGGCATAAGCTTTTTATGTGTTACTCTTTTTTTCTTTACTACCAGATTTTATCTGACTTGTTAAAGTGGAGATTTCTGAGCTGTAGATGTCTAGAGTTGGACCCATAAATACATGTAATACATGTAGGTGGGTGCATTGTGAATGATTTTCTCTCTGGTTTCAAGTAACATTATTAAACCATCTGAAATTCAAAACACCTCACCATGGAATTCCTGGTGCCCTAGGAGTTGGAACTCCACACTTTCACTGCCAAGGTTACGGATTCCACTCCTGGTGGGGGAACTTTATTCCCACAAACCACATGGTTTGGCCAAAAAAAAAAAAAAAAACCCCCATAGCCTCACAAGACCTTTAGTTTGTTTCTGGAGACTGCGTCTCCATATAAAAAATTTAAACCTATGTTAATTCAACTAATTTTAGATAATGGAAATCCAGTGCAATTAGAGAAGAAGGCAAAGTTCATGGTACAATGTAATGACGCAGAGGAAGTGGACGGTGGCCATGAAGAAGTTGTAGATTATTTCAAGGACTTTTGTCTTGAATCTAAGATGACAGAGCAACCTTAAACTAGAGTGAGCCATGGAGGAGATCTATATTTCACAAGATAACTCCAGTAGCACATGAAAATTAGAAAAGCACAAGGTTATTCAGAAGAGGATTTAGGAAGTCAGGGACACTGAAGAAATTTAAATGGGAAAGTGATTAAAAACCTTGTTCAAGTTTATATCAGTGTCGTATTTTCCCCTTTATCAGTTCAGTTCAGTCTCTCAGACGTGTCCAACTCTTTGCAACCCCATGAACTGCAGCCTGCCAGGCCTCCCTGTCCATCACCAACTCCTGGGGTCCACCCAAAGCCATGTCCATTGATTCAGTGATGCCATCCAACCATCTCATCCTCTGTCAGTCCCTTCTCCTCCTGCCCTCAATCTTTCCCAGCATCAGGGTCTTTTCAGCTCTTTGTATCAGGTGGCCAAAGTATTGGAGTTTCAGCTTCAACATCAGTCCTTTCAGTGAACACCCAGGATTGAACACATTTAGGATAGACTGATTGGATCTCCTTGCAGTCCAAGGGACCCTCAAGAGTCTTCTTCAACACCACAGTTCAAAAAGCATCAATTCTTCGGGGCTCAGCTTTCTTTATAGTTCAACTCTCACATACATACATGACCACTACAAAAACCATAGCCTTGACTAGACGGACTTTTGTTGACAAAGTAAAGCCTCTGCTTTTTAATATGCTGTCTAGGTTGGTCATAATGTTCCTTTCAAGGAGTAAGCATCTTTTAATGTCATGACAGCAATCACCATCTGCAGTGATTTTGGAGCCCCAAAAAATAAAGTCTGACACTGTTTCCAATGTTTCCCCATCTATTTCCCATGACAGGATGGGACCAGATGCCATGATCTTCGTTTTCTGAATGCTGAGCTTTAAGCCAACTTTTGCACTCTTCTCTTCACTTTCATCAATAGGCTCTTTAGTTCTTCTTCACTTTCTGCCATAAGGGTGGTGTCATCTGCATATCTGAGGTTATTGATATTTCTTCCAGCAATCTTGATTCCAGCTTCTGCTTCCTCCAGCCCAGCATTTCTCATGATGTACTCTGCATAAAAGTTAAATAAGCATGGTGAAAATATACAGCCTTGACGTACTCCTTTTCCTATTTGGAACCAGTCTGTTGTTCCATGTCCAGTTCTAACTGTTGCTTCCTGACCTGCATACAGGTTTCTCAAGAGACACATCAGGTGGTCTGGTATTCTCATCTCTTTCAGAATTTTCCACAGTTGATTGTGATCCACACAGTCAAAGGCTTTCACATAGTCAATAAAACAGAAATAGATGTGTTCCTGGAACTCTCTTGCTTTTTCCATGATCCAGCAGATAGTGGCAATTTGATATCTGGTTCCTCTGCCTTTTCTAAAACCAGCTTGAACAGCTGGAAGTTTATGTTTCTCATATTGTTGAAGCCTGGCTTGGAGAATTTTGAGCATTACTTTACTAGCATGTGAGATGAATGCAATTCTACAGTAGTTTGAGGGTTCTTTGGCATTGCCTTTCTTTGGGACTGGAATGAAAATTGACCTTTTCCAGTCCTGTGGCCACTGCTGAGTTTTCCAAATTTGCTAACATATTGAGTGCAGCACTTTCACAGCATCATCTTTTGGAATTTGAAAGAGCTCAACTGGAATTCCATCACCTCAAGTAGTTTTGTTTGTAGTGATGCTTCCTAAGGCCCACTTGACTTCACATTCCAGGATGTCTGGCTTTAAGTGAGTGTGCGTGATCACACCATCATGATTATCTGGGACATGAAAATCTTTTTTGTACAGTTCTTCTGTGTATTCTTGCCACCTCTTCTTAATATCTTCTGCTTCTGTTAGGTCTATACCATTTCTGTCCTTTATTGAGCCCATCTTTGCATAAAATTTTCCCTTGGTATCTCTAATTTTCTTGAAGAGATCTCTAGTCTTTCCCATTCTGTTGTTTTCCTCTATTTCTTTGCATTGATCGCTGAGGAAATCTTTCTTATCTCTCCTTGCTATTCTTTGGAACTCTACATTCAAATGTTTATATCGTTCCTTTTCTCCTTTGCTTTTCACTTCTCTTCTTTTCACAGCTATTTGTAAGGCCTCCTCAGACAGCTATTTTGCTTTTTTGCATTTCTTTTTCTTGGGGATGGTCTTGATTCCTGTTTCCTGTACAATGTCAGGAACCTCCATCCTTAGTTCATCAGGCATGCACTGTATCACATCTAGTTCCTTAAATCTATTTATCACTTCCACTGTATAGTCATAAGGGATTTGATTGATTTAGGTAATATCTGAATGTTCTAATGGTTTTCTCCACTTTCTTCAATTTAAGTCTGAATTTCACAATAAGGAGTTCATGATCTAAGCATCTCCTAATAGAAAAATATGAGGGGAACATGGCTAATTAAAATTCTAAGCAAGTCAGCTATCAGTTAATTGAGTTTTTACTGTACTTGCACCATCAGTTTTCAATGCTGTTATTGAAACAGAATATTCTCTCTTTGGAATTTAAAAGTGCCTATTGTATTTCAGGCTCTAATCATCTTCAATTTTCCCCACAGATTGCCATCTGTAAAACTTCTGTAAACATTATTCTAAAAATAACCAATAATCTGTGTATCATTTGTTATTTTTTCCCATTGGAGATGTAGCCCATTTTCCTTTTTATAAATAAGGAAATAGAACCAAGGGGGTGGGGAAAAAAAACAAGCAGAAAATTAAATATCTCCACTCAATGAATGATAGAGCACTATGAGTAATAATATATTCTGTGATTTTCTACGAGAAAAATCAATTCTGTGATTTTTTTAACCATTGAATTCAAGATTTTGGATCGTTTTCACTATCATTATTCAGAATTCTTTCTCAGGTAGATTCCCTATCTCTTCCTCTTTTGTTTGGTTTGGTGGGCATTTCTCCTGTTCCTTTACCTGCTGGGTATTCCTCTGTCTCTTCATCTTGGTTATATTGCTGCGTTTGTGGTGGCCTTTCTGTATTCTGGGAATCTGTGGAGTTTTCTTTATTATGGAGTTTCCTCACTGTGGGTGGGGTTGTATCAGTGGCTTGTCAAGGTTTCTTGGTTAGGGAAGCTTGTGTCAGAGTTCTGGTGGGTAGATCTGGATTTCTTTTCTCTCGAGTGCAATGAAGTGTCCAGTAATGAGTTATAAGACTTCTGTGGTTTTGGAGTAGCTTGAGCTGCCTGTACATTGAAGCTCAGGGGTGTGTTCCTGTGTTGCTGGAGAATTTGTGTGGTACATCTTGCTCTGGAACTTGTTGGCCCTTGGGTGATGCTTGGTTTCATGTAGGTATGGAGGCATTTGATGAGCTCCTATTGATTAATGTTCCTTGGATTCAGGAGTTCTCTGATGTTCTCAGGATTTGGACTTAAGCCTCCTGCTTCTGGTTTTCAGTTTTATTTTTACAGTGGCCTCAAGACTTCTCCATCTATATAGCACTGATGATAAAACATCTAGGTTAAAGATGAAAAGTTTCTCCACATTGAGGGACAACCAGAGAGGTTCACTGAGTTACATGGAGAAGAGAAGAAGGAGGGGCTAGTTAGAGGTGACTGGAATGAGATGAGGTGGAATCAAAAGAGGAGAGAGCAAGCTAGCCAGTCATTACTTCCTTATGTGCGCTCCTCAGTCTGGACTGCTCAGAGGTGTTCACAGAGTTATACAGGGAAGAGGAGAGGGAGGAAGTAGACAGAGGTGGCCAGGAGGATAAAAGAGGGAAATGAAAAGGAGAGAGACAGATCCAGCCAGTAACCAGTTCCCTAAGTGTTCTCCATCGTCTGGAACACACAGAGATTCACAGAGTTGGGTAGAGAAGAGAAGGGGGAGGGAGGAGACAGAGACAACCTGGTGGAGAAAAAGGAGAGTCCAAAGGAGGAGAGAGTGGTCAAGCCAGTAATCTCGCTCTCAGGTAAAATTGGGTACTGAAGATTGGGTTTTTAAATGTACAAAATTGACAACAAATACCAAAAAGCAAAGATTAAAAATCTTGAGTAGAGGTTGGATTTTCAAAAATACAATATTAAAGAAAAGAAGAACAAGAAGAGAAAAAAAAAAGGTCACAAGAATTATTAAAAAACAACAACAACCACACACAAAAAGTATGTACAGCATTTGCTTTAAATATAGAGTCTTTTTTTTTTTGAAAAGTGATAGTAGGTTATAAAAATTAAAATTAAAGGAGAAAGAGAGGACTTAAAAATTTTTTAAAGTTAAAAAAAAAGGAGAAGAAAAAGAAAAGAAGGAAAAACAATCAAACAACAACATCAACAAAAAAAAAAAAGAGAGAGAGAGAGAGAAAGGTCGTAAAAATAGTAAAGATATTTCTGGGACTTTCTCTGGTGTTTTGGGCGGTGTGGGATCACTTCCAAGGCAATTCCCTCTGTTTAGCTTCTTCTGATTTCTGCCCTGACACAAGGGGGTGGTGGTGGACACTTTTTTTTTTTCCTTAGGCTCACTTGTTCAGTCGCTCTGTGGGGAGGAAGGGATGCTGCAAACAAATAACACTGGTGTGTGCTCGCAGTGTCTCAGTCACGCTGGGCATGCCCCTGCACTCTGCCGGGAACCGTCTGAGGCTGGCCCTAGGCTGCATGCACTTCCCTGGTCTAAGCTGCTCAGGCTCGGCTCTCAGGTAGCCCTCAGAAATGCAGATTCGGTTGGGCCTGCATTTTGTGCCCTTTCCAGGACCAAGTAGCTCAGGTGTTTGGTGAGCACGGTCACTGTGATTTATTGCCTTTCCCCTCTGCTCAGTTTTCTGAGTGTACCACTGGCACCCCTTGTCAGGCAGATCGTGACTGTCTAGAACCCCAAGAAGTCTTAGTTAGCAAAGAAGCCTGCTTGCAGTTTGGTAGGTAAAGTCTCTCCGGGGCTACGATTGCCCCTTCCAGCCTTTACAGCTCTGGCTGCCTGTCACCGGTGGGGGATGGTCTGCAGCCGGCTATTTCTGTTCCATCCTTTGTTGTGTGCACAGTCCTGGTGGTGTCTTATGTTAGAGCTTTTCACATGGTAGCTATCCCACAGTCTGGTATGCTAGCCCAAGTTAGTTCACTCTGGTTACATTCAGGGCATTCCGGCCCGATTCTTAAAAAGCACTGCAGCCCGTGCCTCCCTGCCAAGCTCCCACTTGCTAGTGGCGGATCCAGGCGTCTGCGCTGCTTCTCCACTGGAGGAGTTACCATTGGGCACGTAATCTTTTGGTTTTGATTATTTATTTATTTTTCTTCCCTGTTATGTTGCCCTCTGTGCTTCCAAGGCTCGCCACAAACTCGGCAGTGAGAGTGTTTCCTGGTGTTTGGAAACTTCTTTCTTTTTAAGACTCTCTTCCTGGGATGGGACTCCCTTCCTGGGATGGAGCTCCCTCCCTTCCTCCTTTGTCTCTTTTTTCATCTTTTATACTTTTCCTACCTGTTTTTGAAGACAGTGATCTGCTTTTCTGGGTGCCTGATGTCCTCTGCCAGCATTCAGAAGTTGTTTTGTAGAATTTACTCAGCGTTGAAATGTTCTTTTGATGAATTTGTGGGGGAGAAAGTGGTCTCCCCGTCCTATTCCTCTGCCATCTTAGGACTGCCCCCCTTAACCGTTGAATTCAAATTCAAATTTGGCTCAGCTGGTAAAGAATCCACGTGCAATGGGGGAGATCTGGGATTGATCCCTCAGTTGGGAAGATCCCCTGGAGTAGGAAAAGGCTACACAATTCCAGTTTCCTGGTCTAGAGAATTCAATGGACTGTACAGGTCATGGGATCACAAAGAACTGGACACGACTGAGCAACCGTCACACTTTCAAATTAAAAATGAGATGATGAAATATATATTTACTTTTTTTTTAATTAGCCACCCAATTTTAAAATGCTGCCTCTGTGACTGTCTCTCTGTCCCTCTCCACACACACACACACACACAGACACAGACACATAAACACACAGCTAGTTTCCTGTTGGTTCTGCTTTTTTTGGAAACCTCAACACAAAGACCATTAGAGATGGTCAGTTAGATGGTTAGTTAGAGATCAACTAACACCAAGACCATAGAAGATCTCAGCTGATACACTTCGTATTCCATTGTTTTGTCTGATTAGCTTCTTCTTTTGCTTTCAGGTACCTTTAGTTTGGTTAATAAAGTATATGAAAAAGCATGGAATATAAAAAAAAATGTAGCAATGAGGTGGAATATTTTTGACAAGATACTCTCTAGAGTAGAAGAGTGGGGATGGTAGCTGTAAGGGAGATGAATGGATTTTGCATAAGCCTTTGATTATATGCTTGGGCTTCCCTTGTGGCTCAGCTGGTAGAGAATCCACCTGCAATGCAGGAGACCCAGGTTCAATCCCTGAGTTGGGAGATCCCCTGGAGAAGGGAAAAGCTACCCACTCCAGTATTCTGTTCTGGAGAATTCCATGGACCATATACTCCACGGGGTCACAAAAACTTGGACACAACTGAGCAGCTCTCACTTTCACTTTGAGTATATGCTTATATTTCCCACTAAAAACAAGAAATAGAAGAACAATAAAAAGATTTGAATTAATCTGAGGCATAGCAATGTGAGTGTATAACTTCTAGTGGAGATTTCTGGCAGATAACAGGTAAGTTGGAAAAATCAAATGTGAAACAGATTTAGCAATCATTAGGATATAATTGATTATTAAATCCAAATGGGGAAGTGGTTCCATCCATGAAGAATATATAGAATGAGGGGACTAAGGAGTAAAGCACAAAGCTTATGGGAAACACCAACATTTAAGTATACATGGAGTCAGAGAAATCGTAAAGTGCTTGCCAATTTTCAAGAAAGACAGGAAAAACCTGAAGTGAACTTTGTCTTATAAACCTGGAAAGGCGAGTACTTCATCAAATGGGAAGACTTTCAAAATTTCCATAGTTTCACTCAAGCAGTAGAAATATAAGCTATATTTGACTGTGTTGTCCCATGGAAGAAGGAATTATGTTTACAGGAGGAATGTAAGGTGACATTACTAGAAAATCTAAGATGCTGAACTTTGAGGTTTGCTTGTGACTGAGGGACTTCTCAGGGTGCAAGACTTTCATTGTTAAAATCAGAATAATTCCAGACAAACAGTGATGGTTGGTCACCCTGTGAAAAAGAATATTTTTGAAGAAGTAGGAATAATCAGAAAAAAAAAAAAAGTGGAAATTTTCACTCTCCCCTCATCCCCATCATCTCTGATCCCTCTGTATACACATAATGAAAGAATCTTCACTCACTCAAACTGTTTGTAAGGGTAATGGTACACTTACAGCAGATAAATATCTTATTTAAGGCAAGGAGTAGAAAACATTCTGTGAATATGATGTTGCCATGTAATTGTGTGTTGTTTTGCTTTGTCTTCAACAGTGCACTGGTGTTCCAGATGGCATAATGGAATGTGTTGGTAAGAAAGCCTATAGTATGAAATTAAATCAGAAGGGAAGAAATACAGAACAGCAAAGGGATGATAGAGGGGTAGAGACAGGTCACAGGAGGGACTTGCATTTAGAGGATGATATAAGATGACAGACCTGAGGAATATTTTACTATTTGCTTTGGTTAAACTGTGTATCTGAATTCTCATGTGATGATAGCTACATCTGAATTTGGTAATAAAGAGTTCATGATCTGAGCCACAGTCAGCTCCTGGTCTTGTTTTTGTTGACTGTATAGAGCTTCTCCATCTTTGGCTGCATAGAATATAATCAATTTGATTTCGGTGTTGACCATCTGGTGATGTCCACGTGTAGAGTCTTCTCTTGTGTTGTTGGAAGAGGGTGTTTGCCATGACCAGTGCATTTTCTTGGCAAAACTCTATTAGTCTTTGCCCTGCTTCATTCCGCATTCCAAGGCCAAATTTGCCTGTTATTCCAGGTGTTTCTTGACTTCCTACTTTAGCATTCCAGTCCCCTATAATGAAAAGGACATCTTTTTTTGGATGTTAGTTCTAAAAGATCTTGTAGGTCTTCATAAAACCGTTCAACTTCAGCTTCTTCAGCATTACTGGTTGGGGCATAGACTTGGATAACTGTGATATTGAATGGTTTGCCTTGGAGACGAACAGAGATCATTCTGTCATTTTTGAGATTGCATCCAAGTACTGCATTTCGGACTCTTTTGTTGACCATGATGGCTACTCCATTTCTTCTGAGGGATTCCTGCCCGCAGTAGTAGATTGAGTCCCTTGGACTGCAAGGAGATCCAACCAGTCCATTCTGAAGGAGATCAGCCCTGGGATTTCTTTGGAAGGAATGATGCTAAAGCTGAAACTCCAGTACTTTGGCCACCTCATGCGAAGAGTTGACTCACTGGAAAAGACTCTGATGCTGGGAGGGATTGGGGGCAGGAGGAGAAGGGGACAACCGAGGATGAGATGGCTGGATGGCATCACAGACTCGATGGATGTGAGTCTGAGTGAACTCCGGGAGATCGTGATGAACAGGGAGGCCTGGCGTGCTGTGATTCATGGGGTCGCAAAGAGTTGGACACAACTGAGCGACTGAACTGATAGCTACATCAACCAAGGAAGAAAAGTCAGTGCTATTAACCAAAGCTTGACTATATTTTCTGTTTCAAATACAGTAAAAAAAAACAAAAAACAAAAAACAAAAAACTGTGGTTTTTCTTAGAGTTTCAAATAGAACATTTGTTAAAAGATAACAAACAAATATTACTCAACACAGAAGCAGAGAGTGCAAACAACAAAAATAGTCAACTTTATTTTCTATCTTGGAAAAACTCAGTTCTGACCTAGGATTTGACCTCAGTAAAACTCATCATCTGGAAAAATGTTAAACCCAAGTCAGAATAAAAGTATTTGTTCTCTTGGGCTGCATCACTTAAAATTTTTCAGACTGTGGAAACATAAACAAGCTAATACATTCAGGGAAACATTGTAAGGATGCATGAGGAAATAAATAAAAAAAGAAACTCTATCAATGATTGTACAGTCACATCACATAGAAAATTAAAATTCCATTCTGCGATACAACCTAAATCTAATGAATCACTATTTTGGTCACTTATAGCTCTTTTTTGCCCCTTTATGATTATACCACTTCTATTTCACTATGGGTTCTGCTTGTTACCATCTCATTTCATGTCATCATTCTATATCCTACCACTGTCTACTGAGTTTCTCCATATTTCCCACATTCAAACTTCCATAAAAAAGGGCTGATATGTGACCACTGTAAGGAGTTCCTTTATGGCAGAAATCTTCAATCATGCTACTTCCTAACTACAGAAGAATCTAGATGTCTACCTTAACTCCAAGGAGATATATCGAGTGACTCAGAGTGCAGAAGGGTGATAAGGTTCAAGCTAAGATGAACTATAGTTCAAAAAAGTCTATCCAAAGAGTGCATTAGGTTTGACTCTTGCTTCAGGAGAGAGCATCTGTAGTACGTATTACATTCAGATATATGCACTATAGTGAGGAGACTGATGTGAGAGGAAAGGATGAATGCCATTGGCAAGATCAAAACTGAAATTTATTTTTAGAGTAACTTCATTTTATCAACTTGAAGTTAGTTTCCATAACCTGATCAGGGCAAATAACAGAAAATAAAAATGAAGATGTTTGGGACTAGAACTCATATATATGTTGTATTATTTGATCCTTAGATGATCCTTACTGTATTAGGATTCTCCAGAGAAATAGAATCAATACAATATATACATATATATTAGACAGGCATGTTTTCAGTTTGATTGATTGAAGAGTTCTGAGATGTCAGAACTGATGATTTATTGCTCCCATCAATGCATGTCTAATAGTAAGAAGGGAGATGAAGGTAGAATGACATCTATGTCAAGAAAGTAAGAGTTTGCTAGAAAACACAGAATCAGACTTCCACTTATCATCCTTTGGCCAATAGGATGCAAAAGTAGCCAAAATGTAGCTAGAAGAAATAAATCTAGGAACAGCTAAACAGTAGTGTCTGTTATAAATTCAAGCATGTGGATTTTTTTTTTTTCTGGAAGAATAGAAAATAAAGCTCAATTGTTTCTATTCAGTGATGCAGTGGTTATGAAAAAAGGATAGCAGACTTGCCGAGGGCTGCCACCAGGCTCCACAAATAAGCTGAAAAGCAGATCCTCTCTGTCAAGCCTTAAGATGATTCCAGCTCAACCAAGAGCTTAAATGCAACCACTTGAGAGACCCAGATATATGACCCACAGCAACTGTGATATACTAGATATTTGTTGCTTTTAGAAAAATTAGGATGGGTAAACTTAATTTGACAGATAACATAAAAAAAAAAAGGAATAGTACCACTAGGACAATATTTCTCTTTAAAAATCAATGCTGAAAAAATTAATATGGGCAAATAGAGCATCAGCATATTGGGACAAAACAGAGGGATAAAGAAGCAACATTCACCTGCTAGATATTTTAAGGAAGTTCAGTGAAAATATGCATTAAATTATCTCTTCCTCTAAGGAAATAAGACAATTGAGTATGTGCTGTTTTGAGCAGAATTAAAATACCTTAAATTGCTTGCATAGCAATTCCAATACATGGATATCTGTAACATTTCCTTAACCTTTTGTTGAAAAATAATTAACATAAAACTATAAGGAAAAGGAGTACGTCAAGGCTGTATATTGTCACCCTGCTTATTTAACTTCTATGCAGAGTACATCATGAGAAATGCTGGACTGGAAGAAACACAAGCTGGAATCAAGATTGCTGGGAGAAATATCAATAACCTCAGATATGCAGATGACACCACCCTTATGGCAGAAAGTGAAGAGGAACTAAAAAGCCTCTTGATGAAAGTGAAAGTGGAAAGTGAAAAGGTTGGCGTAAAGCTCAACATTCAGAAAACGAAGATCATGGCATCTGGTTCTATCACTTCATGGCAAATAGATGGGGAAACAGTGGAAATAGTGTCAGATTTTATTTTGGGGGGCTCCAAAATCACTGCAGATGGTGATTGCAGCCATGAAATTAAAAGGTGCTTACTCCTTGGAAAGAAAGTTATGACCAACCTAGATAGCATATTGAAAAGCAGAGACATTA
>SJYT01040665.1:138865-218021 GCA_006410635.1 Cephalophus harveyi | reverse complement strand
GTCTAGTCAGGGCTATGGTTTTTCCTGTGGTCATGGATGGATGTGAGAGTTGGACTGTGAAGAAAGCTGAGCACCGAAGAATTGATGCTTTTGAACTGTGGTGTTGGAGAAGACTCTTGGGAGTCCCTTGGACTGCAAGGAGATCCAACCAGTCCATTCTGAAGGAGATCAGCCCTGGGATTTCTTTGGAAGGAATGATGCTAAAGCTGAAACTCCAGTACTTTGGCCACCTCATGCGAAGAGTTGCCTCACTGGAAAAGACTCTGATGCTGGGAGGGATTGGAGGCAGGAGGAGAAGGGGACGACCGAGGATGAGATGGCTGGGTGGCATCATGGACTCGATGGATGTGAGTCTGAGTGAACTCTGTGAGATGGTGATGAACAGGGAGGCCTGGCGTGCTGCAATTCATGGGGTCGCAAAGAGTCGGACACGACTGAGCGACTGAACTGAACTGAACTGAAGTATTCTACGGCTTGGGGTCAATATCTGACTTCATTGTCACATGGCCATTTTCTTTATGTCTATGTCCTCTTCCATTCTTCTTTGTGTGTTCTCTCTTTTAAAGATACTTGCTTAGGTTCTACCCTAATCCAAGATGATCTCATCTCAAGGTTCTTAATTTTTATGTCTTCAAAGACATTTGTCCAAATAAACTTATATGCTTAGATCCTGAGTGAACATATCTTTTTTATTTGTGGGTGGGGGTTGGAGGCATAAGGTGGAGGTCACTATGCAAATGATGACATATTTTTGTGGGCCTCAGAATGATTTAAGTTTATTTGTGTATTTTCCATCTTGGCTAAATAGGATGAAATCATATATTTCACATAACTAAGATGATACAAAACTAGTTCTTCACATTGAAAGGTGGAATCATTTTATATAAGAGCAATAGACAATTTGTATATGAAAAGTAATAGCCATCAACACTATTTATTCTGGCTTTTATTAACTTATTATATCTGTTTACTTATATATGGTGGGCTGTGGCATAAAATGCAAAGGAATGAGACAAATCCAGGTTGAGACACAAGCTCAGACACCTATTAGATGTGAAATTTTGGAAAAATTAACCTTTTGAAGTCTCAGTTTTCTCATCCATAGAATGGAGAAACAAATGTATTTCATACAAGTTTTTCATTACAAGAAATAGAAAAAAATGTATTACAAAGAAATACTTTTACCTCGTATAATGTGATGCCCAAGGGTAAGGCCAGCTGAAGATATGGCAGGTATAATGGTTTGCTGCTTATCCCATTTCCATGATTTTACCTTCATTCTTCTCTGCCATCCTTGGCATCACTTTCAATCTAACACAGGTTCATATGGCCAAAGAAGGCTGCAGCAGTTGCAATCCATATCCAGACATGACAACACTCAGAAGATAAAGAATTTCTCTTCCAATAAAAATTTTTAATGAGGGAGAAAACTTTTTGAATAACCCATTGAGCAGTGTTTCACACTCATGTCCCATTGGCTGAATTGCATCATATGCCTACTGGCCCACCTTGGCAAGATGACTGGAATAACCATGAATGGCTTAGAATTATCTAGTGCAGAAGAGAAGTCAACTAATGTCTAATACAACTATTTACTCTTTATGTCTCAGTACATAGCTAAGGAATAAATATATATTCACTTAGCATAATTTTTGGCCCTTAGGAGGCATTAACATCACAGTGGCCTATATCTACTACTAAAGAAATTTAGTAAATAATAATATCGCCAAACAGAAAACTCATCCCCAGATAGGTTCACTGGTGTTTTACTAAACATTTAAGAAAGAAATTATACCAATTCTTTACATTTTCTTCAGAAGATAGGCGCAGAGGAAATATTTCCTAAATCATTCTATGAGATCAGCATCACTTTAACACTAAAGCAAAAAGACATTTACAAGAAAACTACAGAGCAGTATTTCATGAATATAGATACAAATATTCTTAATAAAGTGTTAGCAAATTGAATCCAACAATGTATAAAAAGAATTATACACTCTGACCAAGTGGGATTTCTCAAGTATGGTTCAATATTGAAAATCAAATAATATAATATACCTCATTAACCAGCTGAAGAGAAAAATTCATGCAATCTTATCAATAGATGCAGAAAAAAAGCATTTAACAAAATCCAACACCCATTCACTACTGATAAAATTGACAAGGAACATCTACAAATGTATCGACAAACTGATTCTAAAGTTTCTTGCAGAAGACCCAGAATTGAAGGAGAACAAAAGCTGAAGGACTGACACTCCCCAACTTCCATACTGGCAAAACTACAGTAATGGGGAAAGTGTGGCCTTGGTGAAAGAATAGACAAATAAATCAATAACAAAGAATAGAGAGACTAGAATCAGACCCACATAAATAACATCTACTGATCTTTGACCAAAAAAAAAAAGAAGAAAGCAAACAATGCAATGGAGGAAAGATAGACTTTTTAATAAATGGTGCTGGAGTAACTGGTCATGAAAAAAAAAATCAATCTAGAAGAGACTGTATATATACCCTTCACAAGAATTAATTTGAAGTGGATCATAAAAAGTGAAAGTGTTAGTCACTCAGTCATGCCCAACTCTTTGTGACCCTGTGGACTGCAGCCCACCAGGCTCCTCTGTCCATGGAATTCTCCAGGCAAGGACACTGGAGTGGATTGCCACGCTCTTCTCCAGGGGATCTTCCTGACCCTTAATGCAAAATGTAAATATATAAAGTTAACAGAAGATAACATAGAAGAAAATCTAGATGACCTTAGGTATTTCAGTGAATTTGGATACACCACCAGTAGCATGATCCAGGAAAGAAATGATGAGTTGGGATTCAGTGAAATTAAAACTTATGCTCTCTCTATAAAAGACAATGTCAAGAGAATGAGAAGGTAAGCCACAGACTAGAAGAAAATGCTTTCATACGACACATCTGGTAAAAGACTGTTATCCAAAATATTCAAAAAGTTCTTAAAACTCATCAGTAAGAACAACCTGATTTTTAAAACAGCAAAAGACCTAAAAAGGCATCTCACCAAAAAGATATATAGATGACCAGTATGCATATGAAAAGATGTTTAACATCATATTTAATCAAGGAAATGCATATTAAAACAACAATGAAACACCTATTAAAATGGCCAGACAACACCAAATATTGGCAAGAATGTGGAGCAACAGGAAATTTCATCCATTGCTGGTGGAATGCAAATGATACAATCACTTCATAAGAACAGTTGGTGATTTCTTACAAAACTACACGTATACTTGCCATGTGATCCAGCAATGGCCCTCGTTGTTTATTTACTCAAGTGAACTAAAGACTTATATTCACACAAAACCCTGCACATGTATATATATATAGTCACTTTATTCATGATTGCCAAAACTTAGAAGCACCCAAGATGTTCTGAGGTAGGTGAATGGATAAATAAACTTTGCTACATTCAGACAATGGGATATTATACGGTACTAAAAAAAAACAAAACCGAACTACTAAGTTATGAAAAGACATGGAAGAGACCTAAACGTATATTATTTAAGTGAAACAAGCCAAACTGAAAAGACTATATGCTATTTGATTCCAGCTGTATGATGTTGTGGCAAAGGCAAAACTATGAAGATAGTAAAACAAGGTTACCTAGGGTATGAGGATAGGAAAAGATGAATACGCAGAGCACATATGATTTTTAGGGCAGTGAAACTATTCTGCAGGATACTACAATGATGGATACATATCATTATACATTTGCCAAAACCCATAGAATTTACAACCGCAAGCATGAACTTTACTGTAAACTACGGACTTTAGGTAATAATGATAGGTCAACGTAGGCTTACTGACTATCGGGAGCACACCACTGTGATGCAGGATTTCCATAAAGGAGGAGGTTATGGGGGATGGACAGAAAATAGATGGGAGCTTCCGTACCTTCCATTCAATTTTGCTGTGACCTAAAACTTCTCTAAATATAAATGCATTATTTTTTTAAACCACAACAAATTGGAACATATGACATACACAAATTTTAAATAGATAAAATATGCAATATTTATTCAGCCCCTGTTCACTGCCCAAATATACATTTCCTTTAAGTTCCATCTCAACATTAACCTCTCTGTAAATTTCTTAATTCTCCCTTCCTATGTGGATCTTCTCCTGCATCTAAAACCTTACATCTATAATCCTCAGTAAAGAGATGTCCTCAAAATAACTACTATTATTTTACATGTTCACATGTGAATGCCTTAACCAACCCTTAAAAACTGTAAGCTGTTCTTTAAAAAACTGGGTCATATTTTTTACATTGTTCTTTCTTTTCTTTAGCACCTTTCAGTTCAGTTCAGTCACTCAGTTGTGTCTAACTCTTTGCAACCCCATGGGTTGCAGCACATCAGGCCTCCCTGTCCATCACCAACTTCTGAAGTTTACCAAACTCATGTCCATTGAGTTGGTGATGCCATCCAACCATTTCATTCATTTTCTGTCGTCCTGTTCTCTCCCTGCCTTCAATCTTTCCCAGCATCAGGGTCTTTTCAAATGAGTCATCTCTTCGCATCAGGTGGCCAAAGTATTGGAGTTTCAGCTTCAACATCAGTCCCTCCAATGAAAACCCAGGACTGATGTCCTTTAGGATGGTCTGGTTGGATCTCCTTGCAGTCCAAGGGACTCTCAAGAGTCTTCTCCAACACTATTGTTCAAAAGCATCAATTCTTTGGTGCTCAGCTTTCTTCACAGTCCAACTCTCACATCCATACATGACTTCTGGAAAAACCATAGCCTTGAATAGACAGACCTTTTTTGGCAAAGTAATGTCTCTGCTTTTGAATATGCTGTCTAGGTTGGTCATAACTTTCCTTCCAAGGAGTAAGCGTCTTTTAATTTCAGGCTGCAATGACCTTCTGCAGTGATTTTGAACACCCAAAAAATAAAGCCTCTCACTGTTTCCATTTTTTCCCCATCTATTTGCTATGAAGTGATGGGACCAGATGCCATGATCTTAGTTTTCTGAATCTTGAGCTTTAAGCCAACTTTTTCACTCTCCTCTTTCACTTTCATCAAAAGGCTTTTTAGTTCCTCTTTACATTCTGCCATAAGGGTGGTGTCATCTGCGTATCTGAGGTTATTGATGTTTCTCCCGGCAATCTTGATTCCAGCTTGTGCTTCATGCAGCCCAGCGTTTCTCGTGATGTATTCTGCATAGAAGTTAAATAAGCAGGGTGACAATATACAGCTTTGACGTACTCCTTTTTCCTATTTGGAACCAGTCTGTTGTTCCCTGTCCAGTTCTAACTCTTGCTTCCTGACCTACATACAAGTTTCTCAAGAGGCAGGTCTGGTGGTCAGGTATTTCCATCTCTTTCAGAATTTTCCACAGTTTATTGTGATCCACAGTCAAAGGCTTTGGCATAGTCAATAAAGCAGAAACATATGTTTTCCTGGAACTCTTTTGCTTTTTCAATGATCCAACAGATGTTGGCAATTCGATCTCTGGTTCCTCTGCCTTTTCTAAAACCAGCTTGAACATCTGCAAGTTCACGGTTCATGTACTGTTGAAGCCTGGCTTGGAGAATTTTGAGCATTACTTTACTAGCATGTGAGATGAGTGCAACTGTGCAGTAGTTTGAGTATTCTTTTGCATTGCCTTTCTTTGGAATTGGAATGACAACTGACCTTTTCCTGTCCTGTGGCCACTGTTGAGTTTTCCAGATTTTCTGGCATATTGAGTGCAGCACTTTCACAGCATTATTTTTTAGGATTTGAAATAGTTCAACTGGAATTCCATCACCTCCACTAGCTTTGTTCATAGTGATGCTTCCTAAGGCCCATTTGACTTCACATTCCAGGATGCCTGGCTCCAGGTGAGTGATCACACCACTCTGATTATCTGGGTCATGAAGATCTTTTTTGTATAGTTCTTCTGTGTATTCTTGCCCCTCTTCTTAATATCTTCTGCTTCTGTTAGGTCCATACCATTTCTGTCCTTGATTGAGCCCATCTTTGCATGAAATGTTCCCTTGGTATCTCTAATTTTCTTGAAGAGATCTCTGGTCTTTGCCATTCTATTGTTTTCCTCTATTTCTTTGCTTGATCACTGAGAAAGGCTTTTTTATCTCTCCTTGCTATTCTTTGGAACTCTGCATTCAAATGGGTATATCTTTTCTTTGCTCCTTTGCTTTTTGCTTCTCTTCTTTTCACAGCTATTTGTATTAGCACCTTTATGTTTCCTCAATACACAAAGAATAAGTAATCAATGCCACTGAAAATTTATTTAAAAGACAGTATAACCAAATCATTTGAACTCACTGGTGAGAGTAAACTTCCCTTTGGAAATAATGATGTCAGATCTAAATTAAGTCTTTCAATTCCTCCCTATGAGCAGCCTAAATAACACAGCACCAGTGTATTTTTGATAGTTCAATGCTTACATAAATATTAACACATGGAATTTAAATACAAGGTTTTAACCCCATATCTTATTTTCTAGGCCACTTAATCAGTGAGATGGATTAAGTTTCTAGGAGACGCACACAGCTGTTGGGTGCCACAAATATATTAAGCCACGAAAGTCTATTTGAAGGCAACATTTCTGAAAAAGGCTCACCACCTCATCTGTGATAAGTCTTAGAGCCTTTCACTCATTATAATTAGGTTCAACAGCCAGATAAAACTATTGCATTTAAGCCTGACAACTGAAGGTCATGTTCAAAGTGTGAGGGAGGACATAACAGAAGGGATGAGATGGAGTTTCTATAAAAACTTTCTCTTACTCTTTAGTGTTTTATCACACATAATCCATAGTTGAGGACTGGTTATTTGTTTCAGTCCCACAGTTAAAAAAAAAAAAAAAAAACAGCCCCAGGCTGGAAGAGTCTCACATTAGGGAAAAAATAGCGTTCAGAAATTTTTAAAATGTACATTTCTGGAGAAAGCAGTCAACAGATTCAATGCAATTGTTATCAAAATTCCAATAGTATGTTTCCCATAAATAGAACAAACAATCTTAAAATTTGCGTGGAACCACGAAAACAACCCTGAATAGCCAAAACAAACTTGACAAAGAACGATGCAGGAGGCATCACACTCTCTGATCTCAAACTAAGTTCAAAGTTATAGCAATCAAAATGGTACAGTATTGGCACTGTTATTCAGTCACCCAGTCCTTTCCAACTCTTTGCAACCCCAGAGATGCAACACGCCAGGCTTCCCTGTCCTTCATCATCTCCTGAAGTGTGCCCAAGTTCATGTCCATTGCCTCGGTGATGCCATTTAGCCATTTCATCTTTTGAGGCAATCTCCTTTTGCCCTCAATCTTTACTAGCATCAGGGACTTTTCCAATGAGTCAGCTGTTTGCATCAGATGACCAAAATACTGGAGCTTCAGCTTCAGCATCAGTCCTTCCAATGAGTATTCAGGGTTGATTTCCTTTAGGATTAACTGGTTTGATCTTGCTGTCCAAGGGACTCTCTGGAGTCTTCTCCAGTATCACATTTCAAAGGCATCAATTCTTTGGCTTTCTGTTTCCTTTACAGTCCAGCTCTCACAACCATATGTGACCACTATGAAGACCATAGCCTTGACTATCATGGACCTTTGTCAACAGAGTCATGTCTCTGCTTTTCAACACACTGTCTAGGTTTGTCATAGCTTTCCTGCCAAGAAGCAATCCTCTTCTGATTTCATGGCTGCAGGCACCATCCACAGTGATTTTAGAGCCCAAGAAGAATAAATCTGTTACTACTTCCATCTTTTCCCCTTCTGTTTGCCATGAAGTAATGGGGCCAGATGCCACGGAGAAGGCAATGGCACCCCACTCCAGTACTCTTGCCTGGAAAATCCCATGGACGGAGGAGCCTGGTAGGCTGCAGTCCATGGTGTCGCTAAGAGTTGGACACAACTGAGCGACTTCACTTTCGCTTTTCACTTTCATGCATTGGAGAAGGAAATGGCAACCCACTCCAGTGTTCTTGTCTGGAGAATCCCAGGGATGGTGGAGCCTGATGGGCTGCTGCCTATGGGGTCGCACAGAGTCGGACATGACTAGAGCGACTTAGCAGTAGCAGCAATGGGGCCAGATGCCATGATCTTAGTTATTTTAATATTTAATTTTAAGCCAACTCTTTCACTCTTCTCCTTCACCCTCATCAAGAGGCTCTTTTATTTCTGCCATTAGACTAGTATCATCTGCATATCTGAGGTTGTTTGATGTTTCTCCTGCCTTGTGGCTCAGATGGTATTGGCATAAAAATAGATAAATCAATGGAACATAATAGAGAGTATAGAAACAAACCCACACATATATGGTCAACTCATTTATGACAAAGGAGCCAAGAATATACAATGGGGAAAGGACAGTCTCTTCAATAAATGTTGAAAAAACTAGACAGCCACAGGCAAGAGAATAAAACTGGACCACTGTCTTCTATCATTGGACAAGGAAATAGCAATCTACTCCAGAGTTCTTGCCTGGAAAATCCCATGGACAGAGGAGCCTGGCAGGCTACAGTTCTTGGGATTGCAAAGAGTCAGACAGGACTTAGCAACTGAGCATGCATGTCTTATACTATACACAAAAATTAGTTCAAAATGGATTGAGTACTTGAAGGTAAGACCCGAAACCATAAAACTCCTAAGCTATAAACTCCTTGAGAATGGTGTTGGTAATGATATTTTTGGACCTGACTCCGAAGGCAAAGGCAACAAAAGAAAATATAAACAAGTGGGTCTACCTCAAACTAGAGAATCTTTTGCAAAGCAAAGGAAACCATCAACAAAACGAAAAAGGAAACCCACCAAATGGGAGCCTTTGATATTTCACTCCCACATTTCAAGGGAATTTGGGTCTTCTCCTTAACTAGTACTATAATCTGAACATCTAACCAACACATACTACGTATAGTTCAATGGTGAGTTAGTCATCTGCTTTTGGACTGCCCTGTTTCCTCCATGGGTACCTGACTTTTGATACAGGGGTCATAGTATCTCCTAACCAAACACACGTAGAACTAATTCTCTCACTCTTATTCTCCACTCTCCAGCATCCTGCCTGCATGCCTGGTAAAGGGGTAGCATAACGATGCCAAGGAACATACCACATTTGATACACAATAAATGCAAAGTTCCTTGGGAAATTCAAGTACAGCTTCATTTTTCTCTGAATATAATCCTATTGAGTTAAAAGTAAAATTGTTACATGAAAAATTGCTGTATTATTGTATCATAAGTTAAACTACAAATATAAATGTAGTCCTATAAAACCCACCAAAACAGAATGCCCTTCCTTCCCTCGAAGTTTGGGTGGAAGGAAGCAATCACAGTAGCTTCTTAAGAGAGCTTGTTTAAACATAAAGGGATAAGAGAAAGATGATTGTTTCTGAGGGAGGCAGTCATTCTTAGGCAGGTGAGAAACTATTAATTCAAAGAGACTATGTCTTTAAAAGTCTCTAACATAATAGCATAGGTAATATCTATTTCTCCTTTAAATTTTTATTTTGACATAATTTCAGACAAAGCAAAATACTGCAAGAATAGGACAAAAATTTCTACACATCGTTTTATCCTTTACTCAGATAAACTAGACGTAAACATTTTACTCTGTTTATCTTTCTCTTTCCCCGACCCTCTCTGTGTGCACACAGATACATACACTTTCCCTCTCTGCATTCAAGATGAAGCATGGCTCCTTGTTCCTTAATATATGAATGTGTATTTCCTAAAAGGTACTCTTAGATAAAGTGAAAGTGAAAGTAAAGTCGCTCAGTCGTGTCGAACTCTTTGCAACCCCATGGACTGTAGCCTAACAGGCTCCTCCGTCCATGGGATTTTCCCGGCAAGAATACTGGAGTGGGTTGCCAATTCCTTCTCCTAGATAACTATAATATAATTAACCCAATCAAGAAACTAATATTGATGCAATACCGTTATCTAATTGAGACTTTGTTCATAGTTTGCCAATTGTGCCAGTTAAATTCTGTATAGGAAAAGAAGGTCCCAGATCTAACTAAGGTGCCTTCAGCTATATCTTTTTTAACCTGAAATCACTTCTTATTATTTCTTGTGCTTTATGACAAAGGTATTGATATTTGAAGAGTATAGGTCAGACCATTTAACCATTATCTGGTGTTTCATGATTTGATCCATGTTTGCACTTTTGGCAGGAATTGATGTTGTGTTGTCTCAATGTACCACATCAGGAAGCACTTGGTACCAATTTGTCCCATAATGGTGAAAATGTAATCTTGATCATGTGCTCAGGTGGTAATAGCCAGGTTTCTATCCTATAGAGTTATCATTATTTCCCTTTGTAACTAGTAAGCATCTTGTGAGGGAAATATATATATATCCATCTTAAAAATATGACTTTAAATTTCAGAAATTATAAATCAAAGGATTCCCCCCTTTTGTTCTCATTAGATATTAAAAACTATTTGCAATCCTGTATTTTGAAGAGTTTAAAAGTCTATTGTATCTGGAACACTCATGTATTTTAAGTGATGTTAAATTAGCATAAGTCCATTCTACCTAAAATATGAATATTTACCATACATTTTTAAGGGCAAAAGCACTCTCATAGTCATAGGTTAACAGCAGCTTGATGAAGGATAAAACATTTCAACTTTTATAATCATTCTTATTTTTCTTGAAATTAGAATTCTCTTTATCCAAAACAATTAACATGGTAATTGATTGTAATTCAAAGTAAGGCAAGGTCTGGTAATATATCTAAGAAGTGTTTATTTTGAAAATGTGCCCATTGGCACATCTTATTCCTCAGCATTAAATATCTAATTGTCTGCAGCAAAATTCAGTATTGGAGATAGTTTAGAATAATTGTGACTTTCTGTTGAATAAAATAGGGAAACATTTGCTTGTAGACATGTCTATCAACAGATCCCCTTGGAAATCTTGTTATTTAATAAAGGAAACGTTATGTTTTGCAAAAATCACCCTGCTTCATGGAGAACGGTTTAGAGTACAGGAAAGGGTGTAAACAGAGAGACCACACAGGAGGCTGTTGCATTCATCCAGAGAAGGGATGAAATACCAATTTGAGATATAATTCAGAGGAAAAATCAATAAGAATTGGTGATTACTTAGATATAAGGAATAAGAGAGGGGCTTCCCAGGTGGCTCTAGCGGTAAGTGAAGTGAATTCGCTCAGTTGTGTCCGACTCTTTGCGACCTACTAGACTGTAGCCTACCAGGCTCCTCAGTCCATGGAATTTTTCAGGCAAGAGTACTGGAGTGAGTGGCCATTTCCTTCTCCAGGGGATATTCCTGACCCAAGGACTGAACCCAGATCTCCCACATTGCAGGCAGACAGTTTACCATCTGAGCCACCAGGAAAGCCCTCTAGTGGTAAAGAACCTGCCAATGCAGGAGACCTAAGAGATGTGGGTTTGATCCCTGGGTTGGGAAGATCCCCTGGAGGAGGTCATGGCAACCCACTCCAGCATTCTTGCCTAGGGAATCCCATGTATAGAGGAGCCTGGCAGGCTATGGTCCATAGAGCTGCAAAGAGTCAGACATGACTGAAGTGAGTTAACATGTATGCAAGGAGTAAGATACAAAAAGATGTCTGGACAATCCTCTGGATTTGATTTGAACAGCTGTGTGGACAGCTTGTCATTTACTGAGAAAGAAGACTGGGGAGGTAGGAGGTTTTGCACATGTTGCCACAGGGGAATCCCAGTGAATGTGATCAGGAGGCAATTGGATGTACAAGTGTGGAGCACAGGAAAGAGGTCAGAGTGGAATCACTGTACTAAGTGTTCCCATATGTTTCCATGAATCTGATACTTTCTATTTTTCAATTAGGTTTCAACAAATGGAAGGTGTTTTTTTTTTCATATCCACAATCATCATATTAAACAGGTAAAGTGAGCATGAACCAGTTTTATGGTTCAATGAAATACTACTTTGCAATAAAAAAGAATATTAAACTCAGCATATGAGCCTCATCTGAATCTCATATGCATTATGAGGCGTGAAAGAAGTCAGAGTCAAAAGGTTACATCCTGTATCATTCCATTTTTATGACTTGCTGACAATGCAAAACTATGGAGATGAAGAACTGATCAGTGGTTACTTAGGGTTAGAATTGGAGTTTGGATTTGGTTGCAAAGAGGCAGCATAGAGAAATTTTTTTAAAGGTGAGGTTAATTGTTCTGTGGCGTTTCCCAGTGGCTCAGCGGTAAAGAATCTGCCTGCAATGCAGGAGATGTGGGTTCGATCACTGGTCTGGAAGATCCCCTGGAGGAGGTCATAGCTACCCACTACAGTATTCTTGCCTGGAGAATTCCATGGACAGAGGAGCTACAAAGAGTCGGACACGACTGAAGTGACTGAGCGTGAGTACAGTTGTTCTGTATTTCAACTGTGGTGGTAGCTACAAAACTCTAGGGATTTGTCCAAACTCAGAGAACCATACGAGTAAAAAGTGCATTTTAACGTGTGCATATTTCTGAGTGTCCAGTAAAAGGATTTTAAGCAAGGGAGTGTGTTTTAGAAAGATCACCCTGGCTCCACTGTGAAGACTGGAGAGGAAGCACTGAGCCCCAGGGCACGAGACGTGGTTGAGAGCTGCTGATTAATCCAGTAAAATGTGACTATGGCCTGGACTAGGGTAGTAATTAGGAGGACAGAAAGACTAGACAGATTTGACAGATGCTACATGGTACAACTGGGAGGAGGTAAGGAGTGGGAGATATTGCTCATGTGTTTCACTTGAGAAGTAGATGGATGGTGAGCTCATTTGCTAGGAGAAAACTGGATTCAAAAAGATTTCAGGGGAAGGGCAGTAACTCAGTGCAGGAGATGTTAAGGTTTGCGGTATAACTGCAAATTTCTAGGCAGATGTTTACATGGTGTCATGACTAAAGGAAAATATTTGTATTCTATCCAAGTAATGGAGCTGAAGGGTGACATAATGCACTATATTTATAAACTGACATTCCAGGAACCCAAAGGCAGTACATAAAAAATGCAAAGTGTTTTTTTGTTTGTTTTTGATTTATTGAATTATTCCTCCTGGAGACATTTCCAGTTGGGGACCTGGGGCCTTTAAATTTGTTGCCCACACCAGCTTTCAAAACGGATGACTAGAGTTTAAATAACAAAGATGAGTACTTACAGTAGCTAGTTCCTCTTTAGCTTATGCTAGATCTCAGCTCCAAGGATAGCAGGCTCTTTTGCCTAAAGAAATATAATTAAATAGCTGAATAAGACAGATATTTCTAAAAGTCCTTGAAAACCTTTCTCCAATAATGTGGGCTAAGGTAACCTTTAATTTTACAGCTCAAGGACAATGAGGAAAAATGTATTTGACTATGTCACATAATATTTCTCAATAGGCTTAATTATGTTGATGGTATTTAATTCTTCAATGACTGGTTGGGTTTAGTTCTTATTAGTGCTGGAAGAATTGACATAGAGCCTGCCCTGCAGAGTTAGAAATAGTTATTTTCCTTACTATCCTTTCCAACAAAGCAAAAATCAGCCAAAAAAAAAAAAAAAGCATAGGGGTTCTCAAAGCCATAGATAACAATACTTGCTCCTATGATGTTTTGAGTTCTTTTAATTGTTGCAGATGTATAGCTCTGATCTTCAAGAATACCATGATCTTCTTTTAAAAAATTATTTTAATTGTGGCAATATGCACATAAAATTTAACATTTTAACTATTTTGAAGTGTAGTTCAATGGTAGTAAGCATATTTACATTATTGTGCAACTGTTAGCACCATCTATTTCTAGAATTCTTTTCATTTAGTAAATTGTGATCGTTGGACCATAAAGAAGGCTGAGTGCCAAAGAATCGATGCTTTCAAATTGTGGTGTGGGTAAAAACTCTTGAGAGTCTTTGACTACAAAGGGATCAAACCAGTCAGTCCTAAAGGAAAGCAACCCTGAATATTCATTGGAAGGACTGATGTTGAAGCTGAAGCTCCAATACTTTGGCTACATGATGCGAAGAGCCAATTAACTGGACAGGATCCTGGTGCTGGGAAAGACTGAAGCAAAAGTAGAAGGGGTGGTAGAGGATGAGATGGTTAGATAGCACACCAACTCAATGGACATGAATTTAAGCAACCTCTGGGAGATAGTGAAGGATGGAGGAGCCTGGCTTGCTGCAGTCCTTGGGGTCACTAAGAGTCAGGCACAATTTAATGACTGAACAACAAAACAATTCTACACAATAACTCCCTATTCTTCTCTCCCCCAGCCAGAGAAACCATAGTTATTCTTTCTGTTAATATAACCTAGTGGTTCAGACAGTACAGAATCTGCCTGCAATGCAGGAGACCTGGGTTCAATTCCTGGGTCAGTAAGCTCCCCTGGATAAGGGCATGGCAACCTACTCCAATATCCTTGCCTGGAGAATTTCATGGACAGAGGAGCCTGGCAAGCTACAGTCCATGGCATCACAATGAGTTGGACACAGCTGAGTGACTAACACTTTCACTCTCACTGCTGCTGCTGAGTCACTTCAGTTGTGTCCAACTCTGTGCGATCCCATAGACGGCAGCCCACCAGGCTCCCCCATCCCTGGGATTCTCCATGCAAAAACACTGGAGTGGATTGCTGTTTCCTTCTCCAATGCATGAAAATGAAAAGTGAAAGTGAAGTCGCTCAGTCGTATCCGACCCTCAGCGACCCCGTGGACTGCAGCCCACCAGGCTCCTCCATCCATGGGGTTTTCCAGGCAAGAGTACTGGAGTGGGGTGCCATTGCCTTCTCTCTCACTAGGTGCCTCATATAAATGGGATTACAAAGTATTTGTCCTTTTATTTCACTTAGCATAATATCTTCAAGTTTCATCATGTTGTAACTTTTGTTAGAATTTCTTTCCTTTTTAAGGCTGAACAATGTTCCATTGGGACTTCCCTGGTGGCTCAGATAGTAAAGCGTCTGCCTACAATGCTGGGTTCGATCTCTGGGTCGGGAAGATTCCCTGGAGAAGGAAATGGCAACCCACTCCAGTACTCTTACCTGGAAAATCCCATGGACAGAGGAGCTTGGTGCAGGCTACTGTCCATGGGGTCGTAAAGAGTCAGACACAATTGAGTGACTTTACTAATGTTCCATTGTAAGTAGCATTTTATCTATCAGTTCATATATGATGGACACTTAGCTGATTAAACCTTTTGCATACTGTGAATAATGTTGCTATGAACATGCTATAAAATATTTCTTCAAGTCTTTGCTTTCAGTTCTTTGGGGTGTATAATCAGAAATAGCACTTTTAGATTGTGAGATTAAGAATTATGTATCTACTATTTCTGTTGAGTTCTTTCCTATTCTTGACACAGTTGAACACACACTCAGAATTCAGAAGTGCCAATTGGTTGTGATGTATAGTAATGCATTAAAACGTTTTTGGATTTGCTTTGAGTCAATATTTAAGTATCTATATTTCTCTACCTCAGATATCAACAACCTCAGATATGCAGGTGACATCACCTTAACGGCAGAAAGTGAAGGGACACTAAAGAGACACTTGATCAAGGTGAAAGAGGAGAGTGAAAAAGCTGGCTTCTAATTCAACATTCAAAAAACTAATATCATGGCTTTGGTCCCATCACTTCATGGCAAATAGATGGAAAAACAATGGAAACCGTGACAGACTTTGGGTTCCAAAATCACTGTGAACGGTGACTGCAGCCATACAATTAAAAACCACTTGCTCCTTGGAAGAAAAGCTATGACAAACCTAGACAGCATATTAAAAATGAAACATATCACTTTGTCAGCAAAGGTCCATATAGTCAAACCTGTGCTTTTTTCCAGTAGTAAAAAACAGATGTAAGAAAGTGAAAGTCACCCAGTCATTTCCAACTCTTTGTGACCTCATGGGCCATACAGTCCATGGAATTTTACAGGCCAGAATACTGGAGTGGGTAGCCTTTCCCTTCTCCAGGGGATTTTCTCAACCCAGGGATCAAACCCAGGTCTCCCACATTGCAGGCAGATTCTTTAGCAGCTGAGCCACAAGGGAAGCCCACAGATGTGACCGATGGACCATAAAGAAGACTGAGCACTGACAAATTGATGCTTTCAACCTGTGGTGCTGCAGAAGACTCTTGAGAGTGCCTTGGACAGTAAGGACGTCAACCCAGTCAATCCTAAGGGAAATCAACCCTGAATATTCACTGGAAAGACTGATGCTGAAGCTAAAAGCTCCGACACTTTGGCCACCTGATGCAAAGAGCTGACTCACTAGAAAATAAAGACCTTGATGCTGGAAAGATTGAGGGCAGGAGGAGAAGTGGGCAACGGAGGAAGAGATGTTTGGATGGCATCAACTCAACAGACACGAGTTTGAGCAAACTCCAGAAGATAGTGAAGGACAGGGAAACATGGCGTGCTGCCGTCCATGGGGTCTCAAAGAGTAGGACATGCCTGAGCAACTGAACAACAACAATAGCTTTCCAACAACATCACAAAAGAGACTTTCAGAATATGATTCTAGGGACTCAAAATCCTCATGGAAAAATTGAGACTAAATAGTTCAGTATCTCGTAATCAGCTGAGAGTGTGGAGAGCATTTTGGGAAAATTGATCTAAAGCACAAGAGTGAACTCAATGTTTGGAAGAATCTCAAGTAATTCATTATTGATGGAGCTTGAGTTTATAAAAGAGGGCGTAGCAAGGCATGAAAATGAAGCACAGGCAGGTCTCGCTACAGTGTCTGAAAACTGGGATTCCATCTGTAAACGGAATTTACAGATTGCCAACTCCAATCCAGCATTTATGGCTTCCTGAAGAGCTTGTAAAGAAGAGGCTGGAATTGCATTTGGACTCATCAAGAATGTCATGATCAGAGGGTAGGGAGGAGAGTGATGGCACTCATGTCAGGTTCTCAGGCTCCTGCTTTGGCAGTGGGGAACTGCCAAGGGTTCTTTTCCCTGGCAGAGAAGGCCTCAAACACACATAGTTTATATCACCAGAGTTTATTCCTTAAATTTGGCCCATTTTCATAGATGCTGAGAGATCACTGATCAATATTATATGATTATGTTCATAGCATCCGTTGTGTCCTCCTGGTTCTGTTGAGACATTCTAGTAATATGAAATATATGCTGATTTAGCGAGTAACACTGGTCTCTTCTGATTCCTGATCAAGTGGTCAGTACAAGTTTCAAATGAAGCACAACCATCTATAGTCCTTAATTCTCTCAACTCAATGTAATCTGTAATTTAAGGAGCCTCTCAAAGGCTGCTTTGAAACTGATCTGCTAATTTGCAAGTCACATTATTACCTTAGGAACTAACCCCAGGTTCCTCATAATTCAAGCCACATAGATTTGACTTCTCATTTTCCAAGATTTTGCTTAGGTTTTAAAGATCTTCACTTAAATATACTCAATTATAAACTAGTAATGGACTTCCCTCATGGCTCAGATGGTAAAGCATCTGCCTACAGGAGATGGCAGGTCTACGGGAGACCCAGGTTCAATACCTGGGTCAGGAAGATCTCCTGGAGAAGGAAATGGCAACCCACTGCAGTATTCTTGCCTGGAAAATTCCATGGACAGAGGAGCCTGGTAAGCTACAGGCCATGGGGTTGCAAAGAGTCAGACATGACTGAACAACTTCATTTTTACATAAACTAGTAAATTTTTTAAAAAGAGTACTTTATATTGTAAAAAGAATGACCTTTAAGGTTATCATGTTAGGAGGAAAGGCTAGGTACACAGTCTGGGTAATGTGGTGCTGTTCAGTCATGTCTGACTCTTTGCAATCCCATGGACTGCAGCATATCAGTCTTCCCTGACCTTCACTATCTCACAGAATTTACTCAAACACACGTCCATTGAGTCAATGATGGTATCCAACCATGTCGTCTTCTGTTACCCCCTTCTCCTCTTGCTGTCAATCTGTCCCAGCAACAGGGTATTTTCCAATGAGTTGGCTCTTTGCATCAGGTGGTCCATTAAATTCAGATGACCATTATATCTACCACCGTGGGCAAGAGTTCCTTAGAAGAAATGGAGCAGCCCTCATAGTCAACAGAAGAGTCTGAAATGAAGTACTTGGGGAAGTGTGTTGAGGAATGGCATCCTGAAGAGAATTAAATTAAACAGAATTAAAGAGGAGAAAGTAGGTAAGAGGGAAAAGATAACTGATTTAGATTAGGACCATCAGGCTGCTAAATATGTAGCCAAATTTGTGTTATATCATTATAAAAGCATATATTAGGAACTGATCAATAACCAATCCATAACAAACCTCTTTGTAGAACATTATAATTAAGCTTTTAAAATTTTATTATTTAATAAATAGTTGCAAATCTTTCAATGTTTTAGTAGGCTTTTCTTTCCAGCCATTTAATTATCTTTATGGCTCTCCACCAAGTTTTCCGTTTTTCTAACATTTTGGTTCATGAAACTGAATGTAATATAATTCCCAGGGCTGGCAAATTTTGATATCTTGACTTTTTAATTTTTCTCAGTTCTCTTATAAAGACAACTATTATATGATGTCACTTACATGTGGAATCTAAAAAATAATACAATGGATCTCTATACAAAACAGAAAAAGACCCGCAGGCATAGGAAAAAAAAAAAAAACAACCTTGTGGCTATCAAAGGGGAAAGGGAGGGTGGGGAACAATACATTGAGATTATGTGATTAACAGATACTATTATACATAAAACAGAAAGGCAACAAGGATTTACCATATAACACAAGGAAGTATATTTCAATATCTATAATAACCTATAATGGAAAATAATCTGAAACTATATATATAATATATATAATAAAGATATATAAATCTGAAATATATAAATATATTTAAATTCATATATGTACATAAATATATGAGTCACTTTGCTTTATAACTGAGATGAATACAATACTGTGAATGAACAATATTTCAATGAAAGAAAGAAGCCAAATTATAGTGGGTCAAAGAGTTCATGAGAGCTATAAAAAGGAGAAAAGTGTTGAACAAGTTACAGCACATATAGAGACCTATTTGATATCTTAATTTTAAAAATAATGAAAATAATAGAAAATTTAGGTTCCATGACTTTTTTCTGTGTGTTTCAGACACGCCTTAAATTATGTATGGTGTCTTATCTGCCTATAGTAGGCATATACAAATGTTTAATAAAATTCTTCAGTCTCCTAAATGCTATAATTAAATGTGGAATTCCATCTTAATTCCAATCCTTACTAGTTTTATGACCTTGGGTTACACGGTTTGCCTAGTGTCATATCTAGTTTGTAAGGTAATTTGGGCTTCAAATTCAGGTCTGACTCCAAAGCTTACATTCTTCGCCATAGAGATTTCTGGTGAACCTATTGAAGTATGAGTCAACCCCCACTTTTATCAATGCCAGCCTAACTTTGGTTTTTTCATGTGAATCTACCTACCCATCCCTTCCACAGCACACAGACAGTGAGAAATTGGATATAGGTCCTTAGATCAAGAATCTGACTAAAAGGTAGGAATAAAAGCGTTAGTTTTCATGTCTCTATATGCCTAAGGATAAGTCCATCCCTTCCTCCTCATTAATCCCAGGCCCTTTCCTGAATTCCCAGCCAACTGTAGCTGAGAAACAGATAATCTGTTGTACAGAGAAGTTCTCCAGCAAAAGCCTCTATGAAAAAACAGTGCAATTAAATGGTGCCATTATACAAATCAATCACATGCAAATTTTACAGGTCACTCTATATTTGCTGTGGTTGGTGGGTGGTTTATTCACTAAGTCATGTCCAACTCTTTGTGACCCCATGGACTATAGCCCGCCAGGCTCCTCTGTCCATGGGATTTTCCAGGCAATAATACTGGAGTGGTTTGTCATTTCCTTCTCCAGTGGATCTTCCCAACCCAGGGATCAAACCTGGGTCTCTTGCACTGCAGGCAGATTCTTCACCAATTGAGTTACCAAGGAAGATCCTATTCTTTGTGGACAATTCCAAATGGCATCATCTGTGACAATAAGTATATCAATTTTGCCATCATCAGAGTAAAAACATGTAAGCACACACAAAAAAGTTCTAAGTCTTCATTTCAAGTCAGTGACTCATATTTTAAATGCTTTGGATGTGTAATGTAGGGAACTGTTTTTAATTGAAATAGAACAAATAAGTTATTTCAAAGAGTTTCAAAAGAAAAATGATTATTAAATTAAATTTCAGCTCTTTTTTATGGGTTTACCATGGCCATAGGCTTGTCTTTTGGCACTTTTTTCTTCTACTAGTGAAGAAACAAAAATGACAGCAGTTAATGCCAGGTCCTTTGAGCCACTGCTCTATAACAAAGCAATTTAGGGAGGCAGACAGAGGATGGAGTCAGCTTTTATGAGAAAGTTGCTCATGTTTTCCTCTGATACAACTTTTCCATTCAGATGTTTTATGACAACTACAGTCTCTAAGGGCTGACTAACTGTAAAGTTAAGACTGATATTTTAAAATAAGACTTCCCTTATTACTTAATCACAGCAATCTGACAATAAAACCATCTGCCTATAATGGGCCAACTCCACAAACTGCTCAAGTTCAGAAAGTTGAATATCTGAAAGAACTCATTGTTTTAATCTGGAATGCAAAATTTTACATTCAGACTTTGAGTCTGAATTTTATGTCATTAATAGGATAAGACATTTGCTATTCTTTTCCACTATGCTGCTGCTGCTGCTAAGTCACTTCAGTCGTGTCCGACTCTGTGCGACCCCGTAGACGGCAGCCCACCAGGCTCCCCCGTCCCTGGGATTCTCCAGGGAAGAACACTGGAGTGGGTTGCCATTTCTTTCTCCAATGCATGAAAATGAAAAGTGAAAGTGAAGTCGCTCAGTCGGGTCCGACTCTTCACGACCCCATGGACTGCAGGCTCCTCTGTCCATGGGATTTTCCAGGCAAAAGTACTAGAGTGGGGTGCCATAGCCTTCTCCAATTTCCACTATGGGAACCTAAAATTTTTTAAATCTGATTTGTTTTACATTAAAGGATGAAAGAATCATCCTCAGAGGTGTTTGGGATCATATACAGTCTCACATTTGGTAGTCAATTGTTGTTCTATATACAATCACAGTAAGAATTCCTGAGATTTGTTGAGTTGTTACTCTAGAAAGTGTGATTGACATACAATTTATTTGAATTCACACAGGATAAAATTATTTTCTCCATTATACAGAGGAAATAGCTAAGGCTTAAAGACATTGCATAAGCTTTCAACACAGAGTTATAAGTGGAAGTGGTCAAAACTCACAAGGTTTGAGATCAGAATCCAACATTCTGAACCTTTACAAAAAGGAAAATGGAAGGTGTATCAATTACTATAATGAGTGAGAATCCACACCTAAAAGACAGTATCAGATGGTTAATGAGTTATTGCAACAGCAAGAAAGGGAGAAAATAATGAATATTTTTTAAATGATGTACATAGCATTCTAGAGACCTAAAAATATTTCACCTTCACTTTTGATATAAAAGAATATTTTGAAAAACACACCAGAAAACGAAGTGGATGACTTTAGATCAGAACTATTTTAAGGAGACTAAATCTTGGTGATGAGTAGACCCTGTCATGCTAAGCACTTAAAGTGGTTTCTAATACTTCATAAAGGAGAAGTATTTCTATTCATCTGGGTTTTTGAAGACTCAAAGAAAAAAAGAAAAATATGCAATTTGTTGCTAGCAACATACTTTTCTAATGATGACATCTATTTCTTGAACTGATGCTTAACAGGCTTATGTCACATATTGTTATGAACTGATCAATTGAAAGTCCATTATTGACCCATTGACCAGAATGGAAGAAATGAACGAGATGAAACTCATGATCTCTGAGGCGCCCAAGCTTCATCCATTTGATTCTGTTTAAATGGAAGTGCTTTTGAGAGTTCTAAGGGCTCATATTAATGACTATGATGAGTCAACAGGTGTAAAGCTATGGATATTTGCTTATCCTGGCTAAAGTTCACTCTCTAGCCATTTCTTTGTGCTGCTACTGTTGGCTAAGGTAGAAGAGTGAGACCTTTTATGAAGTGTGTAGGTGTTAGAAAAGAAGCTTATGAGTGTAGACAAAGTGCATGTGCCTTATTAAAGAGACTATGAAAAGAATTACAATTGGGACCATGTTTCTCTAAATGCAAAACTAATCCAAACTGGTCTAGTGGGTCATGGTTTATGAGTTTTACTGCAGTTTGTACATAAAGGAATCCACAGAATACATATGGACATAAACAGAATACACATGGTAAAGACTGAAGGGATGAAATTTGTGTGAAAACAAGAATGAGATAATAATAAGTTCCTGCAGAAAGCGGAGAAGGCAATGGCACCCCAAGCCAGTACTCTTGCCTGGAAAGTCCCATGGATGGAGGAGCCTGGTGGGCTGCAGTCCATGGGGTTGCGAAGAGTTGGACACAACTGAGCGACTTCACTTGCACTTTTCACTTTCATGCATTGGAGAAGGAAATGGCAACCCACTCCAGTATTCTTGTCTGGAGAATCCCACGGATGGGGGAGCCTCATGGGCTGCCATCTATGGGGTAGTGTAGAGTCAGACATGACTGAAGTGACTTAGCAGCAGCAGCAGCAGAAAGTGAGAGTATGGGCAATTGAAGTTGCAAGGAACAGACTGAGGCTATAGTACTTTTTTTTTTTTTTTAATAAGATACATGTGGAAATAAGAATGATGAGACTGATCACATGTCTGAGCTTAAAACAGTTATAGTCATAGAGATTGGCTTTGCCTAGAAGGAAATAGAATTCAGCAATTGGAAGGCGGTTTAGAATCCAACATAACTCTAGACACTGGGTCATCTCCACCTGGGCAACAGGAGCTCCCTCCTTTCCACTCTGTTGTGATTGAGACTCAACTACCCTCTACTTTGCTGGGAAAGATTGAAGGCAGGAGGAGAAGGGGACGACAGAGGATTAGATGGTTGGATGGCATCACCAACTCGATGGACATGAGTTTAAGCAAGCTCTGGGAGATGGTGAAGGACAGGGAAGCCTGGCGCAGTGTAGTCCATAGGGTCACAAAGAGTCGGACACGGCTGAGCTACTGAACTGAGCCCTCTGCTTTAGCTCCTTTCTAAGTCATTGGCTTCTGCCCTTTCTTCTAAGTACTCCTTTCCTTCTGCGGGTCTGGCACCCAGCATTTTCAGTGCAGAAAACCCATATTGCTTGTGAGCCCACCGTCCAATAGAGAGATCCTGCATGGAAAGGTATTTGTGTCAGGAAAATAATCTATTTCTGGTTAGTGTGCACACCTGTTGTCTTTAGGTCAAAAACTTAGCCTGTGCCCATTAGCCACGACCATGGTACAGAGATCACAGCAAGTAGAATGCGGTTGCCCATGGTGCTGGAACATGACACTCTCCTAGATGTCTTGCTACCTCTCTAGATGTCCTCAGCTCCTTTTTCAAGATTATGCTCTCTAACTAGGCAATAAATGTTGGATTTCTTTGAGGCTGAGCCTTAGACCTTTTCCCCCAATATCTTTCTTCTTATATAATCTCTACCATGCCCATGACTTCAGTTCACACACATGTGAAACAACTTTAAAATGTTTATTTTTTTCCTAGATCTCTGCTTTGAGCTCCAGATCAGACATCTCGTTGTTAGGTTTATATTTCCACTTTTATGTCTGAAAGGCTTGTCAGTTTCAACCTGTTCTTGACATGTTCTTCTGCTTCAAATCCACAAGTCTTCCAGTATACCCTTTCTTCAAGTGTACATCACTTTCCATTCTGTTGCAAAAGTCATAAGCTTAAGAGTCGTGTTTGACATATCCTTCTGCCTCCAATTCAATTTCAATCTATCCCCCGTTCTGTTAATTTCACTTCCTCAACGTGTCTTGAAGTCATTCCCTTTCAAGCTCTTCAAAGCCAGCACTCTAGTTCACGCTGCTATCATCAATCTCCTGGACCACTGGAGGAGCCCTCACATTGGTCCCCCTCATGTACACTAACCCCATTTCAATTCACCCCCGACACTGCAGTTGCAGAGAACTTTACAAAAAGCTACTCTTATCATGTCATCCTCCTATCTAAAACTTCTAGTGATTTCCTATTGTTCCTGGAATTGAGAACAACATCTTTAATGTGATCCTGCATATCTGGTCGAGGCCCTGTCTACCTCACCACCTTCATTTTATATACTGTTACTTTGTTCTAGCCACATTGGGCTCATTTCTGACCCTTGAGTATGCCAGGATTCTTCCCTGGGACAAGTTATTTCAATGCGCTGATCCTTTAGATAGAAGACTCAATAATGCCTGGTCATCTGGATGACTCCTACCCAATCTTCAAAACTTGACTTTTCCTGATCCACATCTATGTCAGGATCCTCTGCTATACACTCTCATAGGCCCAAATTTCTGTCCTTCAAAAGGATATGTTGAAAATGTGATTATTATCTTTTTTATGTTTCCCCTCCAGACTCTAATATTCATATTAGCTAGGAACATGTTTTGTTTTAATTAGTCAAAGTTTAATATATGGGCTACAAACAACAACGTAAATATGTACACATTACTATATCAGAAACCTCTAACACTACCAACAGCACAAATCTTTAACTAGAATATGTAGGTATAAAGCTAGACTATATTTCCTTAATATAGTTCTTCTGCTTAAATGTGTTTTTCCTATTTCCTGCTGAACCCATAAAATTAGAAGCAAAATTTTCCAGCTGGTACTATTTCTGATCTGTGCCTTGCTTTTCTAATGTCCTTTTCTTCCATAATATAATATCCTTAACCTATAGTACCCTTCTGCTGATGGCTCAGATGGTAAAGAATCCGTCCGCAATGCCACAGACCTGGGTTCGATCCCCAGGTTGGGAAGATCTCCTGGAGAAGAGCATGGCAACTCACTCCAGTATTCTTGCCTGGAAATCTCCATGGACAGAGAAGCCTGGCAGGCTATAGTCCATTGGGTGGCAAAGAGTCAGACAGGACTAAGCAACTAAACACAGCACAGTATGTAGTACCCTTCCACTGATAACCAGCCTAATTTACAATGACTTCCTTCTTAACTAAATTTAAATGTTAGACTAGTTACATTCAAGTTTTGAAAACTTCATTTGTGTAGATTAAATTGTCATGCTAAACAACAATATTAATTCTTATAATCCAAGAAACTGTGATATCTGTTTATTTCTTAGAATCATCTTCAACTTCCTCATCAATGTTTTACAGTTTTTAGAGTATAGGTCTTTCACGTCCTTGGTTTATTCCTAGATATTTTTGATGCAATTTTAAACAAGATTTTTTAAATCTTTCTGATATTTCATTGATAGTATAAAAAAAACTGCAACAGATTTCTGTTGGTTCATTGATTGTAACAAATATACTGCTCTACATGGGATACTGATAGTGGGAGAGAGTATGCAAGTGAGAGTATGAAATGTATGGGAAATCTCATTACCTCTCTCTCAGTTTTGTTCTAAAAAAACTGTATTAACTGGATACTATAAAACACTTAGAGGAAAACATAAGCAGAACACTCTTTGACATAAACTGCAGCAATATCTTTTTTGATCCATCTTCAATAGTAATGGAAATAAAAACAAAAATAACAGATGGAACCTAATTAAACTCAAAACATTTTGCACAGCAAAGAAAATCATAAACAAAATGAAAAGACAACCTGCAGAATGGGAGAAAATATATTCAAACAATGTGATTGATAATGAATTAATCTCCAAAATTTATAGTTTATATGGCTCAATATAAAACAAACAATCCTATTAAAAATGGGCAGAAGATCTAAATAGACATTTCTCCAAAGACATAGAGATGACCAATAGCACAGGAAAAGGCACTCAATATCACAAACTATTCAGTTCAGTCGGCTCAGTCGTGTCCTACTCTTTGCGACCCCATGAATCGGAGCACGCCAGGCCTCCCTGTCCATCACCAATTCCCGGAGTTCACTCAGACTCATGTCCATCAAGTCGGTAATGCCATCCAGCCATCTCATCCTCTGTCGTCCCCTTCTCCTCCTGCCCCCAACCCCTCCCAGCATCAGAGTCTTTTCCAATGAGTCAACTCTTCGCATGAGGTGGCCAAAGTACTGGAGTTTCAGCTTTAGCATCACTCCTTCCAATGAGCACCCAGGACTGATCTTCTTTAGGATGGACTGATTGGACCTCCTTGCAGTCCAAGGGACTCTCAAGAGTCTTCTACAACACCACAGTTCAAAAGCATCAGTTCTTTGGTGCTCAGCTTTCTTCACAACTCTCACATGTCCAACTCTCACATCCATACATGACCACTGGAAAAACCATAGCCTTGACTAGACAGACCTTTGTTGGCAAAGTAATGTCTCTGCTTTTCAATATGTTATCTAGGTTGGTCATAACTTTTCTTCCAAGGAGTAACTGTCTTTTCATTTCATGGCTGCAGTCACCATCTGCAGTGATTTTGGAGCCTGAAAGATGATGCTGTGAAAGTGCTGCACTCAATCTGCCAGCAAATTTGGAAAACTCAGCAGTGGCCACAGGACTGGAAAAGGTCCATTTTCATTCCAATCCCAAAGAAAGGCAAACCCAAAGAATGCTCAAACTACCACACAGTCACACTCATCTCACATGCTAGTAAAGTAATGCTCAAAATTCTCCAAGTCAGGCTTCAGCAATACGTGAACCGTGAACTTCCTGATGTTCAAGCTGGTTTTAGAAAAGGCAGAGGAACCAGAGATCAAATTGCCAACACCCACTGGATCATGGAAAAAGCAAGAGAGTTCCAGAAAAACATCTATTTCTGCTTTATTGACTATGCCAAAGACTTTGACTGTGTGGATCACAAGAAACTGTGGAAAATTCTGAAAGAGATGGGAATACCAGACCACCTGACCTGCCTCTTGAGAAACTTGTATGCAGGTCGGGAAGCAACAGTTAGAACTGGTCATGGAACAACAGACTGGTTCCAAATAGGAAAAGGAGTACGTCAAGGCTGTATACTGTCACAAACTATAGAGAACTGCAAATCAAAACTATAATGAGATATTACCTCACACCAGTCAGAATGACCATTATCAAAAAATCTGCAAACGATAAATCCTGGAGTGGGTGTGGAGAAAAGGGAACTCTACGATATTGTTGGTGGGAATGTACATTGGTACAGCCACTATGGAGAACAGTATAGAGGTTCCTTAAGAAACTAAAAATAGAGCTACCACATGACCCAGAAATCCCATCCCTGGGCATATATCCAGAGAAAACCATGGTTCAAAAGGATACATGCACCCCAGTGTTCAATGCAGTGCTGTTTATAATAGCCAAGATCTGGAAGAAACATAAATGTCCATTGACAGGTGAAGAATAAAGAAGATATAGTACATATATACAATGGAATATTACTCAGCCATTACAAAGAGTGAAATAATGACATTTGCAGCAACACAGTTGGACCTGGAGATTATTGTACCACATGAAGTAAGTTAGACAGAGAAAAACAAATGTTATATTATAGCACTTATATATGCAATCTTAAAAAAAAAAGATACACATACTTATTTATAAAATGGAAACAGATTTACTGACTTAGAGAATGAATGTATGGTTACCAAGGGGAAGGGGTGAAGAGGAAGGATAGATTGGGAGTCTGGGATTGACATGTACACACTGCTATATTTAAAACAGATAACCAACACAGACCTACTTGATAGACGGGGAACTCTACTCAATACTCTGTAATAACCAAAATGGGAAAAGAATTTGGAAAAGAATAGATACATGTAATCACTTTGCTATACACCTGAAACTAACACAACACTGTTAATGAAGTATATTCTAATATTAAATTTAAAAAATTTTAGGCTATCTTAAACTATTCAAAAAGGCAAGGTCTCAAAGGAGTAATCAGATGATCATACAAGTATGTGATTCAAAAAAGAAATATAAATGTCAATAAATGAAAATAAATAATTAATAAATAAATAATAAATTAATAATATTAATTAATAATAAGTAATTTTTTTCATTCTGCAAAATAAAATAATGGGGTATAATTTTTACCTATTATCCTGGAAATTGCTTAAAAGAATCAGAAAACCCACTATTGGTATAAGGGTTGGGAAAATAACCCTTTCCAAAGCTCTTGGCAGTAATGGAGACAATCTGTTCAATAATTCTGATAGGCAATCTAACAATATGTATGTTGAAATTTTAAAGATATACACCATTTAACCTAGACATTTAATCTGAGAAAATAATTGGAAAAATACAAAACAGAATCTTTTTGATACTAAAGATCCTAATTTCAGCATTGTTTATACCAAAAAAAATTTAAAAAACAATTTAAAGTTAGAATAGATTGGTTAAATGAATAAATATAACACACCTACTCTGTGGAAAACTCTGTAACCATACCTTTTCTTTATGTTGATGTATGTTTAATGACACAAACGATGTCTGCGGTTTATTCTGTAAAATACATATTATAAAATACCATTTTTCATGTATCAGATCTATCCTCTATAAATACTTATGTCTGCATTTAAAGGTCTCAATATCTCAAGATTTACCAGAGATTTAACAGTGGATATATTTGAGTAACAAGACTGTAACCCTTTCTTTATCACTTATACTTTTTTAAAATTTTATTATTTATTTATTTATTTATTTTTACTTTACAATACTGTATTGGTTTTGCCATACATTGACATGAATCTGCCACAGGTGTACATGAGTTCCCAATCCCGAACCCCCCTCCCACCTCCCACCCCATATCATCTCTCTGGGTCATCCCAGTGCACCAGCCCCAAGCATCCTGTATCCTGTATCGAACCGAGACTGGCGATTCATTTCTTACATGATAGTATACATGTTCTAGTGCCATTCTCAGATGTGTATAAGAGACAGATGGGGTATAATTTTTACCTATTATCCTGGAAATTGCTTAAAAGAATCAGAAAACCCACTATTGGTATAAGGGTTGGGAAAATAACCCTTTCCAAAGCTCTTGGCAGTAATGGAGACAATCTGTTCAATAATTCTGATAGGCAATCTAACAATATGTATGTTGAAATTTTAAAGATATACACCATTTAACCTAGACATTTAATCTGAGAAAATAATTGGAAAAATACAAAACAGAATCTTTTTGATACTAAAGATCCTAATTTCAGCATTGTTTATACCAAAAAAAATTTAAAAAACAATTTAAAGTTAGAATAGATTGGTTAAATGAATAAATATAACACACCTACTCTGTGGAAAACTCTGTAACCATACCTTTTCTTTATGTTGATGTATGTTTAATGACACAAACGATGTCTGCGGTTTATTCTGTAAAATACATATTATAAAATACCATTTTTCATGTATCAGATCTATCCTCTATAAATACTTATGTCTGCATTTAAAGGTCTCAATATCTCAAGATTTACCAGAGATTTAACAGTGGATATATTTGAGTAACAAGACTGTAACCCTTTCTTTATCACTTATACTTTTTTAAAATTTTATTATTTATTTATTTATTTATTTTTACTTTACAATACTGTATTGGTTTTGCCATACATTGACATGAATCTGCCACAGGTGTACATGAGTTCCCAATCCCGAACCCCCCTCCCACCTCCCACCCCATATCATCTCTCTGGGTCATCCCAGTGCACCAGCCCCAAGCATCCTGTATCCTGTATCGAACCGAGACTGGCGATTCATTTCTTACATGATAGTATACATGTTCTAGTGCCATTCTCCCAAATCATCCCACCCTCTCCCTCTCCCATCACTTATACTTTTAATCAAGCTTTATTTAATAACAGTTGAAAAAGGACCATAATACACACTCAGTTAAAAGCATTTAAGAGCATAGAGATACGTCACATTTGTTTCTATATCTAAGCTATAGCCTGCTACCTCAGGCATCTGATTTTCTCAAAGCTGAAAATTTCTGATTTGGAGAAGACTTTCCCTTTCCACGAATGGTATTACATAATAACTCTACCATGCCATCTAGTGTTAAGAACTTGTGATATCTTAAGAAAATATGGCAACTCAAAAAGATTTTAAGTATTCCAATTCACAGTTCTATAGGAAATTTGAAGAAAACAAGTACATCTTTTGAAAAGGACACAGATTGGTTGTGAGTGTAGAGTTTAGGTCAAAGTTTAAATTGCACACTTGCAGCTGTGTCATTTTAATTCAGTTGTAATTGAAGAAATCACAAAACAATATTCAAGAGCCGAGGCAACTAAATGGCTAAACTGGTGAAGGGGAACAGTGAATCTCTGCTTATCTTACCACTCCCTACCTCCCACACACACTTACCGTTACTCTCATCACCACCATCACCTACAGAAATTGAGAATCAACTAGTTTGCTTAAAAGGTTACAAAACCAAAGATTCTATTTGAAGATATACCCAGAGTCTATTTGCTTTTGCTCTAAGTATAGAAGACAAGTAAAAAATGCAAATAGCAGATTTATTTTCTTCTGTGTCATTGATACAAGTTAGTATTCAAAGAAGTTGATTTTTCACTGGCAGCTTGTCTCTAGGTTCATTCGGGAATAACCTACTCCAACTCTAAGTAGAGCCATATGCCAGACAGGCAAAAACATTTACCGAGTACCTATAAACAAAGCTGCTTTAAGTGTTAAGAAACTATAATAGGTGTTATGAAACAATCATCTGAAAAGATAAAGTCTCTGCTAACAGGGAACTTACAGACTAATGTTATTTTCTTAACTAAGTAAGATCTTGCCAGTTTGAAACTACGTACCAGTGGATACATTTAACAGTGGATATATTTCAGTACAAGTACCAAGCACTTCAAATTTTTCCTGCTCTAAAAAACAATATTCAACTGAATAAATTTGAAAGTCTAGTTGGTTTTACTGTATGACTCATGAATTGGGCATCATCTCATCTAGTAAAAAGAAAGGTGTTCCAAGGAGCATCTGTTCAATATGGGTGGCTTTTACAGGCAGAAGCTGGATGGGATAAGAAAGTTATTACGAAAAGAAAAGAAGGGATTGATTCAGTCAAGGTCACCTTTATTTGGGAGACAGACAGCAAGGGTTTCACAGATTACCTCATCAACGCTGGCCAGGAAATTCCAGACTGATTGCTTAAAATTCCACTTCAGACAGGGGTTGAAATTGCAATGCAGTCATAGTTTGCTGTCCTCAGGGCAAGTGAGTTTACCTCGAGCCTGTGGTTTCTTTTCTTTCTATATTTTAATACTGCTTCCCCAGCAGCTCAGCTGGTAGACAATCTGCCTGCAATGCAGGAGACCCTGGTTTGATTCCTGGGTCAGGACCATCCACTGGAGAAGGAACAGGCTACCCACTCCAGTATTCTTGGGCTTCCGTGGTGGCTTAGTTGGTAAAGACCCTGCCCACATCACGGGAGACCTGGCTTCGACCCCTGTGTGGGGAAGATCCACTGGAGAAGGGAACTGCTACCCACCCCAGTATTCTGGCCAGGAGTTCCATGGACTGTATGGTCCATGAGGTTGCAAACAGTCGGACAGGACTGAGCAACTTTCACTTTCTATGACTGACAATTTTATTTCTGGGAGTGTATCTTAAAAAATACAAGAACAATTTCTCAGCAGTTTATAATAGTGACAAATTGGAAACAACCTAAATGACCAAAAGTAGGAGATTGGTTGGGTTTCCTGAGTGGCATTAGTGGTAAAGAACCCACCTGCCAATGCAGGAGACATAAGAGATGTGGGTTCAGTCCCTGGGTCGGGAAGATGCCCTGGAGGAGGTCATAGCAGCCCATTCCAGCATTCTTGCCTGGAGAATCCCATGGACAGAGGAGCCTGGTGGACTACAGTCCATAGGGTTCCAGAGAGCTGGACACGACTGAAGCGATTTAGCATGCATGCACAGAAGATTGGCTAAGAACCATTTTTTCAATAGAATAGTATGTAGCCATTTAAAATGTTATATCAAAATTTTTAAAAATAATTTTTGCAAATACCCATAATGTCAAATGAATTTTTTACTTTACAATACTGTATTGGTTTTGCCATACATTGACATGAATCTGCCACAGGTGTACATGAGTTCCCAATCCCGAACCCCCCTCCCACCTCCCACCCCATATCATCTCTCTGGGTCATCCCAGTGCACCAGCCCCAAGCATCCTGTATCCTGTATCGAACCGAGACTGGCGATTCATTTCTTACATGATAGTATACATGTTCTAGTGCCATTCTCCCAAATCATCCCACCCTCTCCCTCTCCCATCACTTATACTTTTAATCAAGCTTTATTTAATAACAGTTGAAAAAGGACCATAATACACACTCAGTTAAAAGCATTTAAGAGCACAGAGATACGTCACATTTGTTTCTATATCTAAGCTATAGCCTGCTACCTCAGGCATCTGATTTTCTCAAAGCTGAAAATTTCTGATTTGGAGAAGACTTTCCCTTTCCACGAATGGTATTACATAATAACTCTACCATGCCATCTAGTGTTAAGAACTTGTGATATCTTAAGAAAATATGGCAACTCAAAAAGATTTTAAGTATTCCAATTCACAGTTCTATAGGAAATTTGAAGAAAACAAGTACATCTTTTGAAAAGGACACAGATTGGTTGTGAGTGTAGAGTTTAGGTCAAAGTTTAAATTGCACACTTGCAGCTGTGTCATTTTAATTCAGTTGTAATTGAAGAAATCACAAAACAATATTCAAGAGCCGAGGCAACTAAATGGCTAAACTGGTGAAGGGGAACAGTGAATCTCTGCTTATCTTACCACTCCCTACCTCCCACACACACTTACCGTTACTCTCATCACCACCATCACCTACAGAAATTGAGAATCAACTAGTTTGCTTAAAAGGTTACAAAACCAAAGATTCTATTTGAAGATATACCCAGAGTCTATTTGCTTTTGCTCTAAGTATAGAAGACAAGTAAAAAATGCAAATAGCAGATTTATTTTCTTCTGTGTCATTGATACAAGTTAGTATTCAAAGAAGTTGATTTTTCACTGGCAGCTTGTCTCTAGGTTCATTCGGGAATAACCTACTCCAACTCTAAGTAGAGCCATATGCCAGACAGGCAAAAACATTTACCGAGTACCTATAAACAAAGCTGCTTTAAGTGTTAAGAAACTATAATAGGTGTTATGAAACAACCATCTGAAAAGATAAAGTCTCTGCTAACAGGGAACTTACAGACTAATGTTATTTTCTTAACTAAGTAAGATCTTGCCAGTTTGAAACTACGTACCAGTGGATACATTTAACAGTGGATATATTTCAGTACAAGTACCAAGCACTTCAAATTTTTCCTGCTCTAAAAAACAATATTCAACTGAATAAATTTGAAAGTCTAGTTGGTTTTACTGTATGACTCATGAATTGGGCATCATCTCATCTAGTAAAAAGAAAGGTGTTCCAAGGAGCATCTGTTCAATATGGGTGGCTTTTACAGGCAGAAGCTGGATGGGATAAGAAAGTTATTACGAAAAGAAAAGAAGGGATTGATTCAGTCAAGGTCACCTTTATTTGGGAGACAGACAGCAAGGGTTTCACAGATTACCTCATCAACGCTGGCCAGGAAATTCCAGACTGATTGCTTAAAATTCCACTTCAGACAGGGGTTGAAATTGCAATGCAGTCATAGTTTGCTGTCCTCAGGGCAAGTGAGTCTACCTCGAGCCTGTGGTTTCTTTTCTTTCTATATTTTAATACTGCTTCCCCAGCAGCTCAGCTGGTAGACAATCTGCCTGCAATGCAGGAGACCCTGGTTTGATTCCTGGGTCAGGACCATCCACTGGAGAAGGAACAGGCTACCCACTCCAGTATTCTTGGGCTTCCGTGGTGGCTTAGTTGGTAAAGACCCTGCCCACATCACGGGAGACCTGGCTTCGACCCCTGTGTGGGGAAGATCCACTGGAGAAGGGAACTGCTACCCACCCCAGTATTCTGGCCAGGAGTTCCATGGACTGTATGGTCCATGAGGTTGCAAACAGTCGGACAGGACTGAGCAACTTTCACTTTCTATGACTGACAATTTTATTTCTGGGAGTGTATCTTAAAAAATACAAGAACAATTTCTCAGCAGTTTATAATAGTGACAAATTGGAAACAACCTAAATGACCAAAAGTAGGAGATTGGTTGGGTTTCCTGAATGGCATTAGTGGTAAAGAACCCACCTGCCAATGCAGGAGACATAAGAGATGTGGGTTCAGTCCCTGGGTCGGGAAGATGCCCTGGAGGAGGTCATAGCAGCCCATTCCAGCATTCTTGCCTGGAGAATCCCATGGACAGAGGAGCCTGGTGGACTACAGTCCATAGGGTTCCAGAGAGCTGGACACGACTGAAGCGATTTAGCATGCATGCACAGAAGATTGGCTAAGAACCATTTTTTCAATAGAATAGTATGTAGCCATTTAAAATGTTATATCAAAATTTTTAAAAATAATTTTTGCAAATACCCATAATGTCAAATGAAAGAAGGAAGAAACGATAATATGTGAAATATCAGAAGCTCTTCAGCAAGTGGGGTAATCATGGCTGTCAGAGCTTCAGCATCCATAGTGAGCAATGGGCATGAAAAAATCCCAGGACAAGGTGAGATGGTGGAGTTAGCCAAGATTCACAGGATTCCCTAAAGAAAATCCCTAACACAGAGACAGGGACATAGACAACCAGGTTCCCTCGCAATCCTTGGAATATAAGATGGTAAAAACTGGGCAAACAGAACTATATCAAACCTACATCCCTCAGACTGAGGCAGAACTAGATGCGTCCGGAGAATATGGGAATGCCCTCATGTTTATAGTCTTCTGAAAACGAAATGTTGGAATCACACTAGACCTCCCTATTCACTCCAGTTTTCTGAATTCTTTAATGTATTAAGTTGCACGGCGCCAGAATATACAATCCCAAAATATGTCTCACTGGCATAAGGATCATTTTGAGCTGGGTATTTTTAAGAAATGGCAGATTTAGCTTTGAAAATGAATAGAGTAAGATACCTTTATAAGGGATATCTCCATTTGTAATGTGTCTCCCTCTCTGCACCAGGAAGAAGGCCAGATCTCTGGTAACTTCTATCAATGGAGAAGGTACAGACAGATCTGCATAATAATATACCCTTCTTTACTGCGCCTTTCCTGGTAACTTCCCATAACTGGTCGCCCCTCTTCCCTTCGACATCTTTTATCTTAGCTGAAGATGGTATTTAAGGTGGTGGCTTGGTTTATTTTGGGGGTTACGCAATTTTCCTGAGTATTTTTCATGTATATAGGTGGTATACATGTTATTCAATTTCTATTTTTCTCCTGTTAATCTGCCTTTTATCACAGAGAATTCTCAGCCAAGAACGTAAAAGAGTAAGGAGAATATTAGTTTTCATGACTCCCTCCCCACCCACCAGAGTGACCAAGCAAGGCTGACTTCCTCTTCCATAAAATGAATTGCTTGACCAGGAGTGTTGACATGCTTTTTTCCAGCTTCCTAGTCTATTGAATTGGCCTTCAGTTCCTACATTGGTTAGAGTTATATGTGTCCTTGCCAAAGCACTGGAGGATGATCCAACTTGTGATGAAATCAGATGTCACAGGGTCCAAACTGGCAGTCAGCAGGGATTTGGGTTGAACCAAGAAATAGATCAAGTTTATTTTCTAAGCAAAAATCAGTACAGAGCTCTTTCTGTCTCTTCTTTCTGCATTCTCTCAGTAACTACAGCTTAATCTAGAAACACCAGCCTTACCAGAACTGCCTCAATGAAAATAATATACCCATCCACGGTAGTCATTCATTCAACACAGGTTGAGTATGTTCTCTGTACCAGGCACTATGCCACAGGTAGAATGGAGATGAAAAAAATATTCTCAGGCCATGCTTTTTTGAACTTTAGTCCTCAGGGTGGAGGGGAAGGTGAGCAGGTGAGGAGAATGATGGCTATTAATTGTATAAACAAAAATAAGAGAGTCAGAGAAACCACAAATGAGAGGCAGTGAGGGCTGAGCTCAGGAGGTCAGGTTAAATATTATGGTCTTTGTTGTGAGCGCCAGAGGCCCCAGGGTCCACATACAGCTCTGTCTCTGCCTTATCCCTCCCTTCATAGCAACCACATCATCCTAACAGTCACAGTTCCAATTCATCTTTTCTCCTTTGTAAAATGAAAAGGTTGAATTAAATGATATCGATGGTTTATTCCAGCCATGAACTTCTACTTTTGATAAGATCTACAGTTTATTTCGTAGAAGGCAGTGGCACCCCACTCCAGTACTCTTGCCTGGAAAATCCCAAGGACGGAGGCGCCTGGTGGGCTGCAGTCCATGGGGTCGCTAAGAGTCGGACACAACTGAGCGACTTCACTTTCACTTTTCACTTTCATGCATTGGAGAAGGAAATGGCAACCCACTCCAGTGTTCTTGCCTGGAGAATCCCAGGGACGGGAGAGCCTGGTGGGCTGCCGTCTCTGGGGTCCCACAGAGTCGGACACGACTGAAGTGACTTAGCAGCAGCAGCAGCACAGTTTATTTAGGCTTAAATCACTAGAATATTCCAAAGATTCTCAAGGATGTGTTGTGATCATGAAAATATGAGCCCTTGTAGATACAATTAAAAGAAAAATTGCAAAGTAACGATTGTTGACCTGAAATAGACTGCCAGAAAACATAAACAAATGAACAGAAAAATACAAAATAGGCTATCAGATATTTCTCCAGCAAAGATGGGCTCACTTGGGATCAACAGATTATTGCAGTTTGAGAGTATGCAACCATGACAGGCCACATGCAAATCCCTGCACAGCAAAGGAAGGAGAACAGTTTTTTATCGAGAAAAAAGTCAGGAGAACTATAGTAAACATCGAGTCCATGGTTTTCCATCAACTGAGTCCTGGCCAGGAAACAATAGGAGTCTTTTTTCTTCCTGTTAGGCTCTACGATCATCTCAGGGAGTAGGGCCCCCTCACCCAAACTTCTGATTTCCGAACTTTAATTAATTGACACTTCTGTTTATTTTCTTTAAGAGCATCTCACAAAGAAAATGGATGGAGAATAGTGCAACTCAATCATTTTAGCTATTATTATTATTTGTTTCCTTAGTATGGAACACAATGTAGTCAATTGCAAGAAAAGTTTCAGCTGCACAATCAATAAACTCTAATGCTTCCCATACTAAAGCCGACTTGGAATGATGCTAACGTTTATTCAAGTGTTTTCAGTTCCCTTTTTCCTTCTAGCCAGAGCCTTCTACCTTAGCAAAATAGATTCTGTTGAACAAAGAACATTCTTTACAATACTTTCCCACTTAGTGTTAGGTATCCTGCAACTTAGACGTTGAACCTTGTTTTTGTTCTAACTCTGGTCTAATACAGCTTTGTTATACAGTTTTGAAGAGGGCTTAGTTTTGTTTCCCTCTCAGGGTACATTTCTAAATTCACTCTCATGTTTTATTATGGCTATGAATGTCAAGAATAGGAGAGCCTGAGTATTAAATGACAGCTCAGAAAAAAATAATTAAACACCTTTACAAAAACCAATTGGGAATAAATAATAGTAATTATCACCTGCCTAGTTTTAAGACATTTTTGTCATCAAATTCAGTTGAATCCTTTCAGGATGTTGTGAGTAATGGAAACATGTTCTACTTGGACAATGGATTGCGTTCAGTAGGAACACTACTTTATTCCTCCACAGAGAGTTTGTTATAACAAGAGGTTATGATTTAAGACTTGAATGTGAGGCAAAACAATTTTCTTAGATTTTTTTTTTTTCCTTTTTGTCTACGTGGTTGGTACAAATGTTATTGCTTTTGTTTGAGGCAGGGAAGGGCTGTTTGCTTTGTGTAAAGAATCTGCGATTTAAAGTTCAGAACACAGTGGCTTTCCCAGATGTCATGATAAGTAGATACATATTGAATAGAATGAAAATGTCATTAAAAAGGAGCCTGAATGAGGTTACAAATATGAGAGATAGGCTTTAAACATAAAGTGGAGATGAGAGTACTCTGGCTATTCAAATCTAAACTTTAATAGTTTTTTTTTTTTTCCCTTCTGATGAGTTGGAGTTTGTTGCTTTTAGTTTTTTAATTTAAAAAGGTAGACATTTGTGGCTTTTCAGGGAAAGGTCGGGGAAAGGAAGCAAGTGGAATGGTGACAGACTGATGGGTAGTAAAACTGCCCAGGCTGATGGGCAGGCTGCCCAGTGATTGCCTCATCTGTAGGAAGGGACTATGGTGGGTGATTAAAGATGTGGATTCCCAAGTTAGCCTGGCAGCTCCATCACCTCCTCCTCTGAGTTATTTAGGTTATGATGGCTTTAGATAAGTCTCTCTGGGCATCAGATTATTCACTAATGACACAGGTCTAACAGGACCGACTTGGCTAGGATTTTGTGAAGATTGAAATGAGATTCTACATACATAGTGTTCAGAAGAGTGTTTGTACATAATCTAATCAACTTTATAGCAATGTCACCTATGACTTAAGCCACTGCTAACAATAGGTGATAGATTTTAATGGCGATCACCCCCATACCTGAGAGATTAAATGAGACCATTTACCTCAAAGTTTGTCAAAAGTAAGTAAATTTACTGGTGTTGAGCAGAATGCACAAATCATTGGGAAGCTCTTTGGATAATTATAATGCTTTCAGAAAGATCAGGTGTTACATTTTAGTACACAATCTTGACTGTGCAGTCAAAAATCATTTCATACGGAAAGTTTCTAAAAAGAACCAAAAGATTTTTTTTTCTCCTCAATATAATAACTTGTAATGTACTAGGCAGTGGCACCCCACTCCAGTACTCTTGCCTGGAAAATCCCATGGATGGAGGAGCCTGGTAGGCTGCAATCCATGGGATCGCAAAGAGTCAGACACGACTGAGTGACTTCACTTTGCCTTTTCACTTTCATGCATTGGAGAAGGAAATGGCAACCCACTCCAGTGTTCTTGCCTGGAGAATCCCAGGGACGGGGGAGCCTGGTGGGCTGCCGTCTCTGGGGTTGCACAGAGTCAGACACGATTGAAGAGACTTAGCAGCAGCAGCAGCAATGTACTAGGAAATTGGATTTATAAACACTTCTGTTTTTCTTTCGTGCCCTAAACATATAGTGAGTTTGACCCACCCTACAAGGTTGGCCTCCTTTCTGTGAAGACAATTTCAGATCATTATACCTTAGTGTAAATTGCCACCATAGTATGAAAATATTTTTTAGAATTGACATTTTAACAATGTAGGCATTCTTTTAAGAGAATATCAGATATATATTATTCTTTTAAATGATCTTTTAAATATGTAAGAAAAGTTATTCGTGGGTGACAAGTATGAACATTTACTGTATCAATTTAACAGATACTGGATCAACCTGAAGAGCCTATAATATATAATTTATCATTTGTCGATAGTGAAAACAACCCAAATCAAGCAGTACTCAAATCACCAGACATGTCTGGTGTTACAGCACATCAGGAATTGACTGTTTAGAACCTAGAGATTTCTTGGCTATTTAATGTCAGCATGAAAAAAAAAGAATCTAAATTGAAATGTTAGGAGGAAAGTACAGAGATAAAACTGCTACTTAAAAAGGAATTTGATGATCTAAAAGTATGTAAGTGAATTTAAATAGTTTTGAAAGGGGTTGGGAAGATCCCCTGGAAAAGGAAATGGCAATCCACTTCAGTATTCTTGACTAAAGAATCCCATGGACAGAGGAGCCTGGCAGGCTATAGTCCATAGGGTTGCAAAGAGCTGGACACAACTGAAGTGACTTAGCACAGCACAAATACCTTTTAATATTAATTTTATACTCTCCATGACACTGTATTAATAAGTACTAAGCATATACATATTATATATTAAATATAGCTTTAAAAAAAGAAGGAAATCTTGCCATTTGCAACAACATGGATGAACATCTACAGAAATATGCTAGGTATAACAGACAGAGAAAGACAAATATTGCATGGCTTCATTATATCACTTATATGTAGAATCTAACAAAAAACCATTCGAAATCATAGAAACAGATTAGAATGGTGGTTGGCAGAGGTTGAGGGAAATAAAGAAATGTTAATAAAAGGGTAAAAACTTTCAGTTACAAAATGAATAAGGTCTCCGGATATAACACGGTAACTATAGTTGATGATATTGTATTATACAAGTGAAATTTCTTAAGATAGTCAAACTTAACGTTCACACACACACAGAGAAAGGTAAATATGTAAGTTGATGGATGTGTTATTAACTCAATGGTTAGAGTTTTCACAAAGTATATCAAATTTCACATCGTGCTCTTTAAATATTTACAAATTTTATTTGTCAATTATAGCTCAATCAGGCTGAAAAAGAGGATTAAATACTGATTATTCAACTTCTTTGTGGAGAGCCATTTTAAATCTCGGTTTTAAAACCAGATTTAATCTTAAAATATGTATTATTGCTGGAGGTGTGCATTTAGAACAGTGTGGAAGAAAGTCTGAAAGATAGGTATTATCGATAGGTTTTGCTTTCAGAGCGTTTCCTGATACTGTACAAGTGAATGCAAGAAACAAGTAAGACAGCTAACACTTCCACAGTCCTCATAATTGTAGGGTCACATAAAATTAAAATGATTTTTGAATCTACTGGTTGCTAAAGCTCACATAATTTTAATTTTTTTGAACATTTTATTTTGTATTAGGGTATAGCCAATTAACAATGTTGCACTAGACTTTGGTGAACAGTGAAGTACCTTGGCCATTCATATACATGTATCCACAGAATTTTAATTTATAACACAAGAATTAAAAGAGGGAGAGCCTTAAGACAGTAAGCATGGGAAGATTTTCTGTGGCTTTAGGAAATCAGATGGGGATTTATAAGGAATCAGAGATCAAGAGCCATCTGGCCTCTTCTTCCATCTCAAGAGAAAGGAACAATCATCTTCCTCCTTTGACAATAAGGTAACTGGGACTGCTAGCAGGTAGGTTAATCGGCCTAAGATCATGAAGGTAGAAAAAGAATGAGAACTCTCTAATTCAAGTGCAGGGTTTATTCTTTCTGTTACATCTGAATAGAAAGAAACTAGGGCAAAATCAAATAGTACTTACGGAAATTTGCCATTACTCAGGAAAAAAAAAAAAAAAAACTGGCTACAGTCCATGACGTCACAAAGAATTGGACATGACTGAAGCAACTTAGGGAAGAGGCAGGGGCAACAGTAATGGTGAAAATATATCCTTAATAGCTGCTTTCTGGAAGATGTAGTTTGTGTCTACATGTGTCTAACATAAATGGCTAAATTGTCTTTGAAAAATCTAAGAACTGGTTGAATTCAAACTAGACAAACATAAAAGAACAGCTGTTAAGTTTGTAGTAGACTCAATTTGGGTCTTTTCTGGTTCCAATCCCTTTGAACCAAAACCTGTATTCCCAATATCCACATCCATTATCTTAATACATGCAAGACTACTGCATGTAGGGTGGCCACCTTCCCCAGTTATCCAGGATGCAGGGTTTCCTTTATTAAAACTAGGACAATCCCAGGCAAATCAGGACAGTTGGTCACTAACTGCTTATTGCTCATGGAGGAAAAGGCTGGCAATGATGTAGCCACAAAGGTCTGCTCCCCAAGAAGCCTGATTCACTTAGATGGGTCCCATTGCTGAGAACTGGACAGATGTGCAGTGAATAGCTTGGATGAGAAAAGGAAAAAGAAAATGGCCTGGATTCCCAGTGGTTTCCACATTCCTGATTTCAGTGGTCCATAAGGATCCAAAATAAACTTGTATAACAAATTGCCTGGGTTTTATTTATTGTTCTGGTTTAAATTAGTGGAGCTCGGTTTCTGTTATTCAGGACTAAAATAACTTTGGTTAATATAATATCCATCTCCAGCACTGTCCAAACAAGCAAAAAAATGTTTTAAAATCTCACACCCTACTGGGGGTGGGTCAGTAGTATCTTGTTTGTGCACCATAGGGAGAATTATTAATAGTTTCTGGAGCAGTAGCAAGATCTATCCATTAATGCTTCGGAAAGCAAAGCACTAATGGAAAAGTGGTGCCTAGTTTCCAATTTTCTTTGTTAATGAGCACATTTCATTCTCAGGCCAACAATGACTAGTTCTGATTCCCTGGTGGTGGGGAAGTTCTAATCTGAGTGCTATCCTGGTCTGTTCTGAAATCAGTGTAGATAAAGGCTTAAATGCCCTCGGTTGAAAACAGGTTTGGAAACTAAAATGGTATAAAAACTAGAATGTTTTACAAAGTGTTGTCCTTGGGCATCTAGAGTTAGAAGTATAGTGATATCTGACTTCCCAGGTAGCTCAGATGGTAAAGAATCTGCCTGCTATGAGGCAGATTCCAGTTCAATTCCTGGGTCAGGAAGATCCCCTCAAGAAGGGATAGACTACCCACTCCAGTATTCTTGGGCTTCCCTAGTGGCTCAGATGGTAAAGAATCCACCTGCAAGGCAGGAGACCTGGTTTGATCTTGGATTGTGAAGATCCCCCTGGAGGGGAGCATGGCAACCCACCTGAGTATTCTAGCCTGGAAAATCCCCATGGACAGAAGAGCCTAGCAGGCTACAGTCCATGGGGTTGCAGAGTCGGACACAAGTGAGTGATTAGACACACACACCATCTATGACATATCCATACATGCACATATACCCTGGGTCTGACAAAATAAGTCACTATTTTAAGCCAGAGTGTCAGAAAGATTTCAGTTTAAATTTAAGTTGTTTCTGACATTGTCTGCCCTTCTCACTAGAATATAAAGTCTATGAGGCAAAGTCTTGTCTTCTCAAATACTGCCATATCTCTGGTTCCTGGCACACAGTAAGTCAGTGAGTGAATGAGCACATGAATGAATGACTAGGTGGATGAAGAAGCAAACAAACCTCAGTTCAATTCCCAGCTCTCCCACTTTCAGGCTATGTTGCCCTTAGCAAGGTGCCTGGCTTCCCTGGATCTTAATTTCTTCATCTCTAAAGTGAGCATAATTATCACCTCCCCTAAGAGCTGTTACAAGGAATAGCTGAGATGATTTGTCTAAATCCTCTAAATAGTAGGGGAGAATCTCCTGGTTTTTCTCGAGTTGTGGCAGGTTCCACTCGAGTTACAACGGGGACCTCAGGGACCCGCTCGTGTGGCCTCAGGAAAGGCCAGTCTCCATGTGAGTTGCGAGGGGCCTCTCGGGATTCCTCTCCAGTCGGTGCCGGGTCCTAAGTCCTTGTCTGGAGCTGAGGCCGGAACCTGAGGTTTCCTCTCATGCTGACATGGATCTTGGGGTTCCTCTGGAGTCTCCACAGGGGAGTCAGGCGTCGTCTCAAGTGGAGACATGCACGTGCGCTTTCCTCCTAGCTAGAACTTAGTATGTATTCAACAAATTTTCCTTCTCCCTCAAGGTATCACTTTCCTAGGGATATCAAAAGCATTGTAAAGCGAGGCTTCACACGTCATCAGAGTAATTATTGGATGACGTCTCATGAAGTCAATGTACCCAAATGTACCCAAATCCTATCATTTATCCAATAAGATTTCCCTGCCACTGTACATTCCTTAAAAATGGAAATATTTCTCAATAAAATATTCATAAGATCATCTTTATCTTAATAAAGTGAAAGTGAAAGTCGCCCAGTCGGGTCTGACTCTTTGTGAACCCTAGGACTCTACAGTCCATGGAATTCTCCAGGCTAGAATACTGGAGTGGGTGGCTGTTCCCTTCTCCAGGGGATCTTCCCAAACCAGGGATCTAACCCAGGTCTCCTCCATTGCAGGCAGATTCTTTACCAGTTGAGCCACCAGGGAAGACCAAGAATACTGGAATGGGTAGCCTACCCCTTCTCCAGCAGATCTTTCCAACCCAGGAAGTGAACCAGGGTCTCCTGCATTCAGGTGGGTTTTTTACCAGCTGAGCTACCAGGTAAGCCCATCTTAATAAAAATGGCTTTCAGTTCTTTTTTTTCTATAACTTAAAAAGTCCTATAGAAGAAATAGAAAGCCAAGGATGCCAAAGAACAGCTTCAGAGAGGTCTAGAGAGTTTGTTTAATCTAAAATCACAGCTTGAAATTAGAGTCACAGCCAAAACATGAGAGATGAGACAAGTGGTTCTAGGACAAGAACAGCTAAAGAGACTTTCCTTAAGCATGGACATCAATCACTAAAGGTTGGCAGGGTTTCTGCTACATGACCAATGGGTATTCATGGTGGGAAATTCCCAAGTGGCTGAGAAACAAACTGAATTGTTTTATTGGTTAGTGGGATGATCATATTAAATTACACTAGAGATATGATTGTTTCAAAGACCTTAAGATTTCATTATGGTTTAGCTAAGATAGCCCCAGTCCTAATGTGATTCAGTCTATTACTTGTGCTTTCTTTTACCCCTAAAGGTAGAAAAGAGAGGAACTGGCCACAGTCAACTACTCTCTTTTTTATACCATCCTTCCCTTAAAGAATGCACTGAAACAGTCTCTTTTAAGCTGCTCACGCCACCACTCTAGCCTTTGAAATAGACAGAGCCTCTTACATTGGTACCTTCTCATCTCATATCTCTTTACTGGCCTTGAAGTACCTCACCAACTCTCATCTCTTCTCTGCCCATAGAGTCTGTAGCCTAAAAATGCCTGGAATCCCTGGATCACAGAGAATTTAGAATCGGAAAAGTCCCTTGAAGCACATTAGCTTGTAGACCTCTAACATTGGGGGACTTCAAGACTTCCCTTTATTCACTGAATCTTCTTCAGTGACACGCTTCCCTTGCCTATCTCCATCTGCCACCCCTGACCCAGAAAACCTTTGGAAGTGGAAAGCCCTTTTAAAAATAAAATTCTAATTTCTTTTGTTTGCCTAGATATATTTTTAATAGTCTACCACATCCAACTGTGTGCAATTATGGGTAGATTGTTGCTAATCAACCTGGTTTGGCTGAGATACAGCTTCCTCTTATCTCCTAACACATCCCCTTGTGTAGTTTTGAGCCAACATAGGATGGCTCTCGACTGAATAAACAGACATAAATAAAACAGTTCTTTGTATAAACATAAACTTTATTTTTATAGAAAGCAGTGCTCATGTTTGTTGCTTTTTAACATCCTCATACCTGAAGTCCAGCCAAAACTATCTTCTCTCTTACAGAAATCTGTGCTGCTAATATTTCTTAGAGAAAGAATTCTAAGTCAGGGAGGGAGGGATGACCTAAAAATCTCATCAGTGTCCTAAATTCTGTACTAGTAATTTTAGAACCATAATTTTAGAACATGAGATTGCACTGAGGAGCTAATAATACTACTAAAACATGTTGCTATCTTTTCTAAGCCTAGATCAAAGGTTTTATAAGTAAAGAACACCAAGGCTATAAAAAATTAATAATTACTATGCCATGTGTCAAAGGTGGCTCAGAGGTTAAAGCGTCTGGCTGTAATGTGGGAGACCTGGGTTTGATCCCTGGGTCAGGAAGATCCTCTGGAGAAGGAAATGGCAACCCACTCCAGTATTCTTGCTTGGAGAATCCCACGGATAAAAGAGGAGCCTGGTGGGCTACAGTCCACGGAGTCGCAAAGAGTCGGACACGACTGAGTGAAAAAAAAAAAAAAAGCCATGTGGAAGACAATGGAAATCTTTTATTTTGAGGGGCCACTTTATATTCTCTATATACTAAAGGTAGAAAAAGTAGGAAATAACAGCAAAATCTTATTTACTATCAGCTTATCTCAATGGTTAAAGGCAGGTCTTTCAAGTAGAAAGTCCCCTGATTTATGGCTTAACATTTCATTTTTTTTTTTTCAATCACATTTTTTATTATTCTTCAACCTCTCCATTGGGATTTTGCAGTTCTGTGAAGTTTTCCTTTTTCCTTTTCCTCCCTTTTTCTTTCTTCCTCCATTTTTGGCTTAACATTTCATAAAAATTTCCTTTGCTATTTAAACTTTCCTGATTCTGAAGAGAAGAAAACAGGAGGCAGTTCCTGGGGTCATTGTTTATTATTTATTTAAAGGTCTTCCAGGAAACTCTCGAGATCCATGATTACTATGCCCAATTCATTATTTTCTCTATCATCAATTAACATTTTAAACTGCTGAAGGTTTGCTAGAGACTACACACTTTGCTAAGATCTAAGAGTAAAATGTTAATCCTAACCCTACTTTCAATACAATAGCTCAGTCAAAGCTCATTTTTTCTGAGCTTTCAATGCCTCTCTTAGAATGACAAGATCATCATCATTTGTTTCTGGACTCCCCTACCTTCCTTTTAGTGCTCTGCCTTCTCCAAAGGCTCTGCTCTATAATGCCACTTGAAAAATAGTTCATTTTTTGTGAGTAGTCCGTGAATAACTTCTTTCCCTCTCTTAACCTGTACCTACAATTCACCTTCCCCCATAGACAGAATCTACTATAACAGAAGTTATAATAATATATGAGCATAGTCTTTCAAGGAATAATATATTTGTAAAGAGAACCATTGGAATGGATAAAGTGTAACTCAAGATATGAAGCCTTCAGCAATGAAATTTCAGGCCATGCAGGTACCTACTGTCTTCCATTAATTTTGTTTACAAGAAGCAGAAATGCATTATCATATATGCAAAGTAGGATTGATAATAAGAGTACAGGCATTTCATGGGCCAAGAACTGAGAGTGAAGACTAAATGGGCATTTGGTAGAATTCTAACTAGAAACTAGGGACTAGCCAGTTTCTAACTTCCATTCTTCTGAGTTTGATCCATTTCCTTTCTCAACTATCTTTTTCTACTTCACTCTGCACGTGACACAGTGTGACCAGCAGTTCCAACTCTATGTCAAAAAGTTTCAGCCTGTCTGCCCATCACCAACTATAACCAGTCTGAGTTCTTCAGTTTAAATATGACGGAGGGAAACAAGGAGAGAATATGAATCAGTCTGATTGATCTCACTCATCTCTTCAAGCCAAGCTATAGAATTTGCTGGCTAGCCATTGCATAGACAGATATCGGATAATGTGGTTACTCCTGGCCCAGTTATCTGGTTCCAGAAAGTATCAAGATACCAAGGTGAGGTGAAGTTACTCAGTCGTGTCCGACTCTTTGCGACCCCGTGGACTGTAACCTACTAGGCTTCTCCGTCCATGGGATTTTCCAGGCAGGAATACTGGAGTGGATTGCCATTTCCTTCTCCAGGGGATCTTCCCGACCCAGGGATCGAACCCGGGTCTCCCGCATTGGAGGCAGACGCTTTAACCTCTGAGCCACCAGGGAAGCCCATCAAGATACCAAAGAGAGGGGAAAAAAAAGATATCAAAGAAATAGTCTCAAGAGTGGACATCTTTGTCTTGTTCCTGATCTTAGAGGACATGCTTTCAGGTTTTCACCATTGAGGATAACGTCTGCTGTGAGTTTGCTGTACATGGTCTATGCATATGCTGTACATGGTGAGGTAGGTTCCCTCTATAAAATAAGTCAGAAAGAGAAAAACAAATATCGTATATTAACACATATATGTGGAATCTAGAAAAATGGTATAGATGAATTTATTTGCAAAGCAGAACTAGAGACACAAACATAGAGAACACACATATGGATACCAAGGGGACAAGGGGTAAGTGGAGGTGAGATGGATTGGGATATTAGGATTGACATATATACATTACTATGTGTAAAACAGGTAACTAATGAGAACCAACTGTATAACACAGTGAACTCTACTCAGTGCTCTGTGATGAACTAGGCAGAAACTACACACAGCAGAAACTAACACAATGTTGTAAAGCAACAATACTCCAATAAAATTTTTAAAAGAGAAAAGAAAAAAGATACCAAAGTATGTAGGTCTGTCTAAAGTCCAATCTGCATAAGGAAGAATGTTTTAGAAGTCTGTGGCTAGGGGCAGGCAATGAAACATATTTAGTGGACTCAACTTTTGTATTCCTACCTTAAGATATCCATGGGTTGTTTTATAATATGTTCAGCCCTCCCTCTCTTTTTTCTTTCTGATTATTAAAGATTTTCTTGATTCAAGTCCACTTCACATTTGTTTGCTAGCTTTTCCCGTCTCTTTCATTATCCTTCCCTTTAAGGCCCCAACCTTCAGAATCTACTTAGTATTGAAACAAGGCAAAACCCACATGGATCATCTATCCAGTGACCATGATTGTCCACTTCTACAGCAATCATGATAAGAGGGTGCTCAAATTTTCTCCATCTGCTGCAACACACTATGACCATAATTTTGAGTATCATAGAGACAAGTGAGCAAGAAGGGTACAGTCATAAGTGCCCTTTACAATGGATCCAAAGAGGAATGAAGGGGCCTCTACATTGCCCTCTTTTTAGTTCACAAGAATGGATGGGTTCTGCCTCAAAACAAAATAATTTGGTTTCTTTTTTACATCGACCTGGCCTCTTTAAATCTCTACCTCCCTTGCCTTTCTCATTCTCTGTCCTCCCAGTATGTTGTCCATAATCTCAGCTGTGGAGGGAAAGCACGTTTTACTACAAATGGCAAATTGTCGCCTTGCACCTAATACACAGGAGTCCAAGAAACTATGCCATGGAAGATAGAAAGTAAAATCATCTACCCTAATACAAAAATCCTTTAGGAAACGCCCCCTCATTCCACAGATTCAACCATCCTATGTTCTATCACAAACATCATTTAATAATGATGTATTTGATGACATGGGAAACTTGCAAAGTAAATATTATTTTGTGTCCTTCAGATACAACTATCTGATGCATAGGAATGCTTGAATATCAGAGGAATAGTGAAGAGATTAGAAGGAGAACTCAGCTTAGTCCCCAGCGTCTATTATTGGATCTGTCTTGACTAACCTTGTGACTTTTGACTAACTGTTTAACTCCTAAGGGGGCTCAGTTCCCTCCAAAATCAAGTGCTGAGTTAGCTGCTAAAGCAAATGATGTTGGTTTCCAGGAGTCATTCTCCCCGCTTCTTCCTTGCTGGTAGCATAGGTCTCCTACTATAAAGCTGAAAATATCATCTCACTTCTCCAGTTTTCTGTGTGGCCAGGACGTGTACACCTAACCAGTCTCAGCCAATGGAAAGAGATTATTTTGCTTGGGGTATTCCTGGAAAGTGTTTGCTCCCTGCTGCTGCTACTGCTAAGTCACTTCAGTCGTGTCCGACTCTGTGCAACCCCATAGACGGCAGCCCACCAGGCTCCCCGGTCCCTGGGATTCTCCAGGCAAGAACACTGGAGTGGGTTGCCATTTCCTTCTCCAATGCATGAAAGCGAAAAGTGAAAGGGAAGTCACTCAGTCATGTCCAACCCTCAGCGACCCCATGGACTGCAGCCTTCCAGGCTCCTCCGTCCATGGGATTTTCCAAGCAAGAGTACTGGAGTGGGATGCCATTGCCTTCTCCGGTTTGCTCACTAACAACAATAAATTTCCCTCCCACATGCTTTTGGAACTTCATGCTTGGAGCTGTGGCAGCCATCATGCAACCGTGACATGGAAGCTATAAGAATTATATGGAATCTGACCCAGATCTCCTTGTCACTACTGAGCTGCTGAATTACCAATATTAGAATTCCTTAAACAGTTTCTCATTTTATAAGCCATTTGGGGGAATATTCCATTACCTATAGCCAAAATCATTCTTATTGAATAGATGTTATTCTAAGACCCTTTGCAGTTTTAAAAATACATGAGCCAACAAGAAAGAGAGGGGTGGGAGGGAGGAAAATTGTCCCCTTGATTAAAAAACAAAACAAAACAAAACACGAATCTTGATTTTTAAGGACCAATAGTAAAGAGACTTCTAAAAGTGATTCTCTTCCCAAGTGGCACTAAAGAACCTGCCTGCCAATGCAGGAGACATGAGAGGTGGTTCAGTCCCTGGGCCGGGAAGATGCCCTGGAGGAGAGCATGGCAACCCACTCCAGTACTTATGACTGGAGAATCCCATGGACAGAGGAACCTGGAGGGCTACAGTCCCTGGGGTCACAAGGAGTTGGACACGACTAACGCGACCTAGCAGCAGCATAGTGAGAGTAAGGAACTGCTGATAACAATGTGACTTAAAGAGCACAAGCTATGTTGCTAAGTCGCTTCAGTTGTGTCTGACTCTGTGCGACCCCATAGACGGCAGCCCACCAGGCTCCCCTGTCCCTGGGATTCTCCAGGCAAGAATACTGGAGTGGGTTGCCATTTCCTTCTCCAATGTGTGAAAGTGAAATCGCTGAGTCGTGTCCAACTCTTCACGATCGCATGGACTGCAGCCTACCAGGCTCCTCCATCCATGGGATTTTCCAGGCAAGAGTACTGGAGTGGGTCGCCATTGCCTTCTCCCAAAGAGCACAAGCTATGAACTTACCCCAAATATCTCCCACTGCCCTTGTTCCTTGGTTGGGGGAAGAAGCATCGGTAGCACCCTGTGTAATATCTTGACTACCCATCACTTGGACACCCTCCCTCTATTTTAGGAATCTGTCTCCCACTGTGAAAGTCAAAGGGATATTAGACATTTTTCTATGCCTGGCAGCCAGTGTAAGAGAAGATGGCTAAGGCCTGGTCAATCTAGTGCTTCTACACAGGAGTTTGAATCTTGAGGACTGGAGATGAGGGATGTCAAAGCAATTCTAAAAGTATTGACAGTGGAGTCCTTGGCAGAGAAAGGACAGTGAAGGGCTCACCAATGACGACTCTGGAATCAGACTGTTGCTATGCTGTGCATTTGGATGAAAATTCTTGATGCCCTGGTCTCCCTTAGTCCTGCTTGTATTTTGACACTGGTTCTCCAACAGCTCCTGAGAGCTATCCCCAGCATATTCTAAATAGTTTTCTGGTTTTGGTTAATCAGAGCTTGTTTTTGTTTATTACAATTAAGAAATCTGATTGGTACAAGCCAAAATCTTGAGTGAGGAAAAAAATGTGTCTTCAAAAGTCTAGATTTATACAAACTTGTGCAAATAAAATTTGGAAGAACAGCTAGAGTGTTGGAAGAACAGTTTGAACATTACGATACCTTCTATCTTTCCCAAAAAAGGGACATCAGTCTTGGGAAACACTGAGAAAAGTAAGCCAGACTTCCCTAAGCAGGCCTGAGCATCTCTGCTGTTCCCGTTCTTGTGAACAAGACATCCCCTTTCCCAAAGACTTTAGAACAAATGGTTACTCATGGTACAAGCAAATGGTCTCATTTCTTACTGCCATCTTTTAGGGAGAGTTGCCACTGCCCTTCAACTGTATTTCTGAATATACTTAGTGTGTTTGAGAGGCAATAGTGAGAAGAGCATGACTCTTACAATGTGTGACCCCTGTAGAAATGGGTAGAGAAAAAGAGGTCTACAAATTTTCCATTTAAGGTGGAATTATTCCCCCAAAGACCAAACTTCCTGCTATAATGATAAAAAAAATTTTTTTAATAAATAAAAGTGAAGGAGAACATAAATGAGAGCTATATCAAAACAAAAATGAGCAGATAATTGGAGGTTAATGTTGTTGGTAAAAAATACAATGAATAAAAGAAGAGCAAGAATATTATTGTTAAAAAAGAAAACACGTGAGCATATGATTTTTATCCTGTTATCAGTTAGTCAGGTTTGAGACCAAACCTGAAATCACTGGGCTATCCCATCTCTTTTGTATTGTGCTGCTGAGGCCTAGTTTTATGTCTGGGACAGAGAAGATGATCAATAAATAAACTGACGAAAAGAAATGAGCTCAATAGCCTCCCAAGGCAATAGAAATAAATGCAAAAATAAACAAATGAAACCTAATTAAACTTACAAGCTTTTGTACAGCAAGGAAGCCACAAACAAAACACAAAGACAATCTACAGAATGAGAAAAGCTATTTGCAAACGGTATAACCAAAGGCTTAATTTCCAAAATACACAAACTGCTCATACAGCTTAACAACAAAACAACAAACAACCCAATCAAAAAATGGGCAGAAGAACCTAGTAGACTATCCAAAGAAGACATGCTGACAGTCAAGAGGCACATGAGATGCTCAATATCACTAGTTATTTCAGTCGTGTCTGACTCTTTGTGACCCCATGAATTGCAGCACGCCAGGCCTCCCTGTCCATCACCAACTCCAGGAGTTCACCCAAACTCATATCCATTGAGTCGGTGATGCCATCCAACCATCTCATCCTCTGTTGTCCCCTTCTCCTCCTGCCCCCAATCCCTCCCAGCATCAGGGTCTTTTCCAATGAGTCAACTCTTCACATGAGGTGGCCAAAGTACTGGAGTTTCAGCTTTAGCATCAGTCATTCCAATGAACACCCAGGACTGATCTCCTTTAGAATAGATTGGTTGGATCTCCTTGCAGTCCAAGGGACTCTCAAGAGTCTTCTCCAATGCCACAGTTCAAAAGCATCAATTCTTCGGCGCTCAGCTTACTTCACAGTCTCTCACATCTATACATGACCACAGGAAAAACCATAGCCTTGACCAGACGGACCTTTGTTGGCAAAGTAATGTCTCTGCTTTTAAATATGTTATCTAGGTTGGTCATAACTTTCCTTCCAAGGAGAAAACGTCTTTTAACTTCATGGCTGCAATCACCATCTGCAGTGATTTTGGAGCCCCCCAAAAATAAAGTCTAACACTGTTTCCACTGTTTCCCCATCTATTTCCCATGAAGTGATAGGACCAGAGGCCATGAATGTTGAGCTTTAAGCCAACTTTTTCACTCTCCTCCTTCACTTTCATCAAGAATCTTTTTAGTTCCTCTTCACTTTCTGCCGTAAGGGTGGTGTCATCTGCATATCTGAAGTTATTGATATTTCTCCCATCATTGTTGATTCCAGTATGTGCTTCATCCAGCCCAGTGTTTCTCATGATGTACTCTGCATAGAAGTTAAATAAGCAGGGTCACAATATACAGCCTTGACATACTCCTTTTCCTATTTGGAACCATTCTGTTGTTCCATGTCCAGTTCTAATGGTTGCTTCCTGACCTGCATACAGGTTTCTCAAGAGACAGGTCAGATGGACTGGTATTCCCATATGTTTAAGAATTTTCCACAGTTTATTGTGATCCACACAGTCAAAGGCTTTGGCATAGTCTAGCAGATGCAAACTATTTTATATATATGTGTATGTATACATATACACATTCATTGTGTGTGTGTGTGTGTGTGTGTGTATGGATAAATAACATAGTTCTACTTTATAGCACAGGGAACTATATTCAATATCCTGTGATAAAGCAGAATAGAAAAGAATATTAAAATGAATGTATATATGTATAACAATCACTATGCTGTACAGAAGAAATCATCACAACATTGTAAATCAATGATTCAATTTTTAAAAAAGAATCTGTACTCAGCCAAGAGATATATTTGAAAAGTTGTCAGATGAGGGAGTTTGACAAGGAGCTCTTGTTAATTTTTATATGCTCTTTCCACAAACATAGGTTGTCTATAACATCCAATAGATTATGCCCTGCGGGTATGGAAATGGACTGAAAGTGATTCTTGCCCAGAAGTACCTGGAGGACATAGAATCCCCCCATCTCATCTTGCACACCTTGCTCTCTACCAGACACACACGTACAAAAAAAAGAAAACAGGAATCAAGATGACTAGATTATAATATAGTAAAAGAAAAATATAAGATTCAATAGATAAGAGATACAGAGAAATCCAAAGATAAGATGAAAATGAATAACGAAAAGGAAAATAAGTCAGAGATCCAAAAGATAATACAAATCCAAAAGGGAAAAGTTTTTTGAAAAAACCTAATTCAAAGTAAGAAAGTGTGCCAAACTGACGCAAAACCCTCAATGATGTGTGTCTGTGTGTGCAGTTTAAGTAATAATATAACTCCATTCTCAGTAAAGCTAAGAAAAACATAAGCAACTGAAGCAAGCAGCAAAAATCAAACCATTTTCTTTATGGGAAGTTTTGAGTGGTTTTCATGAACAGAGACTAAGGGGACAGAGAGCAGAGAAAGGACCATCTACAACTTCCCAGGACAATTATCTTCCCCAGTTTCTTACCCAGTGAAGATATACTGTCTCAGAATACAAGCCGAGTGGGACTCCCCTGGCAGTCCAGTGGCTAAGACTTCATGCTTCCAATGCAGAGGGCACTGGTGTGATCCCTCACTGGGGAACTAAGACCTGCACATGCCAAATGGTACAGAAATAAAATATAATAATAGTAAATATTATTATTAAAAAATAATGCGCAGTCCCAGCAATTGTGCAAGCATACAGCTGTCAGTGTTTGCTTTAGTTTCTTTGGTAACCAAAATACCCTCTAGTGAGCCCATATTGTATATATGTCAAGGTGTTCAGTCGTGTCCGATTCTTTGCAACCCCAGGGACTTTAGCACACCAGGCGCCTCTGTCCATGGAATTCTCCAGGCAAGAATACTGGAGTCAGTAGCCATTCCTTTCTTCAGGGGATCTTTCTGACCTAGGGATGAAACCCAGATCTCCCACAAAACAGGCAGATTCTTTACCATCTGAGCCACCAGGGAAGCCCCCAAAATAAAGCTAGCCACTTTCATATTAGCTCTCTTATTTAATTCCCTACACAATGCCAGTGAGGTTCAATAGTTCTCAAATATTTTTCATACCCTGTGTATTCATGTTCTACTGCTGCTGTAATAAATTAGAACATACTTAGTGGTTTATAACAATACAAATTTCTTGTAACAGTTCTGAAGGCCAGAAATCCAAAACAAGCTTTACAGGGCTAAAATCAAGGTGCTGGGGCAAGCTGGATCACTCTGGAATCTCTAAGGGAGAATCTATTTCCTAGCATTTTTCTAGTTTCCAGAGGCTGTCCTTGAACCATGGCTTATGGCACTGTATCAGAATACATTTTCTTGCTGTTTCTTTCTGCACATTGCCTTCTCTTTTAATTCTGATTTTTTTTTTTGCTTGCATCTCTTATAATAGTAAGGATGCTTCTGATTATATCAGGTCTATCCAAACAATCGACAGCAATCTCCCCACCTCATAATCCCTAAATTAATCACACTACAAAGTCCATTTTGCCATAAAAGGTAACATTATTAGATTCTCAGGATTAGAATGTGAGCATCTTCAGAGACCACTACTCAGCCTGTTACAGACTGATTGTGTCAGAATTACCCAAAGGGTGGGTAGTTAATAGTATTGGGTCCATGTTCATGTCTGAGTTTGGGTAATTAAGTTAAAGTTATATAAGCTGGGTAAGTGGTATATGTCAACTCTCTTACAATTTTGGCAACATTTCTGAGTCTAAAATTAGTGAAAAACAATAAAATGTCACTGAGGACATCAACAGGCACACAGATGTGCCTGTTTATGTCCTGGGTGTTTTATTAAAAACAAAGATTCCTAGGTTTCTAGGTTCCTCCCAGGATTATAGAAACACATTTTCCAAAGACAGAGTCTGAGAATCTATCGTTTAGACAAGCACATGATCTCACAGGCATGTTGACAATTGCTAACTTGAGATGATGACAGTACTATCCAAAATGGAATCCACTATCAGCAACAGCATCTGAGGTCTTTCCAAAATGTACTTTCTCAAGCCTACCCCAAACCTACCAATTTGAATCTCTCCTGGTTGTGGGGACCAGGAAGCTGTGTCTTAACAAATTCTTCATGTGATTCTTTTGCATAATATATTTTGATAAGTACTAGGCAACACATAAGTAAGGCATGGGGCATAACTCTCCAGCTATTATTATCTCCAGTTACTTCAAGCCTGAGAGAACTGAGGATCAGTTAAATGAGGTACTCAAAGTAAAATTGCCAGCATATGCCAAAACTGAGACAAAGTCCAGGTGTGATTGAAATCTACAACAATTTGTCATTTAATTCTGATATTTCATCTTTAAGTTAAAAGTCTTCCCTCAAATGCACATATATTACTCTGCATGAAAGTGAAAGTGAAGTCACTCTGTCATGTCCAGTTCTTTGCAACCCCGTGGACTATAGCCTGCCAAGGTCCTCCATCCTTGGAATTTTCCAGGCAAGAATAGTGGAGTGGGTTGCTATTTCCTTCTCCAGGGGATCTTCCTGACCCAGGGATCACATTACTCTGCATAGATAAATCATTAAGATGAACAAATTATATTCATTCATTGAACATGAATAAGGTAACCTGTTACTATCAGGGACTTGAAGGAATGAGACTCAGAATAGTCAGTCTGATGGTCAAAGGAAAATCTGATATCATAGCCCTTCAACATACTGACCCAACCATATATTTCAAAACTTTCAATCCAAATAGTTCTTCCTTCAATTTTTTATTCAATTGTCATTAAAAGATATTTCTTAGATATAACTTAGTATAACTTTCATATTTTGGGGGATTATGATTAATGCCAGAAAATATGATTATCTTACTCACAAAGGGACAGTCAAGGAAGCAGATTGATGTTTGGTAAAAGGGACATTTGGTAAGGCAACTCAAAACAAAGAAAGAATATGCCACAGAAAAGCACTCTACGAGGTTGAGCATCACAGCAGAGTGAGAGTCTGACGGTCATGATGATGTTACACATTCATGTTCTGAGCATCTTCCTTAGGACCGCTCTCCACTGTGGTCCAACCTGATGGAAGCGATGAAACTGAATGATTGACAGCCAACCCCGGAAAAGAGGCCCCAAAAGAGAGACTACAAGAGAGGCAGCAGAGGAGGCAGAGATTTAAAAGCCTCTATAGAGGAAGGGAGAGTTTTGCCCCAGGGCCTTAAGAAGAGTAATTAACTGTGAAGTGGGAGTCATGAATGGCCTACCTTCACTGAGATCAGAGGACAAGTGGATGAGAGTAACAGAGCCCCTCACAACTGTGGATTCTACGTGAGTTAAAAGATACAAATCAAACTCAAGTTATGGTTTCCAGGACTCTGCTGTGCTTGTCCAATGGATTGAAGGATGTTTAATATAGGTTGAACTCCCATCCTACCCTCAGGCAGACACAGAACTCTGAGTGAGCAGCAAGGCAGGATGGGAGTAGGCTTGATGCCTTGAGGTTTGCCGGAAGAAGAAAATCAGCTTCACCTAAGCCGAGGGGTCTCAGAGGGTGAGCCCCAACCCACCATGTGGGCCTCAGTGCCAGACCATCCTCTTTCTCCAGACCCCAGAACTTTTCCTTCTGTATTGAGTGGGAAGCTGGCCTACCATGGGCTCCGAGCGCTTCCAAATGCTAGGGACACGTCAAAGGCTCACTAATTTCAGATCTCATAAAGCCTCTGGCTGTGAAGAAAACCAATTGATTTTTGAAGGGACAAAAGTGAGGGAAATAAATCATAGAAACCATGCCGGGACACTATTTGACATCGGTTCAACAGCTTCCATCATAACCACCTACAGCCTGATCTGAATTAATTTTAAAGTGCTTTGTAAACCACTCAAGTACTTAGCAATTCTTTCTGAGGCATGCAGGCTAAAAGCCCACAAGCAGAATGTTGGGAAGGGAGAGAGATGCTGTCTGCTGTCTGAGCTGTCCTGATTTGCTGGCTGCCTTCCAGAGTGCTTGATTAGATCAGGACCTAAATTTGTCACTGACCTGTTTTCACATCTCTGCTACAGGCAGGTAATTGAAGCCCAGCACTCTGGCATTATCTATGCATGAAACTTGGATTTAGCCAATTCTGTGTTTCATATCTGAATTCTGTGAATAGTAGCATACTAAGTACAGTCTATGCCTGTAGTTATTGTTAGAGGTGGGTAAGAGCTTCTCAGGTGGTTCATTGGTAAAGAATCCATCTGTCAATGCAGGAGACCAGGGTTCAATACCTGTGTCGGGAAGATTCCCCTGGAGAAAGAAATGGCAACTCACTCCAGTATTCTTGCCTGAGAAATCCCATGGACAGAGGAGTGTGGCAGGTTACAGTCCACAGGGTCACAAAGAGTTGGACATGACTTAGCAACTAAACAACAGCAAAGAGCCTAATAGTGTGGGGGTAAAGCTTATTTAACTTATATGCAGAGTACATCATGAGAAACGCTGGGCTGGAAGAAGCACAAGCTGGAATCAAGATTGCCAGGAGAAATATCAATAACCTCAGATATATAGATGACACTACCCTTATGGCAGAAAGTGAAGAGGAACTAAAAAGATTCTTGATGAAAGTGAAAGAAGAGAGTGAAAAGGTTGACTTAAAGCTCAATATTCAGAAAACGAAGATCATGGCATCTGGTCCCATCACTTCATGGGAAATAGATGGGGAAACAGTGGAAACAGTGTCAGACTTTATTTTTCTGGGCTCCAAAATCACCGCAGATGGTGATTGCAGCCATGAAATTAGAAGACGCTTACTCCTTGGAAGAAAAGTTATGTCCAACCTAGATAGCATATTCAAAAGCAGAGACATTACTTTGCCAACAAAGGTCCGTCTAGTCAAGGCTATGGTTTTTCCAGTGGTCATGTATGGATGTGTGAGTTGGACTGTGAAGAAAGCTGAGTGCCGAAGAATTGATGCTTTTGAACTGTGGTATTCGAGAAGACTCTTGAGAGTCCCTTGGACTGCAAGGAGATCCAACCAGTCCATTCTGAAGGAGATCAGCCCTGGGATTTCTTTGGAGAGAATGATGCTAAAGCTGAAACTCCAGTACTTTGGCCACCTCATGTGAAGGGTTGATTCATTGGAAAAGACTCTGATGCTGGGAGGGATTGGGGCAGGAGGAGAAGGGCACAACAGAGGATGAGATAGCTGGATGGCATCACCAACTCGATGGACGTGAGTTTGAGTGAACTCCGGGAGTTGGTGATGGACAGGGAGGCCTGGCGTGCTGCAATTCATGTGGTTGCAAAGAGTCGGATACGACTGAGCAACTGAACTGAACTAAACTGAACTGAAAGGAAACTCGGGAGTGATTCAAGCAGAGAAGATAGTATGCACCTCCATGAATGAGCTCATACACAAACTTCCACCAGATTGCTGCTGAGGATACACAAGGCTACAGATAAATCAGAAAATCATTGAACTGACCTGATTCCATTTAACAATTTTGAAAGCCATAGCTCTGCACTGATACACTGCACTGCACAAATATCATTCCAATGCCCCGGGATTGAGAAGCTTCTTGGTTAGGTGTTCCAGGCCTAGAATTCTAGAACAATAAATATAAATTGCACACTTCTTGGCTCCAAAGAATGCACATTATCATGTAAATTTATCTACAAGAGAGTGCCAGAAGTCCTGTGATGGAGTTAAGCCCTTATGCTGTAGGAGCAGAGAAGATGGGCTGCCATCCCAGGATGACATGGCTTAAGAGAGAAAGAAAGGTCAGGGATAGGAAGACACTGGGAAGAAGAGAAGAGTGAAATCCTAAACGACTAGGGCCATGACTACCAAACCTTTGTGAGCAAGAGAATCACCAGGGAGCTTTGGTCAAAATGCAGATTCCCAGGCCACTCCTCAGCCTCTCAAGTTTATTATTAACTGGGACCTGAGTGGATCCCAGGAACCTGATTTTTCACAAGCATCCCCAGATGATTCTATCTCAAGGGGTCCTGAACCCCATCTGGGGAAAACTTTTACCCAAACCAAGCCAAGCCTAGCCCCACTCTCACGTGCGCTATTCCTAATCTGAGGTAGGCAGCATCACAGTTAGAGAAACCATCATTACTGACTTGATCTATATTTTCTCTATTCTTTCACCTGCAACCTTTGAAAATCATGCCCCCCTTCACTCAGTCACTCACGTGCTCTCCTCTCTCTGGAAAGTGCACCCTTCATATCCCAATGTGAAGTGAGGATACCATGACCTCTTAAGTTACCATGATCAGGATAAATTTGCTTTTTATCCTGACCTCTGAAGAAGAAAAATCTTTGTCTTCAATTAAAGGAAGGTAAACATCCTCAGGGAGGCAGGATTATTTGCAGAAGTGCCAGGGAACTTTATTGACCAAAAAGATTAGACCTTGAAGGTGACCATTTATTTAGCTTATGAGAAAAGGTACCCCAGCGCTCTGGGACCAACCCCTTCTGTGGACTGCTCACTCTATCCATCCTTGCTAGCTCTTACACAAAACGAAAGATGAATGAATCTTCCTTTCTTTGTGGTCCAGTGAATTTTATGCTTCCCTCCATATTTTCAGAAGATAAGGTCAGTAAATAACCTCTGAGTAACCACTAAAGCCAGAGTCCTTGAGAAGTCCCACCCTTCCCTGAATCCCCGAGGACTAAGGGAAAGAAGGCTGATGGCCACAGGAGCCTTCCCAAGTAGAGTTTTCTCAGACAATTTACACATATCACCAAACACCAAAGGAAAAACAACTTAGAAGATACAACTGGGCACTAATTGTCCTACCTAGATGAATCCTAATTTTTCAAGGTCTCCTGCAGCCCCTTTCTATATCCTTCTTTCCATACCTAATGTTTTCCCTGATTCTGTGTGTATCTCCCACGTCCATCTTTATGCCTCTGCTCTAGTTGCAGACCACCACCCAGAGCCTCACCGTATGTCTCTTCGGGATCCACAGTATCAGACTCAGAACCAGCCTACTGACCCCAAACCATCCCACCAGTGTGGCAAGATAAGCACTTTAAATGCACAGCTAATCCTAGGCAATTCCTTTGCTTGGTGGCTCCCTGATGCCTACACGGAAGAGCTTCCTCAACACTGGAACTTGACTTCACCCTATGCAACAGTGTAAGAGGTCTCTGTGCTGTTTTCTTCCAAGGACTGTCTCTTCTTTGCTTTGGTTGCTGTGGCTTGTGGGTGCTTTTTAACATTACTTTAAAATTTTTATTTATTTTTAATTGAAAGATAATTGCTGTATAGTATTGTGTTGGTTTCTACCAGACATCACTGTGAATCAACCATAGATTTACCTACGTCCCTTCCCACATGAACATGCCTCCCACCTCCCTTTCTATCCCATCCCTCTAGTCCCTGGGATTTCTTTGGAAGGAATGATGCTAAAGCTGAAACTCCAGTACTTTGGCCACCTCATGTGAAGAGTTGACTCATTGGAAAAGACTCTGATGCTGGGAGGGATTGGGGGCAGGAGGAGAAGGGGACGACCGAGGATGAGATGGCTGGATGGCATCACCGACTCGAAGGATATGAGTTTGAGTGAACTCCGAGAGATGCTGATGGACAGGGAGGCCTGGCGTGCTGTGATTCATGGGGTCGCAAAGAGTCGGACATGACTGAGCGACTGAACTGAACTGAACTGAGTGTACGTTTTAATGTTGTAAACATGCCTAGTAAATATTCAGACTGCAAAAGGGTATGAGGCAAAAAAGTAAGTTTCCTTCCTCCACTGACTCCCATCCGGTACATTTTCCCAGAGGCAACAGTGCTACCAGTGTCAGAGCTATTTAGTTCATCTATAAGCACAATAAGCAATATCCCTATGTAGAGTAATACTTGTGCCCTTTTTTAAAATAAATAGTAGCATACTATGCACACCGTTCTGCACTTGACTTTTGTCATAAGGTCTTAGAGATTGTTCTGTATTGGTATACATGGATAGATCTCCCACATCCTTTTTAGCAGCTGTCTGATATTCCATTATAAACATATCATAAAACTACTAATGAACAACTTGATTAGTCTAGCCTTTTGCTACTAAAAATAATGCTAAATTACACATCTAGTTCTATTAAGAACAGATTACAGTGAAGCTATTGAAGCTCAGGCTTCAGAGTCCCTTACTCTCATGGGCCCTTAAGTGCAATTTCCCCTTAAAGAGAAAACCATAAAATTAGACATGCTTCAAGAGCCACAAAATCCGGATCAGCACCTGAATGTAGTATAAATTGTCTAAGGCAGCAGAGTCAAAGTGCATGTGTATTTTACATTTTGAATAATGGTGCTGAAGTCTGAAATCAAGTCTACAATCCATGTTGATGGACACTCTCATCACCTTCAATTCTCAGAGGGAGTCTGTTGACAACTCCAGTAGGAGGCACCCTTTGGAATCTTGCTTTAGTTATTCAGGTACTGGTCTTGTCTTCTTCCTGGGGCTGTAGGCACCTTGAAGTCAGCACTCAAGTCCTCTGTCTCTATTCTGCTCAGAACAAGGCATAGCTGCTCCACACAGCAGACACTCAAATATTTGTTGTCTCTGCTGGAAGTTCTTTTCAGACATGAAGGATGTATAATCAGACAATAAAATACTTATTGAGTGACCAGTAAAGCACTTCTGTGTCACCTTCCATACAATTTGATTTTCTTAGCTTTTATCCCTAACATACCAGGTCCACCAACTTTGCAGATTTAATGACTATGCTTTCCTTTCCATTATTGCAAAAGTGTGAATAGCCCAGGTGTGTCTGACTCTTTGCAATCCCATGGACTACAGCCCACCAGGCTCCTCTGTTCATGGAATTCTCCAGGCAAGAATACTGGAGTGGGTTGCAATTCCCTTCTCTAGGCAATCTTCCTGATGCAGTGATCAGGGATCGAACTGAATCTCCTGCATTGCAGGCAGATCCCTTACTGTCTGAGCCATGCCCCTTTAAATTTCCATCATTAGTCAGGTAAAAATAGTTACACAGCAGTGGCCTAAGGCTCAAGGCCTACAAAATATTATCTAATAAGTTCTCTTCTCCTTTTTTAATATTGCAATAAAGCCACTGATATTGCAGTCTAAATATAGCCTTGCAAACAAATTTAATTTGCAAATATGAAACAGAATCAAAAGCTCATTTAAGCTAAAACACATGCTGGCTACTTCTTTTTAATTATTTTCAATAAGGGGTTCATTATGTTGCCAAAGAGGCAAATTTTGTCTATTCAACATAGTTCGTTCTTTACAAAACAGCACCAGGTATAAGAAAACCCTTCAATTTGTCTGCAGTGTTTGCTAGTAAGTTCAGAGGCATTCAAGTTAAGGTAACCAGCATATGTAGGCACTAATTTGGATGGGATATGTAATTCCTCATTTTTGAAATCAGTGCTGAAGGCATCATTTTTTTTAATATAATAGAAACTTAGATTAGAGAATCCCAGAAGTCCACTTAAGCATTATTGTACATTAATCTTTGCCTCTTTGACTGTCGTTAGATATTCACTCAATTCCATTTCAGCTGTCCCTCCATACTTCCTAAAATCTCTTTTCTTCTTTCATTCAGCCCAGAAGTTTTTCATCTTTGATATGCATCATAATTACTTGGAGAATTATTAAAAACACAGTTCCCTGTTCCCATCCCTATAGTGTCTGACTCAGTAATTTTCCTAGACCTTGCTACTGGAGAAGCTCGGTGTATACTTAGAATCTCAGGCCTCATCTAGCCCTATTGAATTAGAACCTGCACTTTTACCAAGATCCCTAAGGTATCTGGATGCTTTTTAAATTTGGGGAAGCACTGAGCGATCCCATTCTTACATTCAGCTTTTCAGTTTGTTTCCTTGATTCCATCCTCTCTTATCTATTCAAAGACACTATTTGTTAAATCACCTCCTTATTTTCTTATATTGTCACTGGGCAAGGTACTTGAAATTCAGCAGTGAATGAGTCAAACAAAGTTCCTACCACCAAAGAATTTATCTTTGGGAGGAAAGATAGTAAATGCAACCAACAAATGAAATGAAATAGCTGATGGCCAGGATAGGTTAAGAAGGAAATAAACACAGTATAATAATGAAATGGGTGCTAGTATTATTTTTTAAGTTTTTTTTTTTTAATTGGAGGATAATTGTTTTACAATATTGTGTTGGTTTGTGCCGTAAAACATGAATCAGCCATATGCCCTCTTTCTTGAGTCTCTCTCCCACCCTACCCCCATTATTCTTATTTTACAGACAAGGAAATTGATTTTGGAGGTTACACAATTAGTTGAGAGTCACACAGCTAGTAAAGGACAGAGTAGTATTTAACCTAAAACAGAGCCTATGGTCTTAAACTACACACTAACACAGCTTCACTGAAAGCCCAGGGAGATTCATCCATACCGCATTTCTGGCCACTTATGGCACTTTTGCATTTATTATTTCAAGTGTTTTGACCCTTCTGTTCTCCGTTCCAGGTTTTCTCGCCCTGATAAGTTTGGATACATTTCTCAAACTCTGATCCTGCCTCTGCTGCTGCTACTGCTGCTAAGTCGCTTCAGTCGTGTCTGACTCTGTGCAACCCCATAGACGGCAGCCCACCAGGCTCCCCCATCCCTGGAATTCTCCAGGCAAGAACACTGGAGTGGGTTGCCATTTCCTTCTCCAATGCATGAAAGTGAAAAGTGAAAGTGAAGTTGTTCAGTCGTGTCCGACTCCTAGTGACCCCATGAACTGCAGCCTACCAGGATCCTCCGTCTATGGGATTCTCCAGGCAAGAGTACTGGAGTGGGTTGCCATTGCCTTCTTCAATTAACTGGAATTCTCCAGGCAAGAACACTGGAGTGGACTGCCATTTTCTTCTCCAACGCACTGAAAGTGAAAAGTGAAAGTGAAGTTGCTCAGCCGTGCTGGACTCTTAGCGACCCCATGGACTGCAGCCCATTAGGCTCCTCTGTCCATGGGATTTTCTAGGCAAAAGAGTACTGGAGTGGGGTGCCATTGCCTTCTCCAGATCCTGCCTCTACTTCTGATGTATTTACCCACCCTTTGCTTCTCATACCACATTGGAAGAACAACAATCGAACATTTTACACCAAACTTAGACGGTTCAACTGCCTCCCTACTGGATAAAAAATTGACCATCTTATCCATTATCTTTTCTAAAAAGAAAAAAAGAAGAAAGAAACCAGCTTCTCTGTTACTACAAATCACCAATAATATCTCCTTGACTGCTTTCCTAGAGGTAAAACAGATAGTAAATTAAAACACACACCTAGGGTACATAGAAGAGATCCTACATTTTCCCTCAAATCCATAAAATGACAACTGCTCTCTCACTCAGGTTATAGACACTTGTGTGTCTTGTCTATAACCAGTTAACTTTAGGCAAATACCCTCCCTAAGAGCAGCATTCAATTTTCACAGCACTCTGCTAAAACACCGCAAATACATTTTACTTCATACAAGAATTTCTTAGAAAACTTGATGCTTGGGATAGGAAGAGATTTTTGTTTCAACAATATTATTAAACTTAAAAATATGCCTTAGGGGGGAAAAAAGTGTCTTGACACAGTTGGAAATAAAGAGAAAGAAAAGCACTATAGTGGACCCTTCTGGCTGCCTCACAACATTCTTTCCACCTTTCTCTTGAATACACTAACCCATGTAGTATTCAAATTCGACCCTGATTAATCTTAATCAGTGTTCAAGCTGGTTTTAGAAAAGGCAGAGGAACCAGAGATCAAATTGCCAACATCCGCTGGATCACTGAAAAAGCAAGAGAGTTCCAGAAAAACATCTATTTCTGCTTTATTGACTATGCCAAAGCCTTTGACTGTGTGGATCACAACAAACTGTGGAAAATTCTGAAAGAGATGGGAATACCAGACCACCTAACCTGCCTCTTGAGAAATCTGTGTGCAGGTCAGGAAGCAACAGTTAGAACTGGACATGGAACAATAGACTGGTTCCAAATAGGAAAAGGAGTATGTCAAGGCTGTATATTGTCACCCTGCTTATTTAACTTCTATGCAGAGTATATCATGAGAAATGCTGAGTTGGATGAAGCACAAGCTGGAATCAAGATTGCTGGGAGAAATATCATTAACCTCAGATATGCAGATGACACCACCCTTATGGCAGAAAGTGAAGAGGAACTAAAAAGCCTCTTGATGAAAGTGAAAGAGGAGAGTGAAAAAGTTGGCTTAAAGCTCAACATTGAGAAAACTAAGATCATGGCATTCAGTCCCATCATTTCATGGCAAATAGATGGGGGAACAGTGGAAACAGTGGCTGACTTTATTATTTTGAGCTCCCAAATCATGACAGATGGTGACTACAGCCATGAAATAAAAAGACACTTACTCCTTAGAAGAAAAATTATGAGCAACCTGCTGCTGCTGCTAAGTCGCTTCAGTCGTGTCCAACTCTGTGCGACCCCCCAGATGGCAGCCCAAGCAGGCTCCCCTGTCCCTGGGATTCTCCAGGCAAGAACACTAGAGTAGGTTGACATTTCCTTCTCCAATGCATGAAAGTGAAAAGTGAAAGTGAATTTGCTCAGTCATGTCCGACTCTTAGTGACCCCATGGACTGCAGCCCACCAGGCTCCTCCATCCATGGGATTTTTCAAGCAAGAGTACTGGAGTGGGGTGCCATTGCCTTCTCCATGAGCAACCGAGACAGCATATTAAAAAGCAGAGACATTACTTTGCCAACAACGGTCCATCTAGTCAAAGCTGTGGTTTTTCCAGTAGTCATGTTCAGCTGAGCACCAAAGAATTGATGCTTTTGAACTGTGGTATTGGAGAAGACTCTTGAAACTCCCTTGGACTGCAAGGAGATCCAACCAGTCCATCCTAAAGGAAATCGGTCCTGAATATTCATTGGAAGGATTAATGCTGAAGCTGAAACTCCAATACTTTGGCCACCTGATGTAAAGAACTGACACATTTGAAAAGACACTGATGCTGGGAAATATTGAAGGAGGTAGAAGGGGATGACAGAGGATGAGATGGTTGGATGGAATCACCGACTCAATGGACATGAGTTTGAGTAAACTCTAGGAGTTGGTGATGGTCAAGGAGGCCTGTTGTGCTGCAGTCCATGGGGTCACAAAGAGTTGGACACAACTGAGTGACTGAACTGAACTGAATTTTAATCATGAGAATCTAATTTCTCTTTGCCAATAATTGACTTAGAAAACCAGACTTAAGCCATGCAATGGATAGCTTGTCTCTACAGAGGTTAATTGAAAAATGAACCCATGAAGATCTTTCTCTTCCTCTAGATTTTGCTATGTGAGAATGTGAGTCCTAAAGCAAATTAACTGCGAGGGGCTGACACATTAAACCAAGAGTGTTAACTGAGATACGGAACCAGAAGTTCCAGAAAAAACCTAAAACCTGAGGGCATCCGGCTGCCATATTTTATCAAATCTGTCATAAGACATAAGCCATCTGTCATAAGACATCCATTAGACAAGGACCACTCTGTCCCTGAGACAGAATGCTTTCTTACACTCAAAGGTTTTCTTTTTTAAAAAAACTTAGTTTCTGAAATAGCTCTTTTAGACTTATCTGGGCATAGATATTATATCACCTTATTAGGCATAATAAGACGGATCCACACCAAACAACTTTAAGATCATCTCAAAACTCCACAATAAGTCTGGCTCTCCTCGGATCCTGTACACTGAACTCCTCTATGCCATTAAAGATCCTAGCAGTGCCTTTTCTTCTCTTGTATAAGAATGGTCCACTACCATCTTCAGATTTTCCTTTTAACCCAGGAATACCTATTCTAATATTGATATGCACATGGAGGCAATGATATTATACTCACTTCCTGGCCAACAGTGATTTTCAGACACACTGAGATTAATATATGGAAATTGTGCATATTAGGATCATTGAAAACAGAGGGTGGTGCTGGTGTTCAGTCGCTTCCAACCCCATGGACCATAGCCCACCAGGCTCCTCTGTCCATGGGATTTTCCTGGCAAGAATCCTGGAGTGGGTTGCCATGCCTTCCTCCAGAGGGTCTTCCTGACCCAGGGATTGAACCCACATCTCCTGCATTGCAACGGGTTCTTTACATGCTGAGCCAGCGAGGAAGCCCATAGACGCCTTTAAATGTCTATACAGACATTTGGAACTTAACCATTGATATGAGAACATGCCTGCTGAGAGGTGACCCAACTCTCCACTATCATGTCTACTAACTACTCCTTCAGAATCACACTAAACAACTGGAGATATGGGGCCAACAGCAGGGTCTGTGCTGAAGGATTCTCTAAGGCAACAGTGATTTATGGGTTGAATGGTGAGTCATTGGTGAAACTTTACACAGTATTTGAATGCAATTCTTTGTTTGTTGTTGTTTGTTTTGGCTGTGCCCAAGTGACCAGGGGGATCTTAGTTCCTTAACCAGGGATTGAACCAAGGCCCTTGGCAGTGAGAACTCAGAATGAGTTCGAACTACTGGATCACCAGAGAAGTCCCTAGAAAGCAATTCTTAAACGGCATGGAACAGGCTGGCAATAGGTGTTAACATCCACATTATAATTCATTGTCCAGTACACCCAATCTGCCCGAGTTGAATTAAATATTACTTGTCACAATACAAAGGGAGATTTACTACCATTGGTTTAGAGGATGACAATATTCTAAGTTAGTGGAATAAGTAAACTGTGTTCAGGGTTATTAAAAAATGTGTGGGGCATGTTTATCGAAGAGTATGAGACAGTTGAACAGAGCCATGGAGATACCTTTATAAATTAGATTATAATTTAAGAGTAAATGTACTCAAGTTAATAATATTTTTGCCAGAAAAGTAGAGCCTCATCTTGAAACTAAATATCCTCAAAAATTAGTCACATGTAGTTTATGGGTTCTCAGGTTGAGTCTTCCTGTATTTCGTATCAGTGCTCCATTAAAACAAATCACTTAAACAACACTCCAATATGTTTTAACCTCCAGAGAAGGGAATAACAATGATAACAAAAACGAAAACAACAGCACCATGCATTGAGTACTTTGTATGTTATAGGCACTGTATTATGTACTTAATACACAAGGCCCCCATTTCATCTTCACTTGTAAAATGGACACTTGGATTAACACCATTTTATAGACAAGGACTCTGAGGCTTGAAAGTTCTTCTCCCATTGGGAAGCAGCAGAGGCATGCATCAAACCCAGCCCTTCCATCCCCTAAGACTATTCACCTTCCACTCACTGCCCATTGCCACTAATTTTGGCCACTAAGGTGGCAAAATAAAACCAGGGGTCCTTCTGAGCCTTTCTATGAAGATCAGAAGGATGCTCTATTTGACTCTCATCAGTATATTGGGAAAAGATATGTTGATTTAAACATATAGCTACTCAAATTTTGGAATTTCTCCTGCAAACCAGGATATGTAAGAGTTGGTTGAGAGTTAAGTAATTTATGCACCGAGTGAAGGACTAGCAAAATTTAAAATTTTTTGAAAATTATACTCATTTTTTGGGTCCTATTTATGACAATAGATAATATCTGGTTTTAAGTATGAATAAAGAGAGTGGTAAGGAGATAAATAATGAGAGTGTAACTATAGACACATATAACTTTATAATTAGACTTTTTAAGATCTTTAATATATTTCTCAACTGCAACATTCAGGGCTACCATGCACATCAAGTCAGGCAATCTTGGATTCCAGTTCTTGGCTACCAGCTGTGTGACTTTGGTCAAGTTACTTAACTTCTCTGAATTTAGTTCCTCCACCCATAAAATAGGGAATAATAATGCTTCCTCTTAAGAATTATTTTGAAGTTTACAAATGATATATGTGATATGCCTTTTACAGTGTCTAACACATTCACTTACTCATTCATTCATGTATTTAGCCCTTCAGTATTCATTGAGCACTTACTCTATTCCAGTCACACTACTAAATATTAAGGACACAGAGGTAAACAACCGAACTCAGTAAGACACAAACTTGTCCTCATAAAGTATACATTTTTTGGTGAGGAACTGCATTAAATCAATGAATCATAAAAATGTATTTGTAAAGTCACAACTGTGAAAAGTACACCTAGAAAGAGAAGCTAACTGAAAGAGCTCCCAGTGATCAAAACTGAAGCAATTTGAGCAAGAAAAAAAAGTAGCATTAGATTATAACTCAAAGTATAAAATAAGTAACCTCCAAAGTATCCATGAAACCCTCTTACACTGTGGGTGGGAATGCAAATTGGTGCATCCACTCCAGAAAACAGTGTGGAGGTCGCTTAAAAAAAAAAAAAAAAAAAGAGCTACCATATGATTCAGAAATCCCACTCCTAGACATATATCCAGAAATGATGAAAATGAATTCAGAAAGATCCATGCACCCCAATGTTTCTAGCAGCACTACATACAATGCTAAGATGTGGAAACAAACTCAAGTGTCCATTAACAGATGAATGTATAAAGATTTAGTGTATATGGTTCAGCTCAGTCACTCAGTCCTGTCCGACTCTTTGCGACCCCATGGACTGCAGAACACCAGGCCTCCCTGTCCATCTCAAACTCCCAGAGTTTACTCAAACTCATGTCCATTGAATCAGTGATGCTATCCAACCATCTCATCCTCTATCATCCCCTTCTCCTCCCACCTTCAATCTTTCCCAGTATCAGGGACTTTTCAAATGAGTCAGTTCTTCGCATCAGATGGCCAAAGTATTGGAGTTTCCGCTTCAGCATCAGTCCTTCCAATGAATATTCAGGACTGATTTCCTGTAGGATGGACTGGTTGGATCTCCTTGCAGTTCAAGGGACTCTCAGGAGTCTTCTAAATACCACAGTTCAAAAGCATCAATTCTTTGGCACTCAGCTTTCTTTACAGTCCAACTCTCACATCCATACATGACTACTGGAAAAACCATAGCTTTGACTAGATGGATCTTTGTTGGCAAAGTAATGTCTCTGCTTTTAAATACGCTGTCTAAGTTGGTCATAACTTTTCTAAGGAGTAAGCGTCTTTTTATTTCATGGCTGCAGTCACCATCTGCAGTGATTTTGGAGCCCAAAAACATACAGTCTGACATTGTTTCCACAGTTTTCCCATCTATTTGCCATGAAGTGATGGGACCAGATCTTAGTTTTCTGAATATTGAGCTTTAATCCAACTTTTTCACTCTCCTCTTTCACTTCATCAAGAGGCTCTTTAGTTCTTCTTCGCTTTCTGCCATAAGGAAGGTGCCATCTGCATATCTGAGGTTATTGATATTTCTCCCGGCAATCTTGATTCCAGCTTGTGCTTCATCCAGCCCAGCGTTTCTCATGATGTACTCTGCATAGAAGTTAAATAAGCAGGGTAACAATATACAACCTTGACGTACTCCTTTTCCTATTTGGAACCAGTCTGTTGTTCCATGTCCAGTTCTAACAGTAGCTTCCTGACCTGCATACAGGTTTCTCAAGAGGCAGGTCAGGTGGTCTGGTATTCCCATCTCTTTCAGAATTTTCCACAGTTTGTTGTGATCCACACAGTCATAGGATTTGGCATAGTCAATAAAGCAGCTGCTGCTGCTGCTGCTGCTAAGTCGCTTCAGTCGTGTCCGACTCTGTGCGACCCCACAGATGGCAGCCCACTGGGCTCCGCCATCCCTGGGATTCTCCAAGCAAGAACACTGGAGTGGGTTGCCATTTCCTTCTCCAATGCATGAAAGTGAAAAGTCAAAGTGAAGTCACTCAGTCGTGTCTGACTCAGTGACCCCATGGACTGCAGCCCACCAGGCTCCTCCGTCCATGGGATTTTCCAGGCAAGAGTACTGGAGTGGGGTGCCATTGCCTTCTCCGCAATAAAGCAGAGATAGATGTTTTTCTGGAACTCTCTTGCTTTTTCAATGATCCAGTGGATGTTGGCAATTTGATCTCTGGTTCCTCTGCCTTTTCTAAATCCAGCTTGAACATCTGGAAGTTCATGGCTCATGTACTGTTGAAGCCAGGCTTGGAGATTTTTGAGCATTACTTTACTAGTGTGTGAGATGAGTGCAGTTGTGTGGTAGTTTCAGCATTCATTGGCATTGCTTTTCTTTGGGATTGGAATGAAAACCGACCTTTTCCAGTCCCATGACCAGTGTTGAGTTTTCCAAATTTGCTGGCATATTGAGTGCAGCACTTTCACTGCATCATATTTTAAGATTTGAATAGCTCAACTGGAATTCCATCACCTCCACTAGCTTTGTTCATAGTGATGCTTCCTAAGGCCCACTTGACTTCACATTCCAGGCTCTAGGTGAGTGGTCACACCACTGTGATTATCTGGGTCATGAAGATCATTTTGTACAGTTCTTCTGTGTTTTTTTGCCAACTCTTCTTAATATCTTCTGCTTCTGTTAGGTACATACCATTTCTGTCCTTTATCGAGCCCATCTTTGCATGAAATGTTCCCTTGGTATCTCTAATTTTCTTGAAGAGATCTCTAGTCTTTCCCATTCTATTGTTTTCCTCTATATCTTTGCATTAATCACTGAGGAAGGCTTTCTTATCTCTCCTTGCTATTCTTTGGAACTCTGCATTCAGATGGGTATATCTTTCTTTTTCTCCTTTGCCTTCCATTTCCCTTCTATTCACAGCTATTTGTAAGGCCTCTTCAGACAACCATTTTGCCTTTTGGTGTATACGCATATTAATATATACTATAGAATATTACTTGGCCATGAAAAAGAATGAAATAATGCCATTTGCGGTTATATAAATGGACCTAGAGATTATCATCATAGAAGGCAATGGCATCCCACTCCAGTACTCTTGCCTGGAAAATCCCATGGACAGAGGAGCCTGGTAGGCTGCAGTCCATGGGGTCGCTAAGAGTCGGACACGACTGAGCGACTTCACTTTCACTTTCATGCATTGGAGAAGGAAATGGCAACCCACTCCAGTGTTCTTGCCTGGAGAATCCCAGAGATTGGGGAGCCTGGTGGGCTGTCGTTTATGGGGTCCACAGAGTCAGACACAACTAAAGCAACTTAGCAGCAGCAGAGATTATCACAGTAAGTGAGATAAGTCAGAGAAAGACAAATATCACATGATACAGCTCATATGTGAAATCCAAAAAAGTGATACAAATGAACTTATTTACAAAACAGAAATAGACTCACAGACAAGCAAATAAAATTATGGCTACCAAAAGGGAAAGGGGAGAATGAATTAGGAGTTTGGAATTAGCATTTACTAGCTGGGCTGCCGTCCATGGGGTCGCACAGAGTCGGACACAACTGAAGCGACTTAGCAGCAGCAGCAACTACTATATTTAAAACAGATAAACAACAAGGTCTGTATAGCACAGGGATAAACAATCATTTTGCTGTACACTTGAAATTAACACAACATTGAAAATCAACTATCTGTCATAAAAATTAAATACCCATGATTCCATTGTGATATAGATATTAATAAATAAATAGATAAATAGGGGAGAAGAGCCAAATTTCAAATAGATCATGTAGGTAAATACTATACTCTAAAGGAGAGGGAACATAGCTCCCTACTCCTTAAAAGCACAGACTTGTGCATTGTGACTCTTTTCCAAAAAGTACAGTATGGAAAGGGGAAGATAAAAAGCAACTTTGCAGCAGAGAAACCTGACAAATGCTACTTCAGCCAGGGGATATAGGTCAACATCAATAGTCGTAAATGATGTTGATAGCATGTAACCCTGATATGATGTGATTAAAATAGCACCTCACCTCTGTGATCTTCCGGAAAATCTATAGCTCTAGTCTAATCATGACAAAGACATCAGATAAAAACCAATTAAAGGATACCCTACAAAGCACTTCATCAGTATGCCTGAAGATGGTCAAGGTCATCAAAAACAAGGAAAGCCTGAGAAACTCTCACTGTCAAGAAGAATTTAAGGAGATGCGATGACTCAATGCACTATATCTTGCATGAGAACCTGTAATAGGGAGAGAATATCAGGTAAAATTTAAGGAAATCTGAATACAGTATGCACTTTAGTTAGAAATAACATGTCAATACTGGTTTATCAATTGTAGCACATGTACTGTGCCTATACACGATGTTCATAAAAGGGAAAGCTGGCTGCAGGATATAAAGGAACTAAGCAGCATCTTCACAATTTTTCTGTAAGTTTATAACTGTTCTAAAAGTAAAGTTTACTTTAAAGAAATATTTTAAAAGTCTATAATGTGCTGTTGTAAACTTTAATAAACATATTTTCAAAAACTTTCAGACATGCTCCTAAATAGAAGCATATGGAACCTGTAGAGTAGGCAATTGCTAGATTTAACGTCCAGCTTCTGGATTTATATATGTGTGTACAACAGTTTTCTTGAGGCAGTACTTGAAGAGCTGAGTTTGGACCCATTTAGCAGTAGCTATTTCTTTATTCTGATAAATTTTGCTGCTGCTGCTAAGTCACTTCAGTCGTGTCCGACTCTGTGCGACCCCAGAGATGGCAGCCCACCAGACTCCCCCGTCCCTGGGATTCTCCAGGCAAGAACACTGGAGTGGGTTGCCATTTCCTTCTCCAATGCATGAAAGTGAAAGTGAAGTCGCTCAGTCGTGTCCGACCCTCAGGGACCCCATGGACTGCAGCCTACCAGGCTTCTCCATCCATGGGATTTTCCAGGCAAGAGTACTGGAGTGGGGTGCCATTGTTTTATTCTGATAAATTTTGCTAAATTTTTAAAAAAGAGCTCTGCCTCCTAAGTCAGAAATTTACTCTGTTGGAGTCACTGATTTGAGTTATGCAACCTCAGGGCCATTGCCTGGGAGAGGGGACAAGATCCCTAAGTATGACAGTTTCATGTGAGAGTCCAAGATGCTGCCACAATTCTATCAGTCTAAGAAGGAAACTAAGGTATCAGATGCTTGTGTGCTCAGCATGTAGCAAACTCTTTAAATAGAACCAATTTCACCTACTCTTCATAGACTTCTGAAGTTTGAAAACTCCCATTTTACAGATGGGGAAAACTAAGGCTCAGAAAGCATTCAACCAGATTGGCCAGAGCTCAGACTCATTAAATTGGACTATTTCTGGCTCTCTGTTTGGATCTTCCTGACTCAGGGATCGAATCCATGTCTCTTACATCTCCTGCTTTGGCAGGCATATTCTTTACCACTATTGCCACGTGGGAAGCCACTCAAAATAATTGCTCATTTTGTATTTATAACACAGAGACCATAGCCTTAATGAGATGAGTAATTTTAAAAGGCCTATTCTAGTCACAGTTATATGGGAATGTAAAAATCACAGAATGGTGAAAATGTCAATCTACTTCCTTATTAAAAATGGAAAAAATAAAAAACACAACAACAACTCCTCTGGTATAAAGTCACCAGTCAGACGTTTGAACTCAAAAGATCTCAGCAAAGTAGGTCTTGCTGAATTAAATGTATTATTCTTTACCACTATTGCCACGTGGGAAGCCACTCAAAATAATTGCTCATTTTGTATTTATAACACAGAGACCATAGCCCTAATGAGATGAGTAATTTTAAAAGGCCCGTTCTAGTCACAGTTATATGGGAATGTAAAAATCACAGAATGGTGAAAATGTCAATCTACTTCCCTATTAAAAATGGAAAAAATAAAAAACACAACAACTCCTCTGGCATAAAGTCAGCAGTCAGACGTTTGAACTCAAAAGATCTCAGCAAAGTAGGTCTTGCTGACTTAAATGTGCCTTTAATTGATGTTTTGGGTGAATGTCCCTTTGCAGCAAAGGGATCCACAATAACTGCCATTAACATGGAGCTCATTTTCCAACTGAGTGAACAGAATTGGGTGATGTTGTAAAGTTTGGTTGTTCTCTTTTCAGCGGTGCTCCGCTGTGTGAAGTTAATGGGGTAGAAGTAACTTGTGTGGCCAGGTCAAAATATTTCCAACAACAGAATCCAGGAATATATGAGTTGGCCAAAACAAACACAACCTGGGATCCGTTTTATGTCTTCCTCTCCAATTCTCTCACTCCAGGATTCAGGCATTATAGCGCTTCCCTGAACACCAGGCACACATTTTAACTCACATTTTAACCAAGACTGGATATACTGTGAGCCCTCCTACCCTCTCTTGCATATTTCTGTCAAATAACAATGTAAAAGAAGTCTTCCCTTCCTTGTTTACTGAGAAATCTTTCTGTATAGTGAGCTCTTCATATCGTGGGAACTTAGTTTTACTTCAAGAATCTATAGCTAAAATCCATTGAATCCTTACAGTATGCCAGGCAATGGGTTACATGCTTTACATAATTATCATATTACATAAATATATTAATCCTCAAAATACTTCATGTTAGAGGGAATGAATTCAAGCACCAAAATTTCAAATAATTTCACCAAGATTTCACAAGTAGTGAGTAGGGAAGCTACATTGTAAACAAGCTTGAGAACCTAAATGCTTCATCATTGCACCATGTCACCAGACATTACTACACAGCCATATCATCCAGAGAATTCTAGTCTCAACCTCCAACTTCAAACCTAGAACCAAGTTTTAAAGTTGGAATTCAAGTTTTGGAGTTGCTTATCCTAGAACTTGATGGTCTCCACTAAACTAAACCTTTGTCAGCCTTGCACAGCTCACTTCTTTCTGGGACTCGATTTCCTTAATTATTAAAAAAAAAGAAGAAGAAGAAGAAGAAGAAGGGAAGGCAGTGCTTAAGGGTAAGGATGATAAACCAGGTGGTGAAGAAACCTCCTCTCTCCAAAACCTTCTTTATAGCGTAACTGCCATTCCTATGATGGGAAAAAAATTTAAAGCGAACCCTCTCTGTCTTCTCTTTTCTTGACTCAGCTTCATTCCAACGTATCAAATACAGTTTTACAAAGTAAGCATCTCTCTACTAACCAATTTAGCACACTCTTTACAACAGCACTATACATACTCCACTTTTAAAATAATTAGTATTAAAAATTATACCTAAATATACTCTTACTGCTGAAATTCAAATGATGAAGTATTTTCACTTGCCCAAGATTTCTTTTTTATAGTAGCCTATTCTTTTCGTTTTTGTTGTGGGGGCTTCCCTGGCAGCTTAGTGGTAAAGAACTGTCTGCCAATGCAGGAGATGTGGGATTGATCCGTGGGTCAGGAAGATCCCCTGGAGTGGGGCATAGCAACCCACTTCAGTATTCTTGCCTGGAAAATCCCATGGACAGAGAAGCCTGGCAGGCTACAGCCCATGGGGTTGCAAAAGAGTTGGACACAACTTAGCGACTAAACAACAACAAATTCTTTTTAAAATAAATACCAATTCCTATTAAATATCTGAGGATAATAATTCTTGGACCTGCTATGTTCTGAATTTATTACTTATGTTTCACAGATTTGCCTTTCCCCAAATGCTTACTGGGGCTTCTCTGGTGGCTCAAACAGTAAAGAATCGGCCTGCAATGCAGGAGACCCAGGTTTGATCCCTGGGTTGGGAAGATCCTCTGGAGAAGGGAATGGCAACCCACTCCAGTATTCTTGCCTGGAGAATCCCATGGACAGAGCAGGCTGGCAGGCTAGAGTCCTTGGGGTCGCAAAGAGTCAGACAGGACTGAGCAACTAAAACACATAAATGTTTATTGACTTTGTCTGTTCATTTCTGATTTTATCATCACTTTTTGATAATTATCAAATTTCTAATTTGGTTTTATAGTAGCTTGCCTCTAGCAAGTATTTGAGTGTGTGTGTGTGTGTGTGTGTGTGTGTGTGTGTGTTGTCTATTCAGAGAGAGACAGAGAGTTTAAGGATTTAGTTCATGTAATTCAACCCTAGAAGTTTGGTAAGTCCAAAACCTGCACAGTCAGCCAGCAGGCTGGAGACTCAGGGAACAGTCACATTTCAAGCCCAAAGACAGTCTGCTGACAGACTTCCATCTACCTTGAGGAAGGTCATTTTCTCTTAAAGCTTCAACTGATTGAATTAGGCTTACCCACATAGTGGAGGATAATCTGCTTTATTCAAAGTCTATCAATTTGAATGTTAATCTCATCTAAAGAATACCCCCACAGAAATATCTAGAATAATATTTCATCAAGTATATGGGTACTATACACCAGCCACGTTGACACATAAAATTTATCACCAAAAAAGCTCCTAATTGGATATAAATTTTCAAGTCATAAAACAGATTCAGAGACATGAAATTGTCTCTACAATTATTAAGTTATTATGTATATGAAAAGTTATCACTCTAGACAAAAGTTCATGAGAGCAGAGACTATACCTGCTGGCTTCCATAACTTCCACATCAAGCATGACCCAAGTGCTCAATGAACATTGCTCCTTTAGGTACAATCCTGTACACTAGACCTCTTAAAAAAGAGATAGAAAGACTAGTTGCTCACCTCAGTTCTGTCTACATAGTAAAGGAAACCTGATCTTATTTGCTGCTGCTGCTGCTAAGTCGCTTCAGTCGTATCTAACTCTGTGTGACCCCAGAGACGGCAGCCCACCAGGCTCCCTGTCCCTGGGATTCTCCAGGCAAGAACACTGGAATGGGTTGCCATTTCCTTCTCCAATGCATGAAAGTGAAAAGTGAAAGTGAAGTCGCTCAGTTGTGTCCAACTCTCAGCAACCCCATGGACTGCAGCCTACCAGGCTCCTCCGTCCATGGGATTTTCCAGGCAAGAGTACTTATTTGGGGCAGCCTTAAAAGAATAATTCCTCCAACTAGGATCTAAATGAGCCCGTTATGACCAAATTTTGGCCAATGAGATGTAAGCAGAAGTGTTGAGTGGGATTTTGGGGAAAGTTTCACTAAAGAGAAGGCATATGACTTCTGAACCCCTTTCTGTACCCTGCTGCCTGGATCTTAGAAGTGATGGCCAGCTTAATCAGGATTCTGGTGTATGAAGATGAGGGTCATAACATAGCTGACAGCAGGAAGGAGCCCATGTCTCTGAAAAAAGCTTATATCCACCCGGCCAGCTTTTACTGCCTCCTTGTGGACTAACTTTACATAAATAAATTTCTATCTAAGTCACCGCTATTTTGGGTCTCCTATTATATGAATCCAAAACCTAATTCAAATATATATAATTTCCACTAAAAGACCTAGAAATGTGGATAGAATATAACATACTCATATAAATGCATAAAGACAATAAGAAAAAATTGACAGAAGCTGATCATTAGCAACCAAGTGAAGTGGATCTTTGTAACCAGGTGGGGACCTTGGACCAGAAATAAGCATGGTATTAGCATTGGTATTGAGTGCCTTCATAAAGCCAGGACTTTTGAATGTAACTGCCCCATCCAAAATGAAATGCAGACTGGAAAATATTTGCCCACTGGCAAAGGAAAATTAAAGTGGAATTTGCCTGTGTCAATCTTAGATATAAATAAGATAAAATTTCTTCTAATATGTATAACCTAGCATATCCACTTTCACTTTTCACTTTCATGCATTGGAGAAGGAAATGGCAACCCACTCCAGTGTTCTTGCCTGGAGAATCCCAGGGACGGGGGAGCCTGGTGGGCTGCCATCTATGGGGTCACACAGAGTTGGACATGACTGAAGTGACTTAGCAGCAGCAGCAGCAGCATACCCGTATGCAAGTTTTAAGGTATACACACACATATATGATATATGTGTATAAATATGCGTGTATAATATACATTGCATAATATCATAAATGCTGCTGCTGCTAAGTCGCTTCAGTCGTGTCCGACTCTGTGCAACCCCATAGACGGCAGCCCACCAGGCTCCCCCGTCCCTAGGATTCTCCAGGCAAGAACACTGGAGTGGCTTGCCATTTCCTTCTCCAATGCATGAAAGTTAAAAAAGTGAAAGTGAAGTCGCTCAGTCGTGTCTGACTCTTCACGACCTCATGGACTGCAGCCCACCAGGCTCCTCCGTCCATGGGATTTTCCAGGCAAGAGTACTGGAG